>CM049393.1:16058101-16168101 GCA_026937815.1 Etheostoma perlongum | reverse complement strand
CTCTCTCACACACACACACACGCACGCACCAACTACCAGTTTAGTTTCTGAGTGTCCAGAGAGGGGCCCTGCAGAGTAGTATTCCTCTCCCAGCTGACATCCTCTGTCTTGGGGCAGACAGCCAGTGAGCACTGGGCCCCCTGTTCATATCTGCTCTGAGCTGACTCTCTCTCACTCACTTGTTCCGTCTCTCCTCTCTCTCTCTCAGTCAGAAATAAAGTCAGAACTAAGAAACGGCGCAAGAAAAAAAAAAGCTGGAGCCTCTCTTTAAGTTTTATATGATGACTTTGACACGCACGCACGCACTCACGCACACACACACACAGGGCTGTCAATCGTTTAAAAAATGTAATTAAGTTAATCACAGTCATGGGCCATAATTAATCTTGATTTATCGCAAATTTCAAATACTAAGAATTACTTCTTAACATGCAGTATTGAATAATAAAGGTATGAAAGAAACAAATTCTTCAATTTTATGATCTCAACCATTAACATTTATTAAACAAAGTTCTATTTGAACTGCAGACATATGTAGCAGTAAACAACTGGTACAAAGTAATATCTGCTACGAGGTCACCAAGTACACAAAGTACCTTTTTGCAATATGTGCCAGCGTACCATATGCACCTGCTTGTGATAACTACCACTGTAGTGAACTTGTTTCCATGCTGACACAGGCCTCTGCCTTGTACCTCTCTAGAGGTTTATCTGTGGACAGTACCTCCTCATCAGACTCTGATCCCATCAGTAGGAGGGCCATCTTCTTCTTTGGTGGCTCTGACTTTTTCTCCAGAGGACTGTGGTGCAGGTTCACCATCCTTCAGGTTCTGCTCTGGACAAGGTCCTTGAATCTGGGCACTAGACAGGTTGCTACCCTTAACCACCACAGGTTTGAGTTCCCCTTTCGCACAGAGCACACTATGTAGGCAGGGTCAACATCAGAGACCTCCGTTGTACGCAGGAAATGACATGACTAAAATGCTTAAAACACAGTCAAATCTGCAGTACCATAAAGCCTCAGCAATCACCCTTTGTATCATGTGCGCCACACATGACAAATGCTCGAATGGTAGACTTCTTGCAGCATCAATCATATTGCGAGAGCTGTCTGTTCCTATAGTTGTGACTTTACCTGTTATCTCCCACTCATTTGCAACCTTAAGAAACGGCAAATTGCCTTTCTTCTGGTTTTAACACGCCCAAAGTGAATGCTTGCAGCTGCCAGTTGTCATCAATTAGGTGTGGTGTTACACTGAGGTAGTTATAGTTACTTATTGATGTCCAGTGGTCTCCAGTAAGTGCAATAAAAGTACTTTCTGTCAACTACCTCACTTTTGTAGCTTTTTCAGCGTCGTACAGATCATGTTGTCTTGTAACAATAGTTCCCCAGGGCACCTGGTTAGCTCACTTGGTAAAGCTGGCACCCATGTGTTGAGGTTTGCTCCTTGACACAGTGGGCGCAGGTTCAGCTCTGACCTGCCTAGCATCTTTGCAAACATCCGTACAAATGTGGTTCACCCGAAGAGGGTACTTCAAACTTGTCGTGCTCCGGTTGGAGGGCAGTTCATCGACGCAATAAGTGCATACAACAATCAAAATGTCCATCTAGAAGCTTTTTATAACACAACTTGCCGTTCAAAGGGCACCATCACCTCTGTCGTTTTTACTTGCGTTTGCAGAGCCACACGTACTGTATCCATCGTAACCATCCGTTCTAGATTAATCACATGGGTTAACAGCCCTAATATATATATATATATACACACATACTACTTTTCCCTCTGTTCTTAGATATCTCGCACACGCGCGCACACACGCGCACACTCACACGCGCACACACACACATACACACATTCTGGTTTATGGCCCTACAAGTGAAAACAGTGGCTATGAACGCACACATCAGAGCAGGTTTTATTAAACATTTGTTGATGCTGGCCTGCCATGTGTGCAGCATCAAAGCAAAGACGACCAATACAGCCTTGGTTTTATTGCTGCTCTCTCTCCTGCAAAAGCGACAACAGAGTTTCACTTCACTAGGTTATAAAAGATATTTTAGAGAAAATGATCGACACCAACCGCAGTTGTTACTATGTGCATTCAAAACGTTGAAATTGCTCTTGAGGGCTACAATAAGCCAGACACATCAAAGGGATAATGGTAGGTTGAAAATGCAAAATAATGATAAAATGATTATCGGGAATTACAGTCAAGAATGCCCTCAAGGCTTTTATTTAACGCCAAAAACCAAAATGTGTTTACTGATCTCAAAAGTTTATTAGGACTGTAAGTGAAATGGCTAAGTCATTAGCATACTGTCACGACAGCCGCCCGGTCCTGATTTGATAGAAACTGTTTTATCTTTGACTGACACTACTTAGATTAAAGTAGCCCACTGTATAATGTACAATAACACACTGGGAACAGCTGGATTTTGGCGAGATCTTGTTGAAAATTGTGTGTGTGTGTGTGTGTGTGTCTTAGACTATATTGGAAGAGACATCACATATAAATGATTTAGTATGGAGGGCGAAGATGGGACGAGAGACCATCCGGGACAATCCGAAAAAGTGAGAGAGAGCAAGAAAGTGTGTTAGAAAAATAGGTTAAAGCTGGTGCATATGATGTGTATGTGTGTGAGTGTGTGTTTGAGAGAGAGAGAAAAGCTCCCCTCAAGGAGCTGTTGTACATCAGAGAGGCTTAAAGAAAGACAGCAAGAAGGCTTACACACATACACACACATTCACACACATAGACAGAAAGAAATGGCATTGACAGGGAAGGGAATGAAATAACTGGAGGATTTGGAGGAAAAAACAAATCAAAGAGACGTGAAGGGGGAGAGAGGAAGAGGAATGGAGGGAGGGAGAGAGTAGTGGGAAAGGGAGGCAGAGAGACAAAAGGCAGTAAGTGGGGGAGAGAGAGAAGGAGAGAGAGGAGGGCAGGTGGGACTACTGTATGACAGAATGAGGATCTGTTGTTGACACATTTCCCCTTTTTCTCGCTCCCTTTTTTGTCCTAAAAAAAAAACATTCTCGCTCCCTCACCTCTCTCTTTCTCTGTCTCTCAGACACACACTTTTAAAAACACACACTGTGACTAATAAGAAAGGTGTGAAAATGCATTATCCATGGTCTGCGGGAGTATTCTCTTTCCATGGAACCCCCACCCCACACACACACAGAAATGGGACTAAAGACGCAGCTTTGACTTCACTGTTGTTCTTTCCAGTGAATCTATTTCTTCTTCTCCCTACAATCTGTCAGCACAGACTCACTCCTCTAACACTAACTAGACACCCTAACGGACACCTGCGACTCCCAACAGTCTATGAAAGACAATTTAAAGAAACAAGTTGGCTTTATTTGACAATGTGAGAGTGACAAATGTGTTTCTGCCAATCTACTGTATCTATAGATGCTCCCTGTGGTACGTCTCCACTCCGCTGCCTGTTGGTCAAACTGCTGCTCAGAAATGTTTTAATGCTGAGTACTGAAGTTACACGCTTCATCTACATCATGATTCAATAACTAAGTCTGTTTCCACACAACATTTTGCTTGCTTTACCTACTCAGCCAAGGTTAAAAATGTTTTGGGGATTTGGCGACTTCTTGGTTTTAACTGTTTTTTTATGCACAGATTAAAAATGAGTATAAAAACAGACTAAAAACTGAAATATGTCAATAACTGAGAAATAATGCACTGCAGACTTCAATCTACCCTTATATATGCATTACCAAGGATAAAGTAGCTCTGATGAAATATGGTACACAAATAAACGGACCACAGAAGCAAAAACTGGATTACTGATTCTGTCATATTACAACTCAATACAATTATAGCTCAATACTTCAGGGTAAAATAATCAAATAATCAGTTGTTTTTACATACTATATATATCTTCAACGGCAAAATTTGCAATTTTAAGAGCAAAATAAAAGCCCAATGATTGAGTTTGATGAAATATAATCCATTCTTGTACGTTTATGTGCTCAGGGTCTTTGTTCACTAAGAACCCCACTTGAATCCACTTGCTTGGAGGCCTCACTGTGAGCCAACTTTCCCATTAAGGAGGATAAAATCTTAAAATGGAAATGCATTGTAGTTCTGCTGTAATTTATAACCGTGGATATACTGTTGATGGCTGAGTTGTCAGGTCATAAATCTGTCTTTTTCTCTCTTCAGAGTATGTTAAACAAGCCAATCTGTCACTAGTGTGTCCTGTTCTCCTCTGCCTGTCTCGCTACTACAGTTTTATTATTTCCAGAATAGAAATGTAATTGGTTGGCACTACTAATGTAAAATCAGAGGATTTGAAAAAAAAAAATCTTGTTTAGTTTTCTACTTTTTGAGACGTTTCCCCTCTTCATTGCTCCCTCTCCTTCTTTAATTGCTGTTTAATGATCTGTTTGATGGCCTGGCACTCACAACCTATGATCAGCAGAGGAAAACAGGCGAGTTACGGTTTTGCTGCATCCTTTTCTTTTTTATCTGTTCTTTCTTGCACTTGTTTCTTTTTGTTCTGATGTGTTTGGATCTCTTCCATCTTTTGGAACATAATGCTCTTGTTCTTAGCTCCTTGTGCTTGTTTTAATCCCCTTCACTATAAAAGGAGGCCTCTTTTTTCCTCTGATGTATATTCAGCATAAGATTACTGGTTAGCAAGGCTTCAGAGAGGTTCAGAAAACCCTTGTTATTTGAATAAAACTTCTAACTGAAGCGCATCTTTTATTGCTTCTATTTTCTCGATCCAATCTCTCCCTCGGTCTGTCACAAGGGAGAAGGAAAAATCAAAAAGGAAAGAGGAAGATAGCCAGAGTCGGAGAGAAGAGGGCAAGAAAGGCAAGTACAGAGAGAAAGAAAAATGGAGAGAAACTAAGGGAGACTGAGAGCGAGGCGACCTGATTTAAGCTTGTAAGACATAAGTGTCAGAACTGTGTGCCTCTTTTTTGTCATACTAAACCTTCAACATGTCTGTCATACACAACACACAACAATTACACACACACACACACACACACACACACACACACACACACACAAGCACACACGCAAGCACACTTTGGCACATTGTGGATTAATCTCATTGCTGGGGGATCAAAGTGGTTGTGTCTGGTTTATGGAAGCACACCAAACAGGTGTGTTGCCATAAGCATGTGTACACGCATTTGTGTGGGAGGATGTATTTGTATGCATGTGTGTGTGTGTGTGTGTGTGTGTGTGTGTGTGTGTGTGTTCCTCTTGAAGTGAAAGCTTCTAAGCAGTCACGCTGTCTTATCTGGTTTTGAAAGTGACTTTGTGTGTATCTTATTCCTGAAGGCAACGTGCACTTGTACTTCTAATGTTTGTGATGGGATAACTGCCATGCATGTGTGTGTGTGTGTCTTTAACAAGTGCAATCATATTGTTAGTGATGGCTTTTTGGCTGTGATGAGCAGAGCTCTCATTCCATTGAAAAAGATATCTTTGACTACATGCACACAAACAGAGGGGCGCAAAAGACACATACAGACAAACACCACTGATTACTTTCAGGATGCAGTGACAAGAGTGAAGACACTGACCGTAAGAAATACCAGCCTGCCAGACAGAAATTTGTCAATAATGACATTTCCAGACAGATGTAGGCTTAAAATGGAGAGATGGATGGAAAGAAGCAGGAAGGATGCAAAGAATAAGAGATGTAAAAGGAGGGCCAGAACTTTGGAAGGAGTGAATGAGGGACGGCAGAAGTAAAGGAAGGGATGGTGGAAGAGTTGCAGCGAGAGGTTTTAGGGTTAGTGGGAGCCTTGGTGGGAGATAAAACAAAGAACAGAGGAGCAAAGGAGAAATAAATTGGATTTATAGTGTTCACCTTGAGAGATCAGCCAAGGCAACAGACTCTGTAACAGACAGACTCAAATTGCCCTCATTCTAGATGCTAAATCCACTAACAGCTTCATTTTGATATTCGTTTGGGCTAATAGAAGATCCTTTTCCAGTAAATCTAAAGAGATTTTGGCATTTTTAATGAATCACTACCAAATACTGGATTTGTCACAGCCTGAGGCAGCCTCCCCCACACAGAGAAAACAACTACAATATCATTATTATACAATATTTTATTTCCCTTCTGAAGCAAAGAAAAGTAATAGTACTCACTTTGTTGCCTATTTCTGGAAGCCTTTACCATTTGCATTGCTAAAACAATTGTCAAGTGCATTACCGCCCTTCTTTCTCCACAGCAGGGTCTTTTCATTGTGAGGCTCCTCTGTTTTCTTTTGTAATAAATGACCTTTTTAAGCATCATTAGCATTACAACCTCCATAACAACCTTGCAAATAAACAGAAACCAGTGTCTCGCTGTTTTACGTTTCAAAACATTTGCTGCAACAGATGAATTCTGATGTGATGTTAATAAAAAGATATAGTTCTGGTAGTCTGATAAAAAATAATGACCACTAAATCAGTGCAGAAGGTGAAGAAGAACGCTGCGTAAAATGCAGGGGATGAGGACATAACATAAGTAGCTATACATTCGATATTTACTGTAGTCTGAAAGATTGATGGATGAGCGGAAGGAGCGAGGGAGACGGGAGAGGATGTAATATAATTTCTTTGGGATTTCACGCACTTTCGTTGGCTCAACTCAGTTGTTGTTGGACAGCTGTCCTTCTCCTTTTCTCTATGGCATAAAAACATTTCTGCCTCTTTTCTTCATTTTATTATCCTCCCAATGCCCCTTCCCTCAAAAACAGATTTATAACTCTCGCCCTGACCTCTTTCCTATCTTTTCTTCTCCTCATTTTGTCAGTTTTCTTCTCCTCTCCTGCCCATCCTTCCTCCTCATACCTCCTTTCCTCTCGCACCAAACAATATAAAAATGTCTTGTGGAGAGACCTCTAGCTCACAATGTAAAACGTGGCCTTGGAAGTGGCCTGGGTTTGATTACCCCCCTCAACTTTTCCTGTCTATCTGTACTATCCCATAAAAATGCATAAAAAGCCCAAAAAATAATCTTAAAAGAAATAATCAAAAACAAATTGTATATATTTTTCTATTTTGATTCTATCGCAATGTTGTGAAACTGGCATGTTCAATTATGTTCAGTGATGTACAAGCAAGGAAAAAGTTAAAAAAAAATATTTTCTTAGGAAGGATTTTGTTCATTTATTTAAAGTTTACTTTATGTAAAAAGTTTAAAAGTTTTTTTTTTTAATCCAAATTAAATGTGTAAGGATTGATGGTGCTGTATGCTGTACAGACTGAAAAACCTTGACTTGATTATTATCAGACTTATATACACAGTGTGTGTATATATATATATATATATATATATATATATATATATATATATATATATATATATATATATATATATATATATATATATATATATATATATATATCTTACATTAATCAAGTCTGGTTGGACATGTACTGCATTGGAAGTTGCACCTTAAAATTATCCAAACACATACCTGTACCAGAGAGACATGCATGTGTGGGGTAGGAAAAGAGAAAAGACTCCTAGAGAGCAGTATAGTGAGTAAGAGATGTGTGTTAAATCTCAGCAAAGCAGAACAGCGCAGAGTAAAATAGGCTTTAATTCATCCAGATTGGGATTTCAGACCCGAATCCCTGCTGTTAAACACACACTGTCAGCACATTCCTTTGGCTGGCGGGTACGCACACACCTGCATACTCCGAACACATGACGACACACATGCCCACAAGGACACATGAGGCTGGGAAGTAAAGGAGCATGTGCATATTTAATGTATATCACAAAGAAAATATGTCTCTGTGTGTGTTTTACGAGTGTGTGTACACGTGAAGGTTGCTTCAGATGATTTATCAGTGGGAAAGATGCTTGTTGGAGCCCTGCAGGGCAGATGTGTGTATCTGTATTCAGTTCCGTTTGTGTATTTTCTCTGTTTAGTGCATAGCACTGTGTATTCCATTGCTAGGCAACAGCCTGGCCCCTTGTTAACTTCCTGTCAATTGATGCCATTCACATACACTGCAACAGGAAATCAACTTGGGTGTTGGCGTGTGTGCCCATGCATGGGTATTTACGTGTCATCCGTGTGTATTTACATGTTTGTGGTTGCCATGTGGTATTATACATATGAATGTTGATTCTATTATTTCTATAATAAGAGTGTGCTCTTGGGCACATTCACAGAAACGCACAAACTAACAATACACATTAGGGAATGAAGGTTAGCATAGTGTTAGAGTAAAGAAGACATATACAACCAGCTGGTAAAAACTATGGCACAAAGATGGATAGACGCTCACACAACTACATTACAGTGTATGTGTGTGTATGTTTGTGTGTGTGTAAAGCAATAAGATAACTAAAGGGAGGAAACAAGAAAAGGTGAGAAAGTGAGACAGAACATCAGTTCAGTATTCCAGCTGTATTTGGTACATATTTCAGCATGGGAGTGAGAGTATGCATGTGTCTCCATATATTCTGTCTGTCCGAGAAACCTTGGAAACATGCTGTATCATATATCATGTCTTACAGTAACATTAATTCCGACAACGATGTAAAACTGGGCAACAGGTCAGACATCAAACCCCGAAGAGTTACGGCAGCCTGTGTGTGCAGAGACAGTTTCATGTGCATTACACTGAGATATATGGACATGCCGGACACAGCCGCCTTAAACATCTCATGTTTTACATGTGAGAGAAAGCATGAAGCGAATGGCGTATTTGCTGACCAAACCCTAATGTCTTGTGAAAAATATGAGTAGTGGCATTATGTATATAACTCACAGCAAGACATCTAGCAGCTACCAGAAACATGTAAACGTTTCACTGAGGGGAAACAGACACACATACACAATATTTCAAATATGTGGGAAGAATATCTTACTGCAGCCTGAAATATATCATGTTTTATGCAAAGGCAGAGGATGAAAGTGCTGCATTTGTTTCAGTATAATCACAGGTAAATGCAACAATTCTTAATAAACATCTGCAGGTGATTCATGGAGCCTTTAAAGGAGGGGTATCTAGTGTGTTCTGGGAGCTACTTTTGATACGAAAACAACCCGTTTACAGACGGAAACAGGAGAAAAAGCATGGTATGAAAGTGTTTCTGAGACTCAAAAGACAAACAAACTGCTGGCCAACAATAAATAAATAATATCTTCAAAAACAATCAATAATAATGATACAGAAAATACTGTTTGAGCAGAGGTAGTAACAAACTCTTCTGCAAGGAGATTTTATGATTTAAACTGTTTATTTACCTGTTACAGTACCAATGTGTGATACAAATGTATCATTGGCCAGGCCAGTAAAACCTGCCACAAAATACTCCTATTAGAATAACATGCATTCTGAAAGACTTGTATTAAAAGCTACCTATTCAATTTAATTTAGCCAATTTACAACTATATTTACAAATATAAGTGGCAATTTGCCTTTGGCTCAACTGAGGTATCAATATCTCTGAAGATAAACAACTTCAAGAAGTGGTGTGTTAAGAACTAAACAACTTAATGGCAACTGGAAAAGGTCAAATAAACAATTTGCAATCACATACTGAATGCACACAATTGTTTATTTACATTTGTTGCGTATTTACAGAACCACCAGAGACGATCAGCAGAGTAAATATTTGAGCTCTGGACAGTAATAGGTATGATCTGTGTATGGAAACACACAGTCACATCACAGTTGTGTAGTGATGTTAACCACAATGGATTTATACACATACATACTGAAACACACGTGCATAGTATGCCACTGGGACAATGAAGTTAAATAATAGCTCAGATTCAAACATCCTACTGTAGACTGTTTAACATAACCATGTGTGCACTATGGACTGTTTGTATGTGTGTGTTTGTATGGTTTAATTGTGCACTTGCATGGTCCGTTTGTGTTGGTTTGTGTATGTACATGAAGTAAGGATGCAAGTGTGTGTCCACTCATGTGTGTGCATGTTACTTAAATATTCACCATGGCGTCTGTATTTTACTTTAATAGGAACATTGGACAAGTCAGATGTCAATAAATCAATCACAGCGTGCTTGCACACGTGCACACTC
Organism: Etheostoma perlongum; assembly: GCA_026937815.1. NCBI lineage: Eukaryota > Metazoa > Chordata > Actinopteri > Perciformes > Percidae > Etheostoma > Etheostoma perlongum. Next base: position 16,158,046 of record CM049393.1, on the reverse strand, counting down.
ACACGTGCAAATTCAGATACAAAAACAAGGCCACGCATTCTGAAGCGCTGAAGCTTGTAATAATCACACGGGTCGTTACTATGGCGATAAAATGGCCAATAACCTGCTCACCTGGCCTGTGAATGGATATGCTGCTGGACACACACACTCTTGTCTCTCTTTAAATAACACAGAAATGCTACGTTGGTAGAAAACGTCAAAATCGGCGTGCAGGAAAACTAAATCACAGAGCAAGCTCTCATTTTCCCATCATGCCACAGTAAAAGATAGTCCCACATGCTAACATGGACATTCTCCTTGGCTTCTATTTCAGCCCAAAGCAACATTCCACTAAATTAGACCTCGTAGTAAGGTCTCAGTGAGGATGTCACACAGCAGAAAATACAGGGAGTCATCGGACTGCTGGACTCCTCTTAGCTGCACTTAAAATTCAAAACCTATCTATTAAAATGACATTCAAATTTACACAGCGTTAAGGCATACACATTAGTGTGTGCGGGTGTCTGTGCATGTAATCAATCATATGAAGAGCTAGACAGCGGTACATGGTTATTGCATTAACACACTACTTACTTCTATGGCTTTAAAGTGCAGAGCGAAAGAGGTTGGAGATAAAAGGAGAAAGGAGAGAGAGAGGTAAAGACAGGAAGAGGAAAGAGAGAGTTGATGAGGTGTCAAGTGAAGATCATGCCAATGTGACCAGTGACCACCTTCTTGGAACACTGAAGCAACATGGGAAACTACTGGAGATATCATAAGAGCTGCTAATTTCAGGGGAAGTGTTAAAGGTTATGCCTGAGTAACTGAGAACTGGTTGGAGACTTTATACTGTATATGTTGACTGCCGTGCCACCTAGCAAATACAGTAGGCAAGGGTGAAACAATACAGGAAAGTAAATACATTGTAAAAAGTAACTAAAATGTTTATTTTGCCTAGCTTTATGGATAGCAATATCAGTCTGTTGGTCCAGACTTAAATATCTTAACAACTATTGGATGGAATGCCATTAAACGTGCTTACTTACAGACCATAGACATATTGTATACACATTCATGTTCCCCTCAGGAACTCCTCCTCTGACTTCTCCTGTAGCATAATCATCAGGTCAAAATCTTTGTTTGTCCAATTCTTTGGTCTATGACCAAGTACCTGCAAAACTAATGGCATCAACCTCAACTGTACTTTGCATTTTTTGCTAATTAGCAAATGGTGCCATGCTAAAAAGCTAAACTAAGTTGGTAACCTGCCCAATGTCATCATATGTACACTGTAAGCATATTAACGTGCTGATGTTGGCAATTCAAAACAACACTGTGCAAGTACAACCTTACAGAGCCGCTAACTGAGCCTTAAACATTGTCTTGGTTTCATATCACTGCATATGAGTGTTAGTAAATCCACAAGAAGGATAGAACATGAAGATTTAAAATTATTTTTTGGCACACAAATATGTAGGTAGAAAGACAGAAAAAGACACTTTTTACACAGTGTGTTTGTCAGTGGTGTGTTTGTGTCTTTGGAAATGACAAATGACGTAAGTGTCCAACAAAGATTGCACCCGTGTTCATGTTCAGCTGTTATACATGTTAACATAAGTAATAATAACAAGTAATAAAATTTGTGTGTCTTACTTCATCTCCAGGACCTCCTCCAGGTGTTTCCGCCGCTCGGCCCGCAGGGAGGTCAGGTGACCTTCCTTCTCGGCCAGTGAAAGTTGAGTTGATGACAGCTTAGCTTTCATCACATCCAGTTCCTGTTTCACCCTCTCCATGGCAACCAGCAGGTCCTCCACCTGACACACACACACACAGACACACACACACACACACACACACATTGTAAGACATTTTAAGGATGACTTCTACTTAATCCAAATTCTGTCTCAATCTGATATTTAAAATTCACATTTTACTTTTTAATTGGCAATTCCTTAAAACAGATATTGACATTTATGTTTGTGTGTCTTTCTCTCTCTCTTTCTCCATGAGTCTGTGTGCCTATAACAGCTACTGTGCTTTTGAAATGATTTAATAATTTCTTTGTTTTTACATGAGATACTCAATTGCAGAACATCAAACGTGTCAGTTTTCTTTCTTCTCCGTTGTTAATCTTTCTCTTCCCTGATATATATACATATATTTGATCTATGTCTCTCTGGCTGTATATCAGTTTGTCAGTTTAATGTCTCTGAGGTCAAAGTGTCGAGGCCACTGTGAGTCTCACAGCCCGACGATAACCTGACCTGACCTGCCGCACGCACACACGCACGCACACACACACACCTTGTCCTTGGATATGTCTACTTTTAAAGTTATTTATTCCTTGTTTGTCTGAAGTGTTTAAGTAAAAAGACGGGAGAGCAAGAGTGTCAGACAAAGAGGGACTAAGAGAGAAAGAGTAACCAAGATAAATGTATTTCTTCAGAAAAATAGATGGCATCCGCAGAAATAAAAAGGTAAAATCTCCTGAAGATGAGCGGAATCTGAAAGCAGCTCCTGTTCCGAGAGAAATGGGGACCAAGACAAATAAGAGTCTTGTGATTAGAGTCAAGAAGCTTCAAGAAGGAAGATCTTTCTCTTATGTCTTGCCGTCATTACTCTCTTCCAAACCTACGTAATATTGGGCAATTCAACAACCTCTCCTTCGCAACCATAATCTTCAAGTTGTTAATCTGAGAAATTCCAAGCCATCTTCTGGCTTTACTCAACCACAATATGCCTTTGAAGATTTTAGACATTGGTGGAGTTTACAGAGTGTTTCTCTGTTGCCATTTCAACAAATATTGTTTTACATTTCCAATTGGATTTTTCACTCCCTAAAACATATGGCTGAGATAGAAAATGTGAATAAGAAAGGAATAGAGACAAATAATATGGGTACATCATATTTTTCCAACATCACTGCTGGGCACAGAAGGTTTGCTGTAACGTTAGCATGAATGAATGAATGAATGAATGAGTCTGACCCAGATAAAGAAACCTTTTGTGCACCTTTCAAGAAAGCTTTACCAGTTTACCGGCACACTTAAAACGTACCAGAGGCAGTAAATGAAGATTTGCCATGCTGCTGTTTACCAAAATAAAAATGTGAATAAATTGTGACGGAGTGAAAAGAATTTTTTTTTATTAAAATGATGAATGGTGAAGACATGAATGATGAAATGTACAGTAAAAGCTGGATTGTTACCTTTGACCACCTAAAGCCGGCTGTGGTGAACTCATGCATTGGAATGTTAGAGAGCTGCATACAGAAAACAGAGGGATGGAGACAGTGAGAGGGGAGAAAAAAGGGATACAAAATGGTGGCAAGAGAGAGTATGAGACAGAAATATAAGTGAAGCAAGGAAAGAGAATGAGTACAGAAAAGGGAAAAGAGCAAAGGTGGATATAGGGAGGGTAAGATGGATACAAAGAATAGGCACAGTGGAGAAGGGAGAAAGAGTATGAAAGTAGGAGAGAAGTGTAACAGAGGACAATATAAAGAGGAGGCAAACAGGGCATTCAAAAAGGTAGTTAGGAGGAGTAATAAGAGGGGGATATAAAATTGAAACAGCAAACATGGAGAGAGGAAAAGCAGAGAAAAGAAGAAGAGAAAGACAAAAGTTGTAAAAGTGTTCAAGTGAAAAGATAAACTGCACAGCAAAAGATAAGATAGAGGAAGCAAATGAAACAAATGCTAAGCAGATCAAAGAGATACCTAGATAAAAGAAAGTGCAGACACATCGCAAAATACTGAGTGGTCAGAAACACAGGCAGCGTTAAATATGCAATGCAGACAAGGCAGAAAGAGAAGGAGAGAAGGGGAGAAGGACAGAGAAAAGAAGACAGGGGAAAGGAGGAGAGAAAGGCCTTTGGCCAACATCATAGATGTAGACTGAAGGATGGAGGGATGCAGGGAGGGGTGAGGAGTGATTAAGCCCGGCTGGAGAGAAGGCGCTGGAGGGAAGGAGGACTGCAACTACTTCCGTCTTCTAAATGTTTATGTGTGTGCATGTAAGAGTGATTTCAACTTCATTTTATAAGGAAGAAAGAAAGAAGAAGGTGCACCGAGTTCAAGAATGCAAATTGTCTGCTTAATGAAAGATGGAAATCTGTAGAAGAGAATGCCAGTTTGGTCAGATGTAGTCTGTCATACTGTTGACTCATTTCTCTGTCACACACAGACAGACAGACAGACAGAGACGCACGCACACACACACACACATCTTTCTTCAGCGATCAGACATACAGTAGTGACTCATGTCTAGCAGAGACGGTGTAGTATATTTTCTGTGGTCTTGGTCAACCAAGTTTGCCAGACGCCCTATCCATGGGACAGTCCCACACGCACGCACGTGTGTGTGTGTGTGTGTGCTGCTTTTGCGTGTGTGTGTGCCAACACTATAATAACCAATGTTTGCCTTTGAACAGGCCGTCCTCATTAAGGGAGGAAATTGTCTACCCCTCTGTCATCATTTTATAAATCATTATGTGAAAGGCTAATTGCAGTGACGCAGTTGTAAAACGGGAACACAAAAATATTTACAATTTACTTGTGTATATAGAGACACATTTCCACTCTGAAAACCAAAGTCGCGTCCATCTGGCTCCTGCTGAATGCTGTGTTGTGCTGCACCAGTGCGCTGTTCAAATGCCAGTTAGCACTTCTTCCCACCATGATTGTGTGTGTACAGTATGTGGAACGTGGTCCTGTGTATTACTATCCTGTCTGTCAGTACCGTGCACACGTGTGTGAGTTTGCACTGAAAAGGCTGAGTTAGTATTGTTGATGTTGGGTGAGGACTGCACTGAGTGCTTGGCTGCCATCTCCACTCGTTCACCGCACACTGTCCTTCCTACTTCACTGAAGCATTTTAACACGGGCATGCTTTCCAGCACCCTGCCCTGGCCTAAATGGCCTCAGTTTTGTCTAATTAAAGCTGCCACTTGTAGCATTTTCAAGAATTTCAATATACTGCTGCCAAATTAAATGTGAGAGTTTTGTACTGCTTTTTGGGTGTTCGGAAACCTATAAAACAATAGGATCTGAACTCAGGAACTAAACATATGCTGTTCTTTGTAGTTACTGTGGACTTGACCTACAGTACAGTAGTGAAATGATGCAAAGGAGACCTTCAGAGGTGGAAAAGGAGACTGTAAACTCCAGGGCGCTTGTCTCCAATCCAATCTTCTGAGTGTTTTATGATTATCTATTTCTGCTTTAGAAGAACGAGCTAAACTGCTACTTCAATAGGTTTAGCTCACAGCCATCCCCTGCCTCCTCTACCTCTCCACCAACCCCCTACACCCCCTCATTGCCTCCCCCCCTCTTTTGTTCCCACACCTCCTGCAGTCAGCCCACTCCCCCCACCACCACTACAACACATTTCCTCTCCCCCTACTGACACATCAAGCACCCCCTCCTGCTTCACATTCACACCTGGCCAGGTGAAGAGACAGCTGGAGAGGCTTCATCAGCACAAGGCTGCTGGCCCGGATGGCATCAGCCCCAGGGTCCTGAAGACCTGCGCCAGTTATCTGTCTGGCGATCTCCAGTACCTCTTCAACCTGAGCCTGAGCCTGCAGAGGGTGCCGCTGTTGTGGAAGACGTCCTGCCTTGTCCCGGTCCCCAAGAAGTCGACTCCATCTGGCCTTAAGGACTACCAGTGGCTCTCACATCCCATGTGATGAAGGTGCTGGAGAGGCTGGTCTTGGCCTACCTGAGGCCGCAGGTGAGTTCTTCTCTGGACCCTCTACAGTTTGCCTACCAGTCTCGTCTGGGAGTGGACGACGCTGTCATCTATCTTCTGCAGCGAGCTCATTTGCACCTGGATGGCGGTGGCAGCACTGTGAGAATCACATTTTTTAGATTTCTCCAGTGCATTCCATCCAGCCACTGCTACTTGGTGAGAAGCTGCGGGTGATGGGTGTCGGTGCGTCCACAGTCTCCTGGATCACTGACTACCTGACAGACAGACCACAGTTTGTCCGCCTGGACCGTGTTCTGTCTGATGTGGTGGTGAGTGGTATGGGGGCCCCACAGGGGACTGTGCTGTCTCCTTTTCTGTTCACCTTATACACCACAGACTTCCAGTACAACTCAGAGTCATGTCACCTACATAAGTTTTCTGATGACTCTGCAGTTGTTGGGTGTATAAGGGATGGACAGGTGGGAGAGTACAGGGCGCTGGTGGATGACTTTGTGGAGTGGTCTGGTATGAATCACCTGCTGCTGAACGTGGATAAGACCAGAGAGATGGTGATCGACTTCAGGAGGAAGGGAACGGCTCCGCAGCCCCTTTGCATTGTGGGAATTGACATGGACATGGTGGAGGAGTACAGATACCTGGGTGTCAACATCGACAGCAGGTTGAACTGGAAGATCAACAGCACTGCTGTTTATAAGAAGGGGATGAGCAGACTCTTTTTCCTGAGGAAGCTGAGCTCCTTCAACGTGTGCAGCAGAATGTTGGAGATGTTCTACCAGTCTGTTGTGTCCAGCGCTCTGATCTCCTCCACCATCTGCTGGTGCAGCAGCATTGGAGCCAGCGACACAAACAGACTGAACGAACTGATCAGGAAGGCTGGCTCCGTGATTGGCTGCAAATAGGACACATTTGAAGCTGCGGTGGAGAGGACTGTTATCTATCATGGATAACCCTGACCACCCTCTCCACCCCACACTGGTCCAACAGAGGAGCTCCTTCTCAAAGAGACTCCGACAGCTTCGATGCCGCACGGACCGCTACAGGAAATCCTTCCTACCACAGGCAATAACCCTTTTTTCATGTCATCACTGGGTGCTAGATAAGACTTTTGGACACCACACTACTGCACTAAGTACAACCTGCACAATTGGTTTATTTACATTTTAGCATATTATTTAAGCAGTTGCACATTTTTTCCCCATCTTGTATTTATTCAAATATTTTATATTTCTTTTCTTTTATTCCTATTATTATTATTTCATGTATATTGTATGTATGTATGTATATTTTCCCTAGTATTTCATTTATATTTATATTCTGTGCTGTGTGACTGATTTTGCTGCTGTAACACCGTAATTTCCCATTTTTCTTGGGATCAATATCTATCTATCTATCTATCTATCTATCTATCTATCTATCTACATAACAATGACAAAACAAATAGCAAGCTTTGTCCTCTCTATCTACACTCCCTCTACCCCTTGCACATCTTGCTTTTTTTGAGTACTCTGCAAGCCAAATTACTTTACTTGGTACTACTGGAAACCATTGCTCGTTAACTATGTGAACTTAGCTGCAGACAAGTTGTAGCAGACACACGCGTTTGACCGATCAGTGATGATCAGCTCTGCAAAGTCTGCCCGGAAAGTTCCATTAGAATGTACTACCTCCTGAGCGGGGAATTTTTTGGGACCAGAAACTATGGCCAAGGAACTAAATTTATCTAAATTCAAGATTATGCTCCCCAGATCCTGAAATGGTTGCCGGGCCCACTAGAAAGGTCACTTCAGAGAAAACTGGCAATATAAGACCAATCTCTCCTCCCAAGAAAAATGAAAGAATTTGTCATTTCAGTAAATGCTGCAAAATAACATGTTTACATTCAAGTAACAAATTTTTCCCACTTTCCCATTTCTTCCCTAGTCGTTCTCTTACCTCAACCGTGTGGTTTTCATTATAACCATGACGAAAACCCCCTGCCCTTAACCAAGTAGTAATTTTAACCCAAACCATGATCCTACTCTAAACCTTACCAAATTTTGTGCCTAAACTAACCATACTATTGCCACATCATAAAACTAATGTACTTTCCCACAATCATAAACTGTACAAATGACGTATTATGTTTGGTGGTGATTTGGTGAATTAGGGCTACATATGTGCAAAGGAATGCATGTGACTGAATAGATACAATACATATTTTATATCAGCTTGTTCAAAACCACCACTAATAAGTGAATTTCCCCATTGTGGGATGAATAAAGTATTATCTAATCTAATCTACAGCCGCATCAAGATCCCACAGTTGAATATCTACCTCCAAAATGCTTTTTCTTTTTGGATGCATCCTTACCCCAAGCTGTCGTGTGCATCATTTTAAACATGTCTTCCTGTGGCACCTCTAAAATTTCAGTATTCATGAATTTTAACTGTACAGGTCCGCACACGGAGCTGAAGAAAATACATTTGTTTTGTAAGCCTTGTAGTATCTTTGCCAAGAGAGCATAATTAACTATTTTCCTCCATCTGTCCATTATTTTCTTACATCCATCTGCTTGTCATTGCTTGTGGTCTGTCTTTCTTCTATGACACCTGTCTATTTTGAACTTATTCTGCTGTGGCACCCACAAACATTGACCATGGATGAGGGTGTCAGCAGTCAAAGATGTGTTTGCATGCCTGTCTTTATGTGTCTGTCCAGAAGTAGCCTGGTAAGTAATGGCCAGAGAGAACGGCCAACATTTAGAGGCAGAAATAACAATGGAGTCTGGCCGTTTTGCCAAGAGCTACAGCGGGCCATGTTTTTTTAGGGCAGTTTTCATCCTTACGGCCCACGCTGTTTTTTCCCCACTTGTCAAAACCCATCTAGGCTCTGAGGAACATTACCCATCTCTATGGCCTCGTTAAGTCACTGGTACCCAGGGGAGCCACACAAACACACTCCCACTGGTCTGAGGTTGAATCCACTAAACCCCTCCCTTCTGAGCCTTCCTTAACACCGCTCTGAGCTTTCCTACTGTCTTACTGTAGATAAAACAGATTACAAATTGGAGTGGTCGTTGCTGTGGTGGCTGTTTGTGTTTTCTGGCTGAAGCGGACAAAATACATGCTGTTCTTAAAATAGGGATGTATTTACATCTCCCCCAAATGAGGAGTGACTCGGCAAACACACACAGAGCCACACCTGAATAAGTAAGCTCAGTTGGCACAGGGCATGTGTGTTGGAGCTACCATTAGCCTCTACTGGCATAGAAATATTTAGCCATGTCAGAAAGAGTTTATACAGTGGGTACGGAAAGTATTCAGACCCCTTTAAATTTTTCACTCTTTGTTTCATTGCAGCCTTTTTCCAAAAATCAAAAAAGTTCATTTTATTTCTCAGTAATGTACACTCAGCAACCCATCTTGACAGAAAAAAACAGAAATTTAGAAATTTTTGCATATTTATTAAAAAACAAAAACTGAAATATCACATGGTCATATGTATTCAGACCCTTTGCAGTGACCCTCATATGTAACTCAGGTGCTGTCTATTTCTTCTGATCATCCTTGAGATGGTTCTACACCTTCATTGGAGTCCAGCTGTGTTTGATTATACTGATTGGACTTGATTAGGAAAGCCACACACCTGTCTATATAAGACCTTACAGCTCACAGTGCATGTCAGAGCAAATGACAATCATGAGGTCAAAGGAACTGCCTGAAGAGCTCAGAGACAGAATTGTGGCAAGGCACAGATCTGGTCAAGGTTACAAAAATATTTCTGCTGCACTTAAGGTTCCTAAGAGCACAGTGGCCTCCATAATCCTCAAATGGAAGGCGTTTGGGGACCAGAACCCTTCTAGAGCTGGCCGTCCGGCCAAACTGAGCTATCGGGGAGAAGAGCCTTGGTGAGAGGCAAAAGAAGAACCCAATGGTCACTGTGGCTAAGCTCAGAGATGCAGTCGGGAGATGGGAGAAAGTTGTAGTAAGTCAACCATCACTGCAGCAATCCACCAGTCGGGGCTTTATGGCAGAGTGGCCCGAAGGAAGCCTCTCCTCAGTGCAAGACACATGAAAGCCCGCATGGAGTTTGCTAAAAAAACACCTGAAGGACTCCAAGATGGTGATAAATAAAATCCTCTGGTCTGATGAGACCAAGATAGAACTTTTTGGCCTTAATTCTAAGCGGTATGTGTGGAGAAAACCAGGCACTGCTCATCACCTGTCAATACAGTCTCAACAGTGAAGCATGGTGGTGGCAGCATCATGCTGTGGGGGTGTTTTTCAGCTGCAGGGACAGGACGACTGGTTGCAATCGAGGGAAAGATGAATGCGACCAAGTACAGGGATATCCTGGGACGAAAACCTTTTCCAGAGTGCTCTGGACCTCAGACTGGGCCGAAGGTTTACCTTCCAACAAGACAATGACCCTAAGCACACCGCTAAAATAACGAAGGAGTGGCTTCACAACAACTCTGTGGCTGTTCTTGAATGGCCCAGCCAGAGCCCTGACTTAAACCCAATTGAGCATCTCTGGAGAGACCTGAAAATGACTGTCCACCAACGTTTACCATCCAACCTGACAGAACTGGAGAGGATCTGCAAGGAGGAATGGCAGAGGATACCCAAATCCAGATGTGAGAAACTTGTTGCATCTTTCCCAAAACGACTCATGGCTGTATTAGATCAAAAGGGTGCTTCTACTAAATACTGAACAAAGGGTCTGAATACATATGACCATGTGATATTTCAGTTTTTTGGTTTTTTAATAAATATGCAAAAATTTCTAAATTTCTGTTTTTTTCTGTCAAGATGGGTTGCTGAGTGTACATTACTGAGAAATAAAATGAACTTTTTTGATTTTTGGAAAAAGGCTGCAATGAAACAAAGAGTGAAAAATTTAAAGGGGTCTGAATACTTTCCGTACCCACTGTATGTTGCCCTAAAGATGTTTGTCTGTGTGTGTGTGTGTGTGTGTGTGTGTTTACTTGTGCATCTGTGCAAATGTCCCAGAAAGACAGAGAAATGAAGGAAATCATCAGAAGTGAGGACATTTTTTTGTAAAAAAGTAAGTGATAGGGGTTTAGTTTAAGGAAAGTTTTGGGTCATACATTTACTGGTTGGGGATAAGGAGTATCCTTAAACATGCAGTGACACACATTTTCTATTTATACTTCTATTTTCTACTGAGAAAGATGGTACCTGTTTCTCGGAGTGTGTGCGTGCCTGTTCCTCCTGGGCGAGCACCACCTCCCTCTCCGCTGTGATCTGAACGCTTTCCCTGAGCGCTTCCTCCAGCTCTTCAATGCGCTCCTCCTTCAGACGGAGGGTGTCCTACAGAGAGAAAGTATGCAATGTAAAGAGAGCATAAACTGTTGTGTTATCCATCGAAAAGTTGTGGAGACAAATTTACGCAAAATCACAAATGCCAACCTCATGCGCTAGAGGGAAAGTCAGTGGACCACCAAAGTCAGTAGGATTCATCATCTGGGATCTGTACAAAGGTTTATGGCAATCCTTCCAATAGTTGTTGAGATATTTCAGCCTAGACCAAAGTGATGGACAACCATCCTTAGAGCCGCTAGCTTGGCTAAAAAAGTCATTCGATGGTTCCAGCTTGTCAAATGTCAGAATTTGTTTGCTTTATATCATTGCAAGTTACTTATTTTTGGGAAAAAAAAAAAAAGATATCTCTCATTTCTGTCAGTTTTCTCATCCTGGTTTCATGGGGTCTAGTAATATTATTTTAGGGAGGCTTTTAATTTAATCCTACACTAGAAAATCAATTGGCTTACTCACATTCAGTACAAAACCTTCCTTGATCTTACATCCTTCATAACTGACAGACTACTTTGACATATTACCAAATTACATCAGTTTCTCATAACAGCAGCTTTCCCTGTCACATTTCTGCTTGAAATGTCGCTAAGGTTAAAACCTTGGACACTCCTCACTTCAGTTTGCTGCTCCCAGTGAACTGGAAAAAGCTGCCAAAGACTCAAGACAAATGCAACAATCCGATTTCCATCTGTCTGAGGAGTGTCAAGAATTCCCAATCACACATGAATCTGTTTCTAAGTAAAATGACAACATGAGCTTCCCACCAATTCCACAAAAAAAAGTTTTTTTTGCCAGGCTTCTTGGTTAAATTACAGTTGAATGAATAATAAGAGAGAGAGGATGAGACATTACAGGGGCGATGAACAAACCTTCCAGGACATCGCCAACACATGTGCTGTGAATCTGAATCCTGCTCCAGATCCAACATTACTTGGTGTCTAACTATGCATACTAAGATGGACTTTAATTGGATTAAATTATTGTATTGAATTAAATTTACGGTCAGAATTATACTCACATTCCATTTACAGTCCTCAGTGCTGGTTATAGTATGCATTATGCAGAATTTCTTACAATTGACACACACACTAGTTATGGTTGTAACCGCTGTGGTCTCATAAGTCTGACTGACTCACATAGCTATCAGCTCATCTCCTGACCACATGCGTACACATAAATGACAACTTCTAAACCCCTTAAACCAAAGATCAATCGCAGTCACAAGCACACGCACACACAAAAGAGTGTTTACATCTGTCTCTAATCAGAAAAAAAACTGAGCTTAACGATTACTGGAAGAGGAGGATGGACGAGGAAAGAAAGGACAGAAGAAGTTGGGGGAAGTTCAAGGTAAATTAGGAGGGAGAAAAGGTGAAATTGAAGGTAGCATTTTAAAACCCACAGCATCCACTACATACATTAGTTTGTTTGTTACTTATTTCCCTGCTTATCACCTCTACTCCTCACCTCCTTTCTCCCCTTCACTTCTCAGACATTTTTTTGTTTCCTCTTTTCCTCTCCATCATCCATCTACTCTCCCTGTCCATCATCCTCTTCAGTTACCCCCTCTTACACACTCCCTGAGCGAGAACTGCATTGCATGTGTGTGTGTGTGTGTGTGTGTGTGAGAGAGAATGAGTGTGTTTGACATTGCCTCAGGCTGCTTCCTGTCACGATTGTCGCGTTATGATGAAGCATTGTTGTCACAGCAGAAAATATTCAAGGTAGGACGGAGAGAAGGAGAGGAACTTTTTCTGTCTCACTTCTTCCTGGCCACTTCTTTAACTCCCAGATTCCTCCTCTACATTCTCCCTCCTCTTCCTCCCTCCATACCTGTATTTGCTGGGAGCTTTCATTCAGATTGTCCTCTCTCTTCTTGGCATCCTCCATCAGCTGGGCGTTCCTGTTCTTCTCCAGCTGCTCCTTCTGTTTCAGGTTGGCCACCTTCTTCGACTGGTCCTTCATCTGTCTGCTCACACACACGCACAAACACACATACAATGCCAAAGTCAATGCATCACCAACATACCGTTGTTTTGACTTCTCTTATTATTTAAGAGTGGATTTTTGTGACAAATTAGATTTCTGTACAGTACATCTACATTGACAATTACTTTTGCCATTAAAGGGTCTTAGTTTTCATTAAAAGTGATTTGGTTTTAACTGCTTATTGCCAACTCTGACTGAAAAAGTGCTTGGAGTTCACAAAATTAGGAATTGTGATATTCATGGATATGGAGTTATATGCTAAATGCACACCAAAAATTAGGCGCTGGCTCTGGCGGTGGTCTACTTAGAAGATAAAAGACAATTGCACACACAGCTCCAATGACATTTAATAATAGAAAGTTGGTTGAAAAAATATATTACATTACTTCTACACAAGAGTATGTCTCAAAAATGTCTCAACTTAAAAAAAACTTACTGAACAGTAATCTAAAAGTAAGAGGTTCAAGAAAAAATGGGCCTGTATTCTTTTGGGCACTTAGAATATGTCACAAAAAAATGCACAATGCCTCATTAAAATACTGCGCCCCGGGTGGCTTCTTTAAGATGCTGACTTTTCAAGTTCACACATGCAAAGTTTCTCAGTAATCTAACTTGAAGAAGGCAGTATTACTTGCCTTGACCTGTGTCTTACATACCATATCTCAAGATTGTGTCTAACACAATCTAAATTCAAACCCTGAGTTAGGGAAGTCCTGAATATGCAAATATACCAGCTTTAACAGTATTAACTACCATCTCTGTCTGCAAAAATCTGCCACATTGACCCCACATGTATGCTTACAAACACAAAGCAGCAACAACCAAACTGACTGTATTCACAATGCTGGCAGGTCACACAAGTGCCGCTGATATTCAATAAAGTCAAACCACCTCCCACCCAACATATTCAACACACAATGTCTGTTACTGCCATTAAGATGACACTGCAAGGCACTCTGATTAACTTTTCTGTGCAATACAATGCCGTAATGAAATCCCCTAAGGCCAATATAATGTATAGATTAGTACAGGAATTCAATAAAAAGCTATGAATCAATGACTAGATGACATTTGAGATTTCTGCACAGAGGGAAGCATGAAGGTCTTTTTGCAGGATTACGGGGTGTCAGGAAGCAGAGTCTAAATCATCATCAGTGGAAGGTGATTCCTCATGGGAACAGCAGGGTTGGGAGATGGAGAAAGAGTTTAATCCTTGTTTAAGCTGTTTGAAAGCCATTGTGGCTCTGTCACAGACCTATCAGCTATCACAGCAGCTTGACTTGATCAGGACCTTTCATATGTGGACTAACCCAAGCTAATGCCAGTGAGGTTTAACAATGTCTACTGAATCATAGAACACAGATGAAAGGTAAGTCAAACACAAAGGATTTATGTGCAAGCATGCACACATACTGGCACATATCCAACAATAGACTCTTGTAAGACATAACAAAACGGCTGACGAACACATTAGAAAACACATTACAAACTGACCAAACTCAATAAAAGTCATTATTTTCGCTCTGTATAAGTCTGAGTCTTTTGTATGTTTGCATTCTTTAAATGCCTGCTCTGTGCAAATGTTTATGCATATGCGTGCGATCCTGTTAGCATACCTTTTTACAGGGTCCTAGATAAATCCATTTTCTTCACTTCCATTGCTGCAGCTGCCAGTAAAAGAGCAGAGCTCCAGTGATGAGAATCCACAGCAAACACCAGCAGCAGAGCGTGTGCACTCATGGGAAATCATTTTTTACGAGCCATACCCTGCATATTTTGTTCCCTATGGTGTAAACAGGTTCCAACTGTAACATGACCTTTAACCTTTGTCTGTGCACCATCAAAGCTCTGAGCTTATATCCAGTCATTTGCAATTCTACAATCGCACAGTGTACTCTTTCTTATTTTATTTTTACTGCTTTACTCCTTTGAGTGCAATCTTCTGTCTAAATTCACAAGAGTATGACATTTATTTGTTTACGTCTAGTGATATACATATTCTAGTGTTGAGACATTTTATGACACTCCCCCTCTCTTTCATCTTTCCTGTCTATCTGAGCCATAAACTATCTGCTAAACTAACCTAAAAGTAATGCGAGTTAGCCATCAAATGGCTTTTACATCAGTATCACTGCCAGAAAAGTTGGGAAATGATATTGGCAGAGGATGGTAACATACAATCCTCTATGTGTTTGCTAAAAGGTCCAGGGGGCCCAATTCCAAACCGTCTAGAGAAATTTGGGAAACTGGAAGACAAATTGAAATGCGGGGAAGGGGCCAAAACTGCTCTGGAGCACCTGGGCATTCAAAGCTCACAGAATAAAAATCAGCATGCATGTGTACATGTGTGGCTTCTACTTGTATTGTTTTTTTCATGCATAAATGTGTACCATATTGCATCATTATCACATCCAAATTGGGTTCAAATGTTAAACAGGAACGCAGATGAAGTAAGCGTGAGGGTTTTTTCTTTTTCTTTTAACCATCCTGATTTCAGTTTGCACCCTGAATGTGGGATACATTTGCATATTTGGGATAAATGTTGTGCTCTACGCCCTGTGTGAGTGTGTAACAGGTCATAAACAGGGAGGAATGTTCCTATTGGAGGATTTCCAGGAAGCTCCAACCATCTGGTTAGCTCTCTGAGGTTTCCCCCCTTCATGCTACATTTACTGCACGTATGTGAGTGTATGTGCATGTGAAATAGACTTTTAGTTTGCAATGTTTCCGATTAACTCAACACTCACTCACCCACCCACTTACACTCTCTCTCTTTCCTCTTTTGCTAATGCTAAACACTTGTTTTGCTCAAGCCCCACTTGTTTGCCTGTATCACTTTTCAGCACAAAGATCTTTTGCATGGATAACTATCACGCACTTGCATCAGACCCCAGCGAGTTTGTCCTCCTCCACTCTCCTCTCATGTGAATTTCTTGCTAACTAAAACCAACACTGATCATACCCCCACACTTATTTGCCCTTTATTACATTTAGCATTATAACCATTTGCATGAAAGCAATCGTTTATTTGCATCAGACCAATGAAGGAGGACAAATGTACAGTGCCTCACCACTCCCCTTTCCTCTCAGTCTTCTCAACACTCACTCCCTCTCCAAATGCAACATTACACTTTCCTTTGGATGAAATATTTTCATCAGACCATGGACCATTTATTCTGTCCTTTCCTCTCCCTGATTCCTTACACTCCCTCTTTTGTCACGTTCATCTCCTGTGCTTTACTTTCCATCTGACTCCTCTCCTCTACTACTGCAATATTCACTAACTTTTTTTCTGCGTTTTTCATCTCCTCAATTATTGTTTATAACCAGCATATAAAACTAATTTATCATGATATTAATCATCTGTGATACTGAAGTAAAGTGTCTTTTAATTAAGTTATGTAATAGTGGACAGCTAACAAAACAACTGCCCACAGGAAATCACAAATGTGTGCTTTTAAAGACTTCTAGTTCTTTTAACTGGGTTTAGTATATACTATGCTAATATATACTTTTACATTATATGATAAGCACAAGACTAAAAGGTAAAAACTTAAGTAAGCGTTAATTCAAAACCTCCCTATTGTGCACTATGACATTATTACTCATTATATAGTATTACTCATTAGTATATGTGATGTCAGTTAAACACCTGAACCTAAATTCCTCCAATCAATGTTTTTGTAAGCTGCATTACATTTACAACAAAATATCCACATCAAACCATAGTTTAAAAAAATGCTTCAGCTGTGAATCTACACATTAAATTCAACACTAAAACACTTTCATTACTCTCGTTGCTTAGAGAAGCAGAAGTTGCTTGGTGAACTCTATGGCTCGGCTCAGTGGAGGCAAAGTGCCATTTGAAGCTGTTTTAATATGTAAACTACTTCCTTCACTCTCCCTCTGAAATCACTTTCCACAACTGCTGCAAACCGCTGGATGAGGCGGAATCACAGGAGAGTTCACTTTACCCACAACGCTGTAAACACGATACACAAAAGTGCAGTGAAACCACATCTGCAAACACACAAAGTACACACATACACGATTATACATGGTTACACCCTGCAAGAGCACAGATTTACTAAAACTGTACTGATAGCGGGCGGGCAGTCGGAGCTGTCGACTGCTCCAAACACATCCTGCTATGTATTAGTCTCTAGGTCGGACCACACACAAATATTTGAAGTACACACGGTGGTGCCCGCAACTGTACGTAACATTAACAACATGCGTCCACTTTCCAGCATTTGCACAGAAATGCACACATGTACACATGGTGGCACGCACACACCAACATATTTGTTGACAGCACTTTGAACTTTCTAGATTTTTTAAAAACCTCAAAAATACCCTTATGTACTGGCTATGCGCACACACACACACACGCACGCACGCACACACACACACACACACACACACACACACACGCACCACGCACACACACACACACACACACATATATAGAATAGCCTTCATTAAAACTTAAAGCTGTGTTAAAAAAAAGTGCTGGAAATAAAAATGAAAAACACACATACACAATCTTATAAACTTCAGTAAACTTTAGTGTTTCCAAAATAAAAACTTTGTAACCTCCCTTACTAGCATGCTGTAAATATTCAGGGACCCACATTAAGGTAATATTAATATTACATTTGGAGTCCTGTATAAATATTTGATCAGAAATGCTCGGGGGCCTCATGTATGTTTACTACACATAGTTCACCCAACATTAACATCAAGGATTTCCTTTTATCCATTTGGAATGCAGTATTTCTCTTGAAAATACAGGAAATATTGGTTTGCTTTACTAAGCCCATAAAAACTTTAAAACATAAAAAAGATCAAAAGCATAATAATATTGCCCACTGTCAGAGCAGAAGAAAACTGTATAGTACAATGAGGAGATCGTGGAGGAATAAAGAAAGAAATACTTATGTTGTGGTTTGCAGAATGATTGTTGAAAATCCCTGAGGTAGAAAGAGAGAGAGACAGAGAGAGAGAGAGAGAGAGAGAGAGAGAGAGAGAGAGAGCAAATTTGTAAGGTACATAAGTGGGTATGGCAACTAAGACCCAACTAACACCCATTTGTGAAAACTTCCACTGTGTGTATTACTGAAAACTAGCTGTAAAAAAGACTAAAATACAACAGATAGATGACATGTCCTATTTAATAGCTTCTGTCCTTGTAAAAATAAATCATGTTTACTGGATATGCACCCCACATTTTAGAACTAACCACACAATGTAAGGGAAAGTGTTTAGATAATAGTAACAGGGTAAGTATGTGAAAGAGAGCTGGAGCTGATCTTGGCTTTGTCTTTGTTTAACATGGAGAACAACAAAGTCCCAGAATTAAACACTGACACTCCGTTCTTTAGCCTTATATTTAACTTTAGATCTGAACTCTAGATTAGATTGTAGATGAGTAAACAGACTCTTATTATACTGCAATACAGTATGCTGTTATTGCATGCAGTGAAATACTGTAGCATTCCTTTAGCCCTCGTGTTGTGTTTGGAGTTCTCAGGCCTCAGGATCTTTGAATCTTGATCACCTTGAAACATAATTTTTCTCAATTTTACAAAAATTGCTGATAAACATGATTTTGAAGGCTGCAACAAATTATTATTTTCATTATTGATTCATCAGATTATTTTCTTGATAATCATTTGGTCTATGAAATGTCAGAAAATTTGTAAATTGGCCATGAGAATTTCTCACAGCCTGCGGGAATGTATTCATAGAGCTTGTTATGTTATATATTAACTATAATAATTAAATAATATTAATTAAAATACATTAATAGCAACAAAAGACATACATTTGTGTACTACAAAGCAAAGCAAAATATAACAAAGTAATCATTTACAGTGACCAGCCATTATAAACTGTACTATAGTCAATGTGTCTATTTTCTGAATATTGATTTTCATTTTTCTTCAGTACTGGAAAAGTACTGGTCTGTTATGTGCGCGCGTGTGTGTGTGTGTGTGTGTGTGCGTGTGCGTGCTGGTATTGTAATTAGATGACTCAGCAGTCGTCCCCACTGTCGAGTTTTCCCTTATTAGCTGGCAAAGTCGTTCTTCACGTGTGTTTGTGTGTGGAAGACAAAAAAACAATGTGCATGGGTTGTGTGTGTGTGTGCCTGCTTGTTGTCACCCACTAGCTGACAAATCCCTGCACCACCTTAATGCTCAGACTCATACGGGACCTCAAAGGGATATCACACACACACACACACACACACACACACACACACACGCAATCCAGTTCCTTTTTAAGATACAGAAAGCTTGATCTCAGACATTTGGCAGTGGATGAGGAGTTCCTTAGCTCAAGATCAAAACAAGACGAGAAAAAAAAAACAAGACGAGAAAAAAAAAACACTAAAAAGGACAGAAGAAGAAAGTCTTCTGTCATCTACCAGACAGCAAGGCAATGCTAACTTTTTCTTTTGTTTATTTCCCCCACTAGAGTTGAATCACAAAACACCAGAACAACAGCAGTGAAAAAGCTGACAAGATGGCAAAGGGAACAGTGGCTCTGGAAGTTGAGAAAGAAAGAAAGAGCCAAGAAGGAACAGGAACTGGGGAGAAAGCACAAAATGCTCAGACCACCAGATTTATGCAGGAAATAGAAGGGGTAAGTGGTGATTATGTGGTCGATCACAACGTGTAGGTCAGAGAAATTACAATATGACTTTAATATGTCTGTTAAAAAAGACCAAATTCAGACTTTTTGGTTTTGCATGTTGAAATCGCATTACAGAGTCACCTCCTGAGTGCAGATAGGAATATTCCAAAAAGAAGAGGAAGACGGATTTCTGGAAAGAGACAAATGTATTATTTTGGCGCTTTGAGCACCACAGGCCGAGTGCCATCTAGTTCCACTACAGGTAGATTGGAGAGCAGGCAGACATCTCAACGGCTGATGTCTCCACCACTGGTCTACCAAAAACAATCTAGATTGATAAGCACTACGAGTAAGATGAAAAATATGTATTTTTGATTTGGGGGTGAGCTGTATCTTTAAGGAAATAGTTTGACGTATTCACTTTCTTGACAATAATAAAATCTGTAAAATATGAAACTACAGCCAGCAGCCAGTTAGCCTATCTTAGCATAAAGACTAGAAAGAGGGGTAAACAGCTAGCCTGGCTCTGTCCAAAGGTAAAAAGCTCCACCTAGCAGCACCAATAAAGCTCACTAATCAATACATTACAGTTTGTTTGTTTAAGCTGTTCAAAAACTGAAGTTTGAATGTTGCGGTTTACTTGCGGTTATTTGCCGAACTATTTCTTGGCTAGGAGCAGCGACTTACAGGAGTCTCTGCTGATTGCCTGGCAACCTGATCAGACCATAAAAGACTGTGAAACATTGGTTGAACATTTAAAATAGTATGGCAGGAACAAAACGTGGAGTGATCTCTCTGTAAAAGCCACAAAGACAGAAACCCAACAGAAGTAAGGAAAACTGAGCAAAAGTTCACAGCTGTCCAACTAAATGATGGCGATACATTGCTTAAACATTTTTCTTGTTTGCTGTGGTAGCCTGAAGTTTGAACAGTGCTAGTGTCGTGACAAGACTATAAGGGAGGCAGAAAAGAAGCAATAATGTTTCCTCTTCAAAGAGCAAGTGATGTGGCAGAGAAAGAGAGCGAGTGAAGGTGTCTCCTTCAAAGACCGACAGACATGATGGTAATGATTAAAAACAGAGTTTATGACAGAGTGAAGGAGATGAGAGAGTGTCTCGATGCAAGGACAAGAAGTGTGACAACGAAGGAGAGTGCGATGAGAGAGAGAAAGACAGTGACGGACGAAGAAAAATAGGCATGCGGTACTAACCTTGAGGCAAAACTGGGTAGAGCAGGAGACAGCGTTGCATTGTAAAGATAAAAAAGGGAAAGAGAGACAGAGAAGGAGAGGGAAAGGTGAGAGGGAAGACAGAAGTTGAGCGCTAGGTTAGCCAGCTTGATCACTTTTCAAAGAGGAAAGAGATGAGAGACAGAGAAGCTGACAGTAAAACAGCTAGAGAGACATAATTAACTATAGAGATACAGCATGCACATTAACAGGGAGACAGGCATGACCAAGCAGACAGTCACATGGACAGGTTAAATGCAGCCATTTCTTCTTTGAGGGTTATGAGAGGCCTCCTCACCTCACATGACCTCTGCAAACATTTAAGGGCACACACACAGACAAAACTGCAATCACAAACCATAAAAAAGTGAGCAATTAGCCAATCAAAGCAGGACAGCGTGCTCTCTATGCATGAATTCTTCTTCAAAGGTTTTGATATTGCAGATGATTTCTTTCGCTTCCCGCAGGGACCACTTGTGTAGCGCTCAGCTTGTGGATTTGTGGTCTCCAACAAAAGGCATATGGCATGAAATCATTAAGGTATGAAATTTAAAGAAAATTCCCTTCCTAAATTGGTTGACCCCGAAAGAATTCCACACAATCACTCCTCATGTGTTTGGTTAAACTGGCAAAGCTTAAACTCCAGGGTGAAATTATGCCTGGGAATGCACGCTAATTACAGCGTGCCAGAGACAAATTGTCCATTACAGAACAATATAACACACAATAAACTTCTCTAATTTCCCATCACTTAGGTTTATACTCTACATCTCTCTAAACCACCTTCATTTTTTTCTTTTTCTTCCCATTACAGTCTTTTCTGTCAGTCTCATTTTCTGTTTCTCTCTCTCCAACATGTTGTCTCTTCTTCTTTTCCTTCCCTCGCTGTCTCCAGCTATTATTTCATTTCTGTCTCCTTGTTTTTCTCTCCCCACCACCACCTTCCTTTCCCTCTCTCTTTATTCTCCTTTTCCACTCTTCCGTCCAAATCCTTTATTTTGGCCATCAGGGCAGATTTTCAGCTCCATTTCCCCTCAGTGTGAAGTCACTCAGTCTGCTCCAATTACCATCTTAGTTACTGAAATAACCTGGTACCATTACAGCTGGATTTAAACTAGAGGGGAGGAGAAGAGAGATGGGTTGATCTTTACACTTGTTTAACCCATATTTGATTGTTTCATTTGTAATGTTTCCATGGCTCACTCGTAGCTCGGGGTTAGCCTTGGTGCCAAGCTAAGAGTTAGCCACAGGCGAATGTATCCTCCACTGACATACCGGTCTTATCTTCCACAGCTAGGTTTGGTATTCCTGGAATACAGCCAGGATTTGTACACTTTCTTTTACAGGGTCAGTGTTGCGGGTTCAAAACAGCCTAGTTGCTAAATATATGTCAAACAGGGAATATTTGTTAATCCTTTCCAAACATTATTTAGTTACAGGTACTGATATCTGTGAACAGCCAGAAAATAGCTTTAATGGTACATTGACTGTAGTTATAGGGTCAGGAGGAAGGACTAAAACAAAATTAAGTTAATACCAATTCACTATTCACACTGATTGTCTAATTATACCTTAGCAACCGTAACTAGGCACGGCAGGCCTAAAGCTTTGGATTTTTCCAAATGCCGATGAGCACCACTCTGCTTTTTAAAGGTGTGGGGGGTGTTTTTTTAAGCCTTTTTAAAACAAAAATAACAAGAGCCAGAGTGTAAGAAATAGGGCTGAGCGATATGTCCGTCAAATAATATCACAATATTTTAGAATATACTATATATGCGATAATGATATTCATGATGCTATGACAAAATACAACTGCAACGAAATAGGTGTTATAGGTCAACATAAACATTTTTTTTTATCTCTGTTCTTCAGTTTGTAAACAACAGTAACTCTGAGTTATTCTCATTCTGTATAAAATATAAATAGTACAACAAAGTGCACATCTAAGCAGTTGCCAAATTAACAGGAAATACAGCAACAAGTAGGAATATTGCCATTATCATTATATTTATTTTTTCATATCATATCATGGTATGAAAACTGATACTGGTATTATCGTGAACAATATGATGTGGCAATCCCCCAGTAAGAAACGTATTACACACTGTGGTTTGTCTGTTCCAAAGTAAGCTGCAATCATTAGCATGTTTGGCTAACTAGCTTAGTACTTTCAGTAAACAGTCTAATCTTACATTTTTCCTCTACTAAATACATATTTAAGACCCCTTTTTACCCTTTTTAAGATTCTAAGTTAAATAAAAAAAGCCATATTAAAAAGTCAGCCTGATTTAGTGTTTTCAAGCAATTTATGGAGCTAACATCAGCTTAATAAAATAGCTAGCTACAGATGAGATGCTTTTGATTATCATTGTCTGAAATCAAGGACCTATTATTACAAAAATTACTAATATCTTTTGAGTGTTAGATTTGCCATTGTCATTGTTGTTGACGATGGAAAGCTTGAAAAGCGTAGCAACAGTAACCAAGGGGAGTGGAACTTCTGCCTTCTTCATGACTTCACCATGTCAACACATAACCACAGTCTTAACTTAGTTTGCCTCATCATACATCAACCGCTTAATGAAACCACTAAACGACATACAACATTAAACATAACCTCTACAAACGGTGTACTTCATAGTAATGACTGTGTGTGTGCCAGAGTGCTACAGGAAAGCTAAATTTCCCCATAAAAATCCACTTAATCTTAATTTTACTATTACAAGATATTGTTCCTAAACCTAAGGCACTAAGCCTATATTTAATACCTCTCCGGATTTCTAATGGCAGCCTTCAGATATGAAATATCAGTTGCAGAGAAGCTTTTATTTAATTGTAATCCACAGGGAGAATGAAACATCTTTCAAAAACATTTGATGTAAAATCTTTTAAAAAATCCTACATGTTCACCCATCTGCAATTTTAAATGGTTATTAGGTTACACTATAATGTTATCCACAAAGCTAGTACCGCTGTAAATCGGCTACTGGCAAACTAAATAACACACACACACACAGTTAAAACCCACCAGTTTGAAGTCAGAAGGTGCTGAATTATTAAAAGTGTAGTATTTCTACTGACCAGACAAGACACCGTGAAGAAACAATGAATCTTCCTAAAATCATTAACAACCATAAGTCAAACTACAGACTAACAGAAAAAGAATGAGTGGGAAGAAATCATGTCCAAAAAAACCCGGCAGAAAAGATTAAAGAGAGAGAAAGAGAGCAGACACAGACAGAAATTATGATAGTTCAGAAATCAAAGGCATCGAGAGGCATGCAAACAGACAGGCGGACCAGTTTTCACAACCGCGGCCAGCTCTGACCCTCTTTACTATCACTACTCTAGCTAAAATAAACACACTTCAAATTGTTTTATTAATGTTGTTATTTAACCATTTGCGATAAGATAAAGACACATTTATGCACCCCTCTTCATACAGAAATACTCAGGCACACAGACAGAACAACAGAACAAAACAGATATATGGAGAGACAGGTAAGCACAGAGGCAGGTAAGCTGGCATGCAGGCAGGCAGACATATATTCAGATACAGAAAGAAAGAAAAGATAGAATAAGGTTAAGACTAGTTCATGATGTATATAGTGTACAAAAGCACCCATTAAGAGTGAGAGACAGACAGTTTAAGCCACGATTATACAGAAAAGGACTTAGAAACAGACAACCCATTCATATTAGCATAAAGGAAATACAAAAAAACTAAACTGTCCAGACTCCTAATGAAAGAAAAAAAGTGGGTTAAACTCTGCAAGTCAGCCATCCTTGGCTGAAAGTAAAACAAAAGTAAAGTGTGAAAACAGAACCACTAAATAAAAGAGTTGCATCATTGACAGGAACAGCGGCTCAAAGAGTCACAGGCTGTACAGAAGAGACTCATGTGCCAAACTGTGCCCTCATTTTACAAACTTTTGGGAGCAGTTTGGCTTGTTGTACTGCAGTATAACAAAAAAAACCTGCTGCTGATGCACAGATGTGTGGGAGTACCACTTGTTTGGATAAGTGACCTTTAGAGTTATTTGTTTCATTTTGCGAACATTCGAACCAATGCGGCAACTCTTTGATTATTATTATTAGTGAACATACTCAGCTCTGTCCCATGTGGAAAAGGCTTGCAAAACATTAGAAGTCTTTTTTACAATTGATTTTCTTTTTTATTTATTTTAATGTAATGCAATTGGTGGCCATTACCAAATTATTCTCCTAATAAGTTTCTGGTATTTAATTAATCGTGTTGTCTTTAAGAGACAAATATCCACAATGTGACATAATCAAATAACTTGTTTTATCTGAATTTTAAGATAATCAGTTTAATATTTTATACGTCAAAAATAATTCTCACACTTTTGGGGTTTTTTTTCTAGAAAAATGACTGAAATGATTGTTCAATCGTATATATTGCATGTGTCTGTTGCTGTTAGACAACATTTTAAACAGAGGATCCTCTGACCTATCAATGTGTTGACGTACAAGTTCATTTCTGAAACATTTAATTCCACATAACTTTTCCACGTGAGACGGGTCACTTTCATAGTGCTCTCATATCCCGTCCCCCAACAAGCAAAGTGAGTTTTGTCGTGCATCTGTCTAATTGACTGACAGGCCCACCAGCCACTCACGTGCCCAGGTAGTCCCATACCAGCCCCCCCATTGGCTGCTGTGAGGCAGCAGGGGGAGGGGCCTGTTTTCGCGACTGCTGAGAACGCCACAGATGAGAGGCAGAGGGATCTCTAAGGTGTGATGGGTGCGCGAACGAGCAAGCACACACCCACACCCACACCCACACCCACACACACCCACACACACCCACACACACCCACACACACCCACACACACACACCACACACACACACACACACACACACACACACACACACACACACACACACACACACACACACACACACACACACACACACACACACACACACACACACAGATGCAGAATGACATAATGTATACATATTTATGCATACACAACCATGACGAAAATAAAAAAAGAAGAGCGATGCCAGAAGTGAAGCCGAAATGGAAGGAGAAAAGGGGAAAAAAGATGGGAGAGGAAGGGGTGAGAAAAAGGGAAGACTAATGGATTAGTACTGCAGGGAAGATTAGCATAGTACCATAGACTCCAACAGTATGTAGCTTGAAACCAAATGGAAAATGAACAAGGTGGAGTCCCATCTAAATGTAATGGATCAATTTAACAAGTATTGTCTTTCCTACTGATTTGGGGTAATAGAGGAAAAAGGAAGCAGTAATGTTTATGTTTTTTCTTTTTAGAGTTTTTTTGTCATTGCTTTGCATAAATATGTATCCCACTCTCTTACCTCTCCAATTCGTGGATCTTTTTCTCCTTGTCGTTCTTTTCATTCTCCATCTCCCTCAGGATTTCCAGAAGTCGTTCCACCTCGGACTGGGCCTTCTCGGCATCCTCTTTGTGCCGGGTCACTTCCTGCTCCAGGCAGGAGATGCGTTCAGATAGTTCGGTGCTGGCCTGGGAATCTGCTGTTGCGCTCCGAGCCTGGAACAGAAATTAATTATTATAAATAAACCAAGTTTTAGCTTTCAAAATTAGATGACCACCATTTGATGGAAGCAATAAGATTAAACTAAAAGGGATATGCTAATAACAACATGTGTGTGGAGGGTGGGTTGGATGACACATGCCACTGTTAACTGTTTACGAGTATAATTGGTCTGTAATTGGTCTTTTGTTAATACAATGACTTTCCCAGACTTGGCTCAAAGGGACCAGACACACTTTTATGTACCAGACCTTTACTTTAGAGATATTGCATTCAGAAAATGTAGGTAGATTGTGTATCATGTTTGAAATAGAGATGCTTTAAAATGATGAGTCCTCATCAGTTGTCCTAAAATCAAAAGTAATTTAGTGGAGCAATACCAAGCCTGGCCAACAGAAACAAAGAACACCTATGAAACATGCAGGATTCTATTTTTTTAATGGAAGGGATGAATACTTAGCAGATCATTAGCATTTTCTTCACATTTTTCAAAATAATTCTTTGCAAGAGGACTTAGAATTTTGTAAACTGTGGTGTCTCCTTACAGCAGGAAACAAAACGTTGTGTATATGGGCATAAAATAATGGTGAAAATTAGTTTAAACTGATCTGCTGCTTTAAAAAAACAGCTGGGGGCATATTTTTCTGTAAAAAGAAGACAAGTCTTCAGACACGCCAGCAGCTCTGTGAGGCTGTACCTCCGCACAGTGCTGTTTAGAGCTAAATGCCACCGTCAGCATGCTAACATGCTCACAGTGACAATGTTAAAATGCTGATGTTTACATATATCATGTTCACAGTCTTATCAGCGTGTAAATATGATAACACTTGGTTAGCACTAAGCACAAAGTACAGCTGAGGATAATGGGAATGCAATGGCTTTCTCCTTCCTGCTGCTCTACTCAGCTACACAGAAAATGCAGAAAACAAGAAAAAGAAATTATATGAAACGAAGGAAAAAAGAAATTATAACCAGCTAAGGTCAGAACAGCTGTGTGTGTTTCCCAGAAGCAAATGTTGCTCTTGGGACAGATTGACTTTGTGTGTGTATGTGCACACGCCTTGGTCACACAATACATAAACCTTATTAGTTTTGGAAGCAGACAACAGTTTTTACAGGTCTTTATGTGGAGAGGAAATGTTTGGGTGTCTGATGATATTATAAGAAGATCTGGGAGGAGGGAAAGAGAGAGAGAGAGAGAGAAAGAGAGAAATAAAGTGAGAGAGAAAGACAAATAAGAAAGGAAAAAAGAAACATCACACACAGTTTCACTTGCAAATAGTCAATCAATTCACACACACAGACAAGTTTTCAGTCTTTTTTTTCATTCATCCATGGTAACAGAAAGAGACTAAGAAATACACTTTGATGAGAGAAACACCAGAGATCCACTGACACATTCATACACATTCTCTGTCAGACACACACACACACACACACACACACACACACACACACACACACACACACACATACACACACTCTCTCTCTCTCAGGGTGTGGTATTGGTGCTGTCTTCTCCACTCTGTGAAAATGACTTGAAGGATGTCAGCAAGCCATCACACACACAACATTTTATGGGCTGCTGTGTGGGAGAGAATATATGATATGCAAACACACACATGCGTGTGCATACGCTTGCACGCACAAGTTCTTTAGTTAAAAATCCTCCATTTGATGTGTTTCGGTCTGAACTGTATATATGTTTTCTCGTCTGAGATTCATATAGTTGATGTTTTTAATTGGTAATTGTTGGCTAACTAAAAACACAAAATCTAACACAAAGCTTAATAATTGTTACATGTAGAATCTTTGAAATCC
Source organism: Etheostoma perlongum (assembly GCA_026937815.1). Lineage (NCBI taxonomy): Eukaryota > Metazoa > Chordata > Actinopteri > Perciformes > Percidae > Etheostoma > Etheostoma perlongum. The sequence continues at coordinate 16,129,811 of CM049393.1, read as the reverse complement.
ACCTATTTTAGTCCAAGTGTAAAATCCAAGATGGGTGCCAATTTATGCAACCTACTGTACACCATCTACTTTTTATTAATAATTCCTTATTCCACATACTATCAGCTGTCCGCAAGCACAGTGCAAACCGTATTGCTCTGGAAGATGCTGATAAGAATTACCTTTATGTGTCTTCTAGTGTATTATTTTTGACTGCTTACCTTCTTGAGTTGGTTCTCTAGTTTAACACACTCCTCTCTCTTCTGCTCCAGGCTGATCTCCAGAGTCTTCAGCCTGTTGTCCTTCTTCAGAGTGGAGGAAGCCAGAGAGGAAGCCTTCTCCTTCAGATCCAACAGTGAAGTCTGAAAGGAAAAAAAGATTACAAAGAGTAAAAGTGATAGAAGGAAGTAAACGTCTGAGTGCTAGACACCAGGCAGCTCTATTAGCAGTAATGTCACTAACCCGCTTTTAAAGGATAATTCCACTTTATTGCAACTTCGGTCTTATTTTGGTCATTTTGGAATTCCTTTAACCAAAGTAATTCCTCTTAACTTTATTAGGAGGTAAAACTGAAATGTTGGAAATAACAGAACTGTTGCAATGTATTCTGTGAAAAGAATGATATTGTACTAATAGGAATGATGGCTAATATTATATATAAAATAAAATCTAAATTGTATGAAACTTAAATTATCCTGTAGGGCCTTCTTACAATTCAGAGATGGACTCTGCTGCTGCCCTTGTTTTTAAAAGCTTTTCCCATGACTTGTCTCTTTTCTCACTCTTCCAGCTCAATCTCTCCCTCCGTAAACTCTCTCTCCCTTTCTTTTCTGGTCTTTTCCTTATTTTGGTAGGGCCAGTGAAACAGAAACCGACAGGACCAGAAGGGGAGACACTCAGACGTGTAATTTTACCCTTGACTGACAATACCAACTCCAGAATACGGATCATCACGTTCGTTTGACTGGGTTTGGTCAGTGAAAAGTTACTGCATACTCTGATTATATGTAGGTCCTATACTGTATATATTGCTGTTGTCAGACAAACCCCACATCTGCGTTTGGCAGTTTAGAAAGGAATACTTGTTTTCTCCGTGGGTTTCCCCATGTGTATGGGACAGGTTTTATGACCCCGCAAACACTAAAATTAGCTGAAGAGTCGAAGATAAAAAGACATAGAAAACAAAAAAAGTTTCACTTCAACATATGTGCATGTGATATTTTATAATAATAATAATAATAATAATACATTTTATTTAAAGTGCCTTTCATGATACCCAAGGTCACTTCACAAACAAACAGTCATCAAACATCTTTTTAAGGGAATAGTTTTGACTGTACCTTAAAGTACGCTAAAGTAAAATGAATCTGGAGCCAGCAAGCAGTTAGCTTAGTGTATCTTGGCATAAAGACACGTAAGCAGGGGGAAACAGCTAGCCTTGCTCTGTCTGTGGTTTTATGGGGAGCTCCTGCTGGCTCAATATTCATATTTTGCAAACAAACACCACGGTGGTATCAATCTTCTCATTTAACTCTCGGCAAGAAAACAAATTAAGCATATCTCCCGAAAATGTTAAACTATTGTTTTTAGAATAAAAATAATTTAAGAAAATAAAATGAACCTAAAAACACATTAGCAGGTTAAGCACGCCACAGAATAACTGACTCGACACAAGTGAGGAGACATATCCCTAAGTGTGGTTGCACTGTTTAAATGAAACTTGTGTATGGGCAAGTATTTATTCCCTCTCTTGGTACTGAAAAAAGTGGAGCGTTAAATGTAACAACATTTATTTTTCATGCATTAGTGCATGTATTTCCTTTCTCATTTGGATAAAGATTCCAATGTTGTATTAAGCTACATTTGATTTATTGTTTGGATCTGGTTCCACATCTGGCTACGTTTTAGTCAATGGTTTAGTTCTGCGACTGGTACAGACACTATTATTATAAAAAAAGAATGAGTGACTAACACTACGCTTACACTTGCTTATGCCTCCCAAGGGATATGTGTGTTAAAATGCATTGCTTTGTTAAATTTTGGTGTTCTTTACATGGTTAACTGTAACTTTCCTGCTGTGCTGTCTGACTTCTGTAGGATGACTAAAGCAAAGACTGTGCTTACAAATGCTATGTCATCCTCTGCGTCCCCCTCTGTGCCTCTGCTGTGGTGTTTTGCATGAATCACAAAGGTTGAAGCAAGAAAAATTCAGTTCTAGTCAGTTTTCATTGGTTGTGAAGCATATCGTTTTCAAGGAAATGTGACAGTTTTATTGTTGTTGTCCTTCAACAGGAGGACCTTGGGAGGATCTGAGGTCTGTTCTATTGTGATAGATAAATCTCGGTTCCTTGACAGAGACACAAAGAATGTGTTTTTCTGACTTATAGCACAGATATGCATGAATGTGTCTGTGTGTCTTCTACCTCACGGTCAGACAGGTCAGCCTGCAGATGGGAGACTTTCTCCCTCAACTCCTTCAGCTCCTTCTTGCTAGACTCCATCTCGTCCCCTTTTTCTCTTTCCTCCCTCTCCCGCTGCTCCTTCAACCGCTCTATGATTCGCTCCTGGACATCAAGAAAGAGGAGGAGGAAGGGAATGAGGGATAAAAGGCCGAAGAACAGAGAACAGAAAGAGTCAAGGGAGGGGTGGAAGAGGAAGAGGAGAGAGAAAGAGGAAGAGAAAGAGGAGAGAGAGAGAGGTAGTCAACGCTCCAACAGTTATTCACAGTCACTCAATATCAAGTTTCTATACTAATAACAGTTGCATTAAACTTTATGTACATGGCAGCTTTGACAGGATCTAACAGCCAACAGTGATTTTAGACACGTAATACATTCTGGCACTAGGTGTAATATTCACAACCACTAAACCACTATAGATGCTGTCCAGCTATAGAACAACGTAGTTCAAGCTAAAGTATAAAAGGTTCACACACAAAAGCAGTGCAAAAAAGCCAAAAGAGTGTAATCTGGCTGTGCTTTGTGTGTGTCAGTGTTACTGTACTGTAGTTCTATCTTTGTGAGGACTGATTCAAGTTTTCAGCCTTGAGAGGGACGGTCCTCTCTTCTCTAAAAAGCTGTTTCAGGGTTAAGACTTAGTTTAGGGTTACGGTTGAAACAAATTATTTTTAATTATTAATTTTTTCCTTAAATTAACAATTATTGTTTGGTCTTTGAAACACAACAATAGTGTAAAACACCCATCACAATTTCCATGAGCTCAATGAGGGTCCTCAAAAGTATTACACAATAACAGGTGACTGTGAATTATCGATATTCAGCTATATAAACAGAGTTAGTCATTTATAATGTATGCAAAGATAATACTACAAAATTGAATAATAAACTATAAGAAAGCATGAAACAAAGTATGACACAGGGTAAAAACACTTAAAGGTAACAGGGAACAATGTGTGGCAGTGAAAAGGAGTAATATAATGAAGAAAGCAAAAGGCGGATGAAAAGATGGAAAAATGGAAAAGAAAGGAAAGATATCCAAAGGCACCGAAACAATTAAATTAAATGGAAGAAAAGTTTGTGAAAGTCGCTTGAGTAAAGTTAGAGTCGTTGGACACCTCCACCTGCCAACACTCACACGTCTAGCTGACACCCGGAATATTAGTCAGTGGACAATTAATAGCCCTGTTTCCTGTGTGTGTGTGTGTGTGTGTGTGTGTGTGTGTGAGAAGGTGATGGAGTGGGTAACATAGCACATAACATAATTACAGTATAAAAATATATTCTCATCAAACACTTTAAAGTGATCTGCTGGTGTAAGTGTCACTGGTTTGCTTCCCAGAATCAGGGTTGAGTCCTGAGTGCAGAATAACAGATCATGGAACAAGCGGTTGAGGGTTCAGTTTCCATGCTCAGGTGGTTCTGGGCTGTTTAATGGCTGTGGCACCTGAATGTTTACACCCAGGCAGCGACAGTGTGGTTGTTGGTTCTATTCCTATCGGTCCAAGTAATATGAGCGCATGTTGGACGGTTCCTAATGTTTTATTAAAGCAGGCTCTGGGTGATTTAATAATGAAACAGCCAATGTGATTATTGGTTCATTTCCATTTATCCAGAGTCATTTGGTCATTGTGTGGGTGGTCGGCTGTTTTGCTCATAGTGGTTTTATTAATGTAACTTTGCTTGGGAGTTGACCTGAGGTTGACCAGTGTTTGTGTGTGTGTGTGTGTGTGTACCTTCTCAGCCAGAGCCTCCTCCAGTGTTCCGAGTGCTGTGTCGGTGTTAGAGGTGTCCGTCTGTAAAGACTTGACTCTGTCTTTCAGTCCGCCCAGCTGTTTCTCTTTATCCCTCAGCTGATCCTGGAGGTTCTCTATCTGCAGAGAGAAAAGGAGATAACAACTCATAAGTCATTGTTTTGGATGCACAATTTACTTATTTAGCAAATAATCATATTCTGTGTATCGGCTCTACAACTTGGCCAAAATAAAACACTTTATTAAGTAACTTAGCTTTAATAACTATAAACAACAACAAATGTAACATGCATGAATAAGACTCAAAGATACAAAACTGTGGCCTATAAAACTTAAAAGAGTTGTAAACTACACTAAATATGAAATGATGTGGTGTGTGATGTGGGCAAGCGTGTATTATAAACATTAATTGAGTTTTTGGAATTATTTTTAATGTTGTTGTTTTATTATTCCTTTGAAATATATTCTGCAACTCCAATGTGTTTCTTTCAATCCTGGATATGCACATACAAATTATTTTATAATAAGCAAAAACGGTGTTATAGTATAGGCCTAGCCAGCCTCTACTTATTGATAACAAATAATGATTCCTTGGATTATTTATTTGATGTGTCTTCATCAAAAAAATGGCATCAACACTAATTTACACTAAATTAAGATGAAACAACACTGTGTTGAATAAATTGTATGATTTCTTACAATGTGACACCATCTGGAGATTTTCAACATGTGAAAAAGACGGAGAGGTGCTGTGCTGTTAAAGACAAACTTTATCCCTGAGCTTAGCTGCCTTCAACTCTTACTCCAAATACACACTCTTTATCTCCATCCCTTTCTCCGTTTCTCGCTGCCTCCTCCTGTTTGCTCTCACAGTGATTTGGTAGCAGATTAATTTTCTGTTAAAACACAAATTCAGCAGAAATAACCAAAGTGCGTGTGTGTGTGTGCACATGTACTGTATATGTTAATGTGTGATCACAGACAAAGATAAGGCGCTATGTGAGCGTTGTGTATTTTTAATGGATGAAAAAAAGGTTAAGCAGCGCAGAAATAACAAATTGAGGAGAAATGCGAGGGATGGAAAGCTTATATAATGTGCTCTTAAGAGGGACGTTGGTTAGTAAAATTATTCTAAAAAAATCCACTCTCCCTCTCTTTCTGTCTGTCTTTCTTTTGCTTTACCAGAGAAACAGGAAATCAAGACATTGACAACCCATCACAAAAAAATAGAAAGTCAGATTGGTATGCAACCTTTGAGTCCACTGCAGGTGAAACACACACATTTGCAGTACCATGAAGACTGTAGGTGTGTGTGTTCATACAGTAAAACACTTCCACCACCTCATTAATCAACAGTTCACTTGACAGCTTGACTGACACCTCCTCTCTCTCACACGCATACACGCCCACGCACGCACGCACGCATGCGCACACACACACACACAATTTTCCTGTCTTGTCCTTATTTATTCCCAAATCCAAAATTCCAAAATCGCCTGTGACAATATATGGGGATATGTTAGCAAAACAATAACCAGCTGACGATTCTCTTCATAATTCATGATGTTCCTCTCATATAACAAAAAATTACATTAACAACAAAGAGAAGAGGATGATGAGAGATCAGAAGAAATTATTCTATGCTTAATGGTAATTTCCTTCATGACTAACATATAATGACAGGTAAGAAACACGAGGAGGGAAAGATGTAGAAGGAGTAGGAGGATGATGAGGAGAAGAAGAAAGAATATATTTTTAGTTTTTCCACATGCAAAAAAAAAAAGAAATGAGGAAATCATAAGTGCAGATTAGATAAAGGAGGAGTCAGCAGCCTCTCTGGTTTCCTCTCAGACACTAGACTGTATTCTATTTGAAGGCGGCAGAGGTCATCATTTATTGAACAGGGGAAACTCATTAGTATGCATCTGATTTCAAACACACTCTGTCTCTCTCCTCCCCCTCCCTGTCCTGCTTTATGTCTGTCTGCTTGATTGTCTCTATCAATTATCTGCTCACACTCTCCATTTCTCAAGCGCAACAACTGCAGGAACAGGAGTAGGAAAAAGGGAAGAGTCTTTTTTTATATAGCAAAAGGCTTGTAATGGTAGAATTCAACAGTATACTGGATTTTCTGACATGTTTACACTTAATGTGTGTGTGTGTGTGTGTGTGTGTGTGTGTGTGTGTGTATTGTGTGTGTATTGTGTGTGTCGTGTGTGTGTGTGTGTGTGTGTGTGTGTGTGTGTGTGTGTGTGTGTGTGTGTGTGTGTGTGTGTGTGTGTGTGTGTGTCAGACAGACAGCAAAGTAAGAGGGTCACACCTGAAAACATCCATCTAACTAACATCATTACCATAGAGATGCAAATGTAAAAACTGTGAAATGTGGCCAAATGCAGGAAGCACCTGTAACTCTAGCTGCCTGTCTATGTGCCTGCCTGCGTGTGTGTTTGTCTGTCTGTCTGCTCCTCTGACTGTATTGTTCAGCACCAAAAGTACACACTGTCTTACAGCCCCATCTAGTGGTTGTAGTATTACATGACAACATCATATTCTTGTATGCAGATTTCAATGAAACAGTGAACTGCGTTTTTCAAAACAGCTTTAGGCAATAATCATCATCCAAGCATTTTTATTTAAGTAAAAGCTAGTTTAACCTGTTTATATTCATCACTGTTTCTACTCAGTCTGTTAAAGTTTTTGCTGTTCTTAAAATCTTTCCAGGAGAAATAAATCTACTGAATAGAAAGTGATGGGTTTTACGATTTCAGTGGGAGAGATAATTGTTTAAAATAAAGAGAAGTACTGGCAGGTAGCATCAGAAGCAATAGCCACTTTAGCTAAACAGACAACAATAATAGTGCCACCCATGGAAGCTAAAATGTTACAAACAGGAAATCCAATTAAGATGGCATAGCAGCATCACATCAAAAGCACCAAACATTTAAAAAGATCACAAAGATTTTAACTTTGCATTATGTTCCACCAAATACTTTGAATTGGAAAACAAAGAAGTATTTGTTTTTTTCTTACCTTCTTCTGCAGAACGTTAACTTTGCGTTCCTTGACGTCCAGCATGTCTTTGAGGTCGCTGATCTCTCCATGCTGAGTGCTTTTCTCCTCTGTCAGCTCTGATATCTGCTGACTCTTTTTTGCAAGGAGAGATTCCTTTTCCTCTAGACGGAGACGCAGCGCATCCACCTGTGCGCGCGCACACACAACACACACACACAAACACAGAATTAAAAAGTCAGTAGAAAAAGCATGTTTTAGAAACCAAAGATCAATTTTATTGTGATAACAAATAGTATCGTCGTTACATACAGCAACAAGTAGAGGAACTGTACCTCAGTCTGCAGTATAGCGGCTCTCTGTTCCTTGGCAGTGAGTGACTCCTTGAGGACGTCCACGTGTTGTTTACTGTCAGAAAACTGATTATTCAAAGTCTCCAGTTTGGTCCTGAAAGCCAACAGCTCGCTGTCCTTACGACTCAGATCCTGCTTTGCCTGTTCCATCTGAGTAAAACACCACATGACGTAAAGAGAGAGAGAGGGGAGAAAGAAAGAAGACCCAGTTAGAGTGTGTACTGAAGAGGATTACATGCTATATTATATATTATATATGCTATATCCTAAAATCAATAAAAAAAAAATAAAGTTTTTCGAACATAACTGCACATGTGTTCTAAGGTTAAGGATTTACTTATAACTGTATTGTGGAAGTCCAAATGTAAAAATAAAAATTTGTAGAAAACTTAACAATTTACCAATTTGGGGTTCAGTGCCTTTCTCAAGGGCACATACTTCTAGACTTCTTTTTTGGGGGGCATTTTAGGCCTTTATTTTCATAGGATAGATGAATACATGAAAGGGGAATGACATGCAGCAAAGGGCTGCAGGTCGGAGTCAAACCCGCGGCCACTGCATTGAGGAGGAAACCTCTACATATGTGCGCCTGCTCTACCAACTGAGCTAAGCCACAGATGGCTTCAAAGTACAGGCACTTGTTTTATGGTACTAATACTTGTAAAATACACAGTCTGTATTGTGAGATTGATCGAAAATAATCAAGACATCTTAAGGCATTTTTTAGGAAAAGGAAAAAATATCCATGTTTCTAATTTGTCACCCTTTTTTTCTTCTATCAAGTATTGATTCTTTATACTAGTATGTCATCTCAATTAGGTGATTGGGAGTGAATTTAACATGACAAATTAATTGAATGGACCCAAACCACACAGGAAAATGAACTAATCCAAGCCACTAGTTGAGAGAAACCTCATGCAAGAAGAAAGAGAAGCAGGTTAGAGATAGGCATACTGTAGCTCAGCACAACTGCATTCTATACTTGAAGTCTGTAATTGTAAAGTTCAGACTGCTTGAAACAACTATTACTGTCAACAGCCATTGGTCATAGACAGAATGAGAAGGAAAGAACTCATAAACTAAAGCTGTTTAGAGGTATAATAGCTTGCTGCTTTCTGAACACACAGTCACACTACTGGGATGCTACTGATAATCTACTCAAGCTGCAGCCATTAAGCAGTCAACCTGGGAAACAGAAAGAGAAGTAAAGAAACTAGGAAAAAAGAGCAAAAAGACACAGAGGGGTGTCTCTTACTGCAGACACCTCCCGCTGGAGCTCATTGGCTCGTTGCCTTAGCTCGTCCTTCTCTGACTGGCTTTGAGTTAGCTCTTCCTTCAGCTGCTCAACCTGGCAGAAGAGGAGGGCGTCATCATGACCACAACAAATCAGCCGCCACATTCACAGACCACTCTGACCACAAACATGCTGAAATAATGCATGAAACCCACCATATGTACAGTACATCCTGTGTGACAGTGAGCAGTACAGTCTAGTCTAGGGCAAACTTTGGGACATGGAGGACCATGAATAAATTGATGTATGAAAACTTAACACACTCTAGGTTATCATACATCATATGAGCTGTCAGCTGAAATGGCCCTGTAAAAAAAAAGGTATTTACGAATAAATATTACTGTGAGAATAAAGTTTTTTAATGGGCGGCCCTGAATTTCTTGATTGTCTTAGGTTTCTAGCGCCCAAGGTTTTCTCACATTAGCACCTATTAAAACTATACAGATATAGAACTAATATATACTACTATATACTATATAAGATATAGAAAAGAAGGGGAAAAATCTACCATACAGTCATATTCTGGTACATGATTTATTGACAATGACTTAAAATAATGTAATCCTTACTCAAACTCAACATCTAGGCTATTGATACTATAGTCTCAATCAGACCACCATCAAACACCCTTCTCAACTGTTTCTTTGGCTTCCTTATGCACTCATAAACAGGCCGAATATTGTTTTACACTGGCTTGTCCATTGAAGGGATCTTACATGAGCCAGCAAACAGTTATCTTGGTTCATAATTTCTCTCGAGTCACAAATCCACTGGCGGTTTGTGGTTGATGACCCCTGCTGTTAAATACAATTTAAAATGGCAAACATGCTGATGGTGACTGTATTTTTTTTTAAAACAAGGATGTAAAACATTGAATGTATTACTATAGACATCTAATGCATGCTAACAATGATATGATCACAGAAAGAAAAGCTACCCGTAAAAAAAAAAAAGGTGTACATTACTCCCCAAAAACCACAAAAGACAAAGCAAACACTTTTTAACTCAAACAAGCAAAAGAAGCCAATAAATCGACTGAAATCCCAAACTGTCTCGTCTCCCTACATGACAGAAGCACTGGTTTGTTTTAATGAGCGTGGCTTTCAGTTGCTGACACAAGTTGTATCCATCAAGCGGAAAAAAGTTAAGTTATTTCCCAGCATGCAAAATCCTGCAATCTTTCAAAACAAAAAAGAAAAAAATGCTGTGTGTGTGTTTATATGTGTATATGTGTGTGTGTGTGTGACCTTATTTTTCATGAACTTGGAGTGAGATCTGTAGACCTCCATCTGTTTGATCTCCTCCTCCCTCTCCTCACTGCTCAGAGCTCCGTTGGACTTGAGCATGTTCACCTCCTCCTCCAGCTCTCTTAGGCCGCGCTCCATTGAGCTGATCTTTGCATCCTGACAGGACATCAACATGCTCATGTTAAAGGGAAAAGACCAGGTGTGATTTACTGTACCAGAACCATAAATATGATCAATTAATGAAATAGATTCCTTTAGCAATTCTGACAGATGAGCAGAGCTGGAAAGTTAATCAAAGAAAGTCCATATGAAAGGTAATATCAGATGGATTATGGGATTGAGGAATGGACACACACATGCTATTGATGGCAAGCATGGCTAATACTGAGGTACTAATCAAATTTACAGCCTTGAGCTTTAGTTTTTGCAATACCTATGCTATCTGGTTTGGAGATGTAATGTAAACATGACCAACATGATGTAGCTGACAATGAACAATAACTGTACCGATGTGAACATGTCTGCATTATGCAACTTTCCATCCTTTAAGTATAGCCTTTAATTTGTCAGATTTGTCTGATCTCTTATACTGGACACATTTAGGAGGTAGCCAGAATCATTTTCTGCTAATACTGTCAACTTTGCAGGTTTGAAAATATGTGCCCCCACCAGAGGGAGCAATTAGAGTTATATCAGGAGTTTTGATAATAGTTTTTGGTAGTAGTTTTCTCCATACTCTAGTGTGGGGTATAAAAAATATAGTTAAATGAAATAGCATTCAAAAAACATAGTGGGTTTGTTTACATTTCTAAAAGGCTTGCAACAGACTGTGGGCACACTGAAGCTGGACATCAAACTATGACCATATTTATGCAGGTTCAAGGGAAAGTGTAAGAAATATATATACAGTATATATATAAATAATATAATTTTCAAGCAAAATCTCAGATATATATATATATATATATATATATATATATATTTCTCAGTTAATTTTTTAAAATGATGTCAGATTAGTATTAGTAAACAGAATGTGTGGAACATTGGATGATTGGTTGCTGATAATGTGCAGATAGATAGACAGTAGATATTAGTATTATGGAAATTTGTAAGTGACCCCATATTTTTTTCCGGTAGTGTATATGGTATATGATTAAATGTAAAGAATTATTTTTTCCATATGCTGATGACTGAAACTAAAAATGTTTAGGTACATGTTTTCAAATGAAATCATTTTGACTCAGTAACTGTATTATGGTATTAACTTTAGGTTATGTATCATGATGCATAATATTGAAAAGACAATAGTAGGTTACACTGATTGATAATGAATATTGCCGATAGATACTGGATTTTTGAGGGTGATAACTGATCCCTATTTGGGGTTATTAAAAAAGTTCTGATAATGATATATTAGCCAAATTCACATCACATGTTTACCTTCATTTCGATGACTGTCTGCAAGGCCTTGGTCTTTGTAGATTCTGGAGCTGCTTCGTATCTCCTGTGCAGCTCCTGAGAGACACAGGCAGCACGATGGTCAGCGGACGGCAGAGAGGGAGACATAGAGCAATGGAGTGAGGGAGGAGAAGGTCGAGGGCCAGGACAGAAAGCGACTGATGGCAAAGGATGGAGGGAGGGTTGAATGGCCGGTGTAGGCCGTGGAGCGGGAGAAGGGAAGGACGGAGAGTGCTGGAGGGAGTGATGGGGGGAGGAATGGACAGAGGAGGCCACAAGGAAAGAGGGATGGTGGGGAGGACAGGAGGAGGGGAGGACGACGGGATGCATGGAGTGGCGATGGGAACGAGGAGAAGGTGCGGGGAAGGAGGGAGAGGAACACAATTGGTGATGGCGAGAGGGGGAATAAGGAGGAGAAGGTTGAAACCAGGGAGACACGTGAAAAGGAGGTGGAATAGAGATGGAGGGAGAAACTGGAAAAGAGGGAGAGATGGGGATGGAGGGGGAGGCGGGAATGAGATGTTTCCCTCTCGCAGAGGCGGTGGCTTTTAGCCTCCTTGGGTCGATCCTTCCGTCCCACATCCTTCCAACTGTGTGGAACGCTACAAACTAAGCTCACACCGCCTCAAACGGTAACGACTGATCAAAGCTGACAGCCTGAAGCTAGCGCCCAGCAAAAAAGTCCTAATTAAACAAAACAATTCAATCCAAATGAAAAAATACAGTCTTAAGGCATCAAATGCTTGAGAATCAAACTACAGCATGCCACCATACACTAAACTAAAGTAATATTATACATTGCTAACAAATAAACCTGCAATAATTTGAAAGAGCTTTACTACATTCTGTTCCTAAAATTCCTAAAATTTACTGAGCTACATGCAACGACATCATATCTGTTGCAAGCACATCGCAACTCACTAGTCAAATGAAGTGAGAGCAAACAGGGAAAGAAAGAAGGGGGTGTGCAGATGTAAAGGCACAAAAAGAGAAAGAAAGGATGGGGAGAAAGACTATTAAAGAGGGAGGGAATGAAAGCAGAGGGGAGGACGTAGCAGCATATGCATCACTGCTTTTCTTTGGAGAAAACACACTTAGGAGGTTGACAAAGACAACTAATGCATGGGCCAGGAAGCACGAAAACACACATATGTGAAAGGGATAGTAGGGTGACCTAAGGCGCTAGTATGAATGCTATGAATGCTTATGATCACACACACACACACACACACACACACACACACACACACAGATAGTCCCTTGTTTGGCAATCAATTCCACAGCCGTAATGATTACATACGGTAATATAGTTGTAGTACAGTAGTCTCAATTTTTACTGCTGCATGTGCGCACCATCCTCACTATGGGGACATTTTTGTACAATTTTGAAAATAGCTGCAGGAAGTTCCAAGGTCTGGTCTGTTAATTAGTGAAATGAAAAAATAAGTGTCAGCAGTGTAGCAGGAAGTCTGCAACCCAAATGCACAACAGATACTTCTACATTTATTTATTTCTGTAAATTTTCACTGTAACCCATGCTGACACTGTCTTCCAGATATTGCAAAATCATACTTTAGTTTTTGTCTGCTTTGCATTGAACAATGTCTGCTGTTGATAAATACTAACAAAAAAAGAAACTCTGTCCAGCACATTGATGCAATGTGAAGCAACATAGGCCAGTAAATGTGTTGGAGTAGGAGTCCTAAATATGTTTTGAAAAAAAAAAAACACTTCTTGCAGCCTAACTCTCTTTCTCAGTCATGTGCTGCTGATGCATCCCTTTCTGTGTGTGTGTGTGTGTGTGTTTAAGTGTATTTCTCCCTAACGACTGTAGCCCATGGTGCATTTGGAGCAGGTCTGATATCAATTGTTTTTTGTATCAGTGAGTAAAACAGTTGTTAGCCTGGTGGCTCTTAAGATAAATAATATTATCCCACATAAAATGTCATACTGTATTGGTCTGTCAAAATAAGATATATAATAAAATCAGCCTGCACACAGACTCTTGTGTCTAGTGACACTAGTATGTTAGTACAATAGTATTTTTACTGTGTATGTTTTCCTTGTTGTCTGCCATATTTGTTTTGTGCATGTGTGTGAGACATGAACAGGTGCAGATAGTGGAAACAAATTTCCCTCCTGGGACAATAAAAGCTATCTATCATTGATGAATAAACATTTTATTTTCATCTATTCCCTGTATGTTACACCTCAAAACAGTGTTTTTATTTTTTTATTTACCCTATTCCATTTATTTGGAACTTAATTACATTTTCAAATAAAAGAAAAGGGTCAACAGTTATTTTCTGAAAATGAATGTCCAGGAAAGATATATCAAAGTGCATCAAAGGCAATTTGTATGCTGAAAATAAACATTTTGTTCATGAACAAATGAGTGTCCATGTTTCATAATTTGTTGTTCATTAACACCATCTTACCACTAGAGGGAGCTGTTGTATAAAACAACAAATGCTGTTGATGAACGGAGAGTTTTTTTCGGACCGCTAAACAACAGTGGGAACAACTGGAGCTACTACATGTGCAAAACTCAAACTACAGTCTGCACTACAAACAGTCACCTGAGCTAAACAGTAAAAAAAAAACAGAAGGTACATAACAGTAACAAAGAATAGTGTGACTAAGCTTGCCTCTCAAGCATCATGCAGCAAGTTTTCTTCATCACACTGGACATCTGCATCATCTCTAAATACTAATGAATCTAGTGTTTCCATTACTTTTTGAAAAACAAGAAGTACACAGTTCTACTATAGTAAAGGTAGTGTTTTTCACTTTTTTTATAGCTGTGTATGTAACATCAGACATCTTACCTGGACATGTTGGTATCTTTTCTTATTTCTCTCAAACAGTGTAATTGTTTCATTCTTATTTGGCGTTTGGTCTCTATATAAATACTGTATATGTTCCCTAACTAGTCTAAAACAAGACACCTGCTAAGGCTTTCAGTATCTTTGCAGTTTGTGGTTATAGTCATGCGATAAGTGTGTAGAGTTTTGAAAACTGTGTTCAAGCAATGAAAAACTGTTTTGAAATCCAATGTGTGGTTAACAGTTGTGACAGCTAGCAGTTTGGTTCAGTTTTGAAAACTGCTGAAAAACAAACTGCGTTTGCAGACTGTGCTGTGCAGACTGTAGTTAGAGTTTTGCACGTGTGTGTTTGTGTGTATGTGTGTGTGTGTGTGTGTTGAAGTCTCTGTGTTGTATCTAACCCGAATTATGAGCTAAGAGTGAAAGCAGCCAAGGACCTTGCCTTGATATGACATGGTTAGATTTGCACACACTCACATCTGGCTGTAACAACAACAAAAGACACACACCCACACACATGGGAATGCTTGAATGCACTTTTTTTCTCCTTGGCCAGTCTCACACACACACACCTCTCTGAGTTGTAGCATCTCCTTGTCTTTTTGCTCCAGTAGGCCCTCCAGTTGGTGGATGGTCATCTCAGCATCGGCCAATCGCCTTGTTCGTTCATGGTCCTCCTCAGTTGCCCGTGACGACAGGCCTTTGCTCTGCAACATTTCCAGCAACTTTTTTATGGATTCATCCCTGTTAGAAAAGAAAAAAACAGATTTAAAGCTACACTTCACAGTTTGGCAACCTAAAATGGCAGCAAGACGCCCCTGAAATTATGAAAGAATATATTTCACACTTTACCTGGCAGTTAGTGTGTGTTTCTGTGTATCTATCCTCAACTCCATTTCTTCCACAGTCTTCCTTAGGAGGAATAGCTCTTTCATCTGTCGCTCGTACTCGCTGTGGAGACGCAGGAAGTTCTCTTCTGTCATTTCCTGTGGGGGGATGTTCTGATTTCCGAGGTGACCCGAGGAGTAATCGGACTGGAAAAGTTGATTGAGATCTCGCTGGATTCTGAGCTCATCTTGTAAAGCCTGGATGGTGCACTGAAAATGCTGTAGGTAGAGAAAGAAGTCACATTTAGACTTATAAATGTAAGAAATGAGATGATGATGATGAGATGTTGAGGAGATTTTCACTGTTCCATTGTACAACAGGACTATAAAACATTTACAGAGGTCTGACATGGTTTTTAATCAGTACTATGGATTTAACCTTTATTATACCAGGAACCTAGATTTTGGGCTTTCCAAACAATTGCACTAGGTTATGTACGAGGCAATGCATTAAACTACCCAACAACCCAGGCAGAGGTTTTTCTGAACCAATCCGTAACACCGGATCAGTTTTCGGTTGTGCCTCAGTAAACCCTTGCCTTGTTAACTTACATAAAAATGCAATGCAATTAACGCAGTAAATTATATAGATTTTAAATCTGCGAAAAAGTAAGGCCAAGTATTGGATCAGTTCTCGGTAGATACCCTGAGTTGAGGTATTGGAATCAGGAAAGAAAAGGTTAGTGCACCCCTAATTATTGATGTAAACCTGTAAAGCCCAAAGAGGCACTGTATGATATTGAACTATTAAAAAAAAACATCCCTTGACTGCAGTGATCAATATGTGGGTTTAAAAATCACTGATAATTTGTACTTGGATCAATACACAAAATAGATCAAGGCTGACATTTGCAATGTGCGTGTGACTGGCTGACTGAGACAGCATACGGTATGTCATCTTGAGTGAATGAGTGTGTGATAAACGTGTGTTGACAGGTTAATATCACTACCATTATGGCTGAGGACAACGTGACATGACTACCCCTAAGACATACCCCTGTGTGTGTGTGTGTGGGTCTGTGTGTGCATTTGTTGTCACTATAATGTCCACAGAATTTTGTAAAATGCGTCACACATAACCTGAACAACAGACACTGAGTATTTCATTCCTTTGCAGCTATCATTAATCAACATTGACAGAGGACAGAATAGAGATTAAAGAAAAAGGGAAAGAGACAGATGAGTGGGGAGGCAGAGAAAATCTGTTCTTAGATATTAAGGAAGAAAAAGGAGAAGAGAAAAGGATAGTGCATCACAAATACACTTCATGCTCACACAAACAAATTCAGACACATAACAGGATGAAAGGTTATTAGATTGTTTCAAAGCACCTGTCTTTAATAATACAGTAGCTGTGCTTTATGTTGCATGACAGCCAGGGCAGTGTGTTTCCTGCTTTGTCTTGTTCTGTTCATTTTATATTCCCATTGAGTCAGATGTACAGAATATTACAAAAAAGCGTAGAATGTAAAACGTAGTGGAGAGTAAAGTAAAGTAGAGTGGGTTCTGCTGACTCATACCATAGCTCTTCACACACACGTGTCGAAGACTGACTGACATTTATAGGACTTCCCTGAAGACTGAGAGAAAGACAGACAGACAGACACAGACAGACAGACAGACAGACAGACAGACAGACAGACAGACACGGAGTGACAGAAATTATCCTGTTCTTTCGCTCTAGTTTAATCACTCCGTCTCCATGTCTACAAGATTCTTACCTCAGACATTCTAACATTGGCCCACCATACAATGAAAATATGCAAGAATTTGCACAAAATCTCTTTTGTTTTGAATAGTGAACAAATACAAAATGAATTAGCTGATCCCAGAAGATTAATAGAAAACAATTCTAATAAAATTATTATTAAATTATTTGGTTTAAGTAGAAAAAAATTTAACATTTAAAAATGTGCAGCTTTCCTCTATCTAATCTCATTAAACCTAATCCTTTTGGGCGTTTTTGGCATTTGTCCTTATTTTTCCTGCACACACACACACACACACTTGTGGAACAAATAACCAGAGGGTCAACTACGGAAATCCTGTTATTTCCGGCAGCCTTCTAATATTTATCACTTTAATTAAGTTTTCATGTCATTATTTTTTAGTTTGTTTCTAATTCCTTTTAAAGTTTAAATGTCTGTAAAGCAATTTGAAGTGCCTCATGTTTTAATTGCCTTTTACCTTAGCAATTAATCCAATAATGGTAAACGAATATCAGGGGATTAATCAATAATAATATGAATCATTGGTTGCAGCCATAGTTATGAATATAAACAGTTATGTACACAGATAAACGCATCTCTATGTGTGCCAAAAAAAGAGAAGTGTGCACACACACACACACACACACATATAAAGCCTCAACAGTTTTGCTCAAGGAGATGCAAATCAGTGTGTTGCTGAAGTCAGTCAAGCAAATACTGTACATTGTGAAGACACAGAATTTCAAAGGTTTAAATATTATAAAAAGTTCAGATTCACACACACAGTCTTGTGCCAGTACTCCCCTCCCACACACACTCAGCTGGAATGTAGAGCTGACAAATGCCAGACCACAAGAGAGAGAGAATGAAAAGAGGGAGTGAAATAAAAAAGAAAAAAGAAGCAACAACAATGAGGTAGGGAAAACAACATGTTAATTGTCTAAGCAGAAATAGAGGGAGGGAAATAAGAGGAGGAGAGAGAGAAGGTCAAAATACAAGTTGTTTTTCTTTTCAGTTTCTGCCGAGTTGCCTTTAGCTCCTTCACCTTTGACCCTGCCAGACACTTCCTGATTACACAGGGGACTGAGAGGGTCGGTCACCACTTAAAACTGAGACAGACATGCAAACACACACATGCATTCAGAAACATTCAGGACACATTCACATGTTCATTTTAAGAAATCTTAGATTAAAAAATAAGGTATTGATTATTTCCCATTTTCTTCCTGCTCATCACTTTATTTACACTCTAGCTTTAGTATATTCACAATAAATGATGAAATAGCAAGAAAAAAAAATACATCTAAACTGTGGGACAAACACACAAACAAATCAAGATGACAAATCTTTCCTTCAGATGTCTGACATATAAAATTCATCAAGCTGATATAAACAAGTGCAACATGGGAAATTGTCCTGATCCCAGTGACGTTTAACAAATGAACAGTCTCTGGAAAATGTCTGTCATATCAGCGGTTTACATGATGCTAGTTAGAAATATTATGAACAAGAGGTGCACACTGGATCACAGTGGACTAAAAAGACTTCTATGTGTACTTTATGAGCACAAGTCAGTCAACTATTCAAATGTCATAATGAGTATATACTGTGATTTCCATGGTGAACACCATTGCCTGCGTTTCCATGTATTTAAGTAACCAGGTTAGTCAAAAAACAGAGTTCACATTCATTCCGACAGCCTCAACTTTAGTGGTCACTCTGGTTATAAAATCAATACATGCAAATAGAAGATGTGGCGAGTTCCTCCAACAAGCTGCTAATAGGCGCCTTCATCAGCACCCTTCTGTATTTTCGTCTGACTCTGAGGGGCTTCGGGCTGGTGGCCAGCTGTGCCAGTGTATGACTCAGCTGATATCATAAAAAATTTACTCAGGGGCATTAAATGATCCATTTGATAAAACACCACCATCAGCTTTACTGTATACTGTAGTTTTTTTCCCACCCCTTGAACTTTTAACCCACTTCTTCTGATGTGTTTTATGGCCACAAAGCTGGTGGAAGAACCTAAAGTGGGTGAAGAATCTCAGAAGGTCTTACAAACAAGCTGTAACACTGTTTTGAAATATAAAATCAGTATTGCTTGTGACTTCTTACAGACAAGCAGGATTAATTGAGCTCCAGTATTCAGTAGCATGAAAGTTGCAAATGTAGGACTCAACATGACGTTTCTACACTGGGTCGAGCGCCAAATCCACCTCATTAGAAGGATTAAAATGGCCTTCTCACAAACTGAATGGCTTCTGCAACAGAGGGTTCACAAGTAAAATATTATAGTTGGAATTTAAAATAATGGATACAGTATGTTCCTGTATCTTTGGAAGCAGAAAAATAATTTTTGCAAAAAACAATGTTAAAAACGACATTAATTCATACCAACAGAACATGATTGAATTTAGGATGCAAGGGAAGAACATGTATAGAAAAACAAACTAATGATCCGTTGTTGCCTAATGAGCAGTCTACATAAATCTAAATCATATAAAGAGGAAGAAGAGAAGAGAAAAAGACAAGAGAAGAGATGAGAAAAGAAGAGCAGTTTGTGAGTATGGTGACAATTTTTTCATCCGCTCGCCATCCCCCTCGAGCTACTGCTCATCTGTCGCTCAATATTAACCATCTCTCCGTTATTACTCCTGTGTCTCATCCCTTGATTATTCTGTGCTTGCAGGGTGAGTCACACACCCCCACCCCTCCCTAACAAACAGACACATACACACACACACACACACACACACACACAGTTGGATGGACACACACATGCACATGTCGAGCGCACGGTAATGCCCACATGCAGACATAATGTTGGAGGCAGCGGTCATGCTGCAATGACTGTGAGCGCTTTCGCCCACTCAGGCATCAGACAACAGGCAGATTAACACACTCTCTCTCTTCTTTCTCGGAGGGTAAAGGTGGAGGATGAAGAACGTAATGAAGAGGAGGAAATGAAATAAAAAGGAGAGGAACAAGCGGAAGAAATACAAGAACAAAACAGATGGAGAGCAAGCTGAAGGAAGAAAATAAGTATCAGATTGTATATACATATGAAAACAAAAGGAGACAAGAATAAGTATGGATGAAAGAGATTACATGAGAGAGAGAATGAATAAAAAATAGCCAAGAAAGGAGAGAGAAATGGAGAAAAGGTAGGAGTGAAATGTTGACCCTAATCAGTCACTTTGAGATGCAACATCATGGTCAGTTAAAGAGCAAGAAGAGAGAAGAGAAGAGGCATTGCATCTGTCACATTTATTTAACATAAACATATTACAGATGTAAAGCTCTTTTAACCAGATAGACGATGATGTGTGTTTATATATATATATATCAGCAGGAAAAAAGGGGAGTGACTGCACTGTAATTCTGTTCATTCCTCACTAACTCTTCCCAAACCCACTCCTTATAAGGAAAGACAAGGCTACCACAGGCCTCCACACGCACACATACACATGCTGAGAGAGAGAAAGTGAGAGAGAAAACTCACAAAATCAAAGCCTTGAAGAAAAGGAGGGGAAACTGACCCTCTCTTTCCTTCCAGTTTCAAATCTCTTTTTCCTCTCTATTTCTTCACACTGTAAAAGGAGCACTGTGTCTGTGGAGGAGAAAAACAGAGGGAAAAGAGTGCCATTTCCCCTTTTCTCTCACACACACTCTCTCTCTCACTGCATTAAAGTTAAAGTTTTATAAGACTCCTGAATGTAGAAGGCTCTTTTTCTTCCTCTCCTTTTTCCTCCTCTCTTTCTCAGTGAAATTCTCTCCATGAATCTCCTTGCTCTTTCGAATCCATTCATCGCTCTCCCTCCCACTGTCCATCTGCCTTTTTCTCCCCCCGCTATCATTCCCCTGTATTTACCTTATTCCCTCTTTCACTCCATCCCCCTCTCTCTCTCTTCCTCACCTATCTCTCCATCCTGACTAAATAAACACAGGTTTGAGGACCATCTGTTACTGATGAGCATTCATGTGTGAAAAACACAAAACAACACACACTCAAATGCAGAGATAATAGATGGAATAAATAAATCATTTATGGAGCTTTTTTTTTCTTCACTTTTGGTTTGGACATTTGTACTCTAAAACGTGGTGACAGTAAGTGTCGCACACGTGTGCATGAACAAGGACACGCACAAGTACAACATACTGACATGAGCACACAGACACACATGAGAGAGGAATAATGAGTCATACTGTAGGTTGATAAGAAGAGGATAGAAACAGGTGCAGACTGCACGCAACAACGGGAGGAAGACGAGGCAAAGAGAGAGCGAGAGAGAAAGAGAGAGAGAGAGGATTGTCACTGTATTTTAAAAATGTATCATGCAAATAAACGCTCTGCTGAGCTTGCATGCTGGATTTTCCTGCATCATATTCTCACAGTCAAACACATTCACACTCAGATCTGCCAAGTCCAGCTTCAGTCCCTCCACTGTTGATCAGCCAGAACTTAAAGGGAAAGGCCGCCTCTTCCTCGGTTATTTTATTAAACCAGCTAAACATCATCATACCCAACATCTAATGAAAGAATGTGTTCCAAAAGTATCTTTGTCTCTCTCTCTCTCTCTAGTGGACCCAAAAACATCCTTACTTTAGAGGATTTTCTTTTTTAATCTGTGGATTTACCAACTAATTTGGAAAATGAAGGTTTATAAAAATGTGGCTCTTAGTTTGTAGTTTGGGCCATCATTTAAGATAAGACAGCTGCTGAGAACAGGAAACACGGCATTGCTAAAAAGGAATCAGGACAAGAAATACAACCAATCAGGCAATCACACAGGTTTTCAACAAAGTCTCAAATTAGTTCAAATATTTGGAATCTGAAACAAAAGTGTAAGAAAAAATTACCCAAACTGTCTGGCATACACGATGTTAACCATTTACATGCTTCCTGATTCAATAATGGTGATTTTGTACACGAAAAAAGAAGCGCAACTCCTGAGGAATGCACATGTTTGCAGAATCCTTGTGTGTGTGTGTGTGTGTGTGTGTGTGTGTGTGTGTGTGTGTGTGTGTGTGTGTGTGTGTGTCCAGCACATGTTCAGCTTTTTCTTTTTGACTCTCTTCGATACATCCTTTCTCTCCCTCATCTGTAACTCCTATAAAAGAGATTTAGATCCCCCTTTTGTTGTACAAGAACCCTGAACAGTTATATTGTCAAATTCAATCTAACAAAAATGGAGTCTCTGTCTGTCTGTCCTCTGATTTTCTCGTCAACCGTTCATCTAATCAAAACAGGAACGTTTTGAACGGTCACTTTACTAGATAAATAAAATTCAGATTTCATGTTTTTAGCAAATGACTAGTAATGTATCAAGACAATCAGCTCAACAATGCTTCTATTTACAGCTAATCTTATTTTTCCTTTTATTCATCCTTCATTTCCCTATTTTCCCTATCTTCTTTCTTCATCCCTGACTCCTCTCTTTAAGTCAATCTATCTCTTCTATCTTTTCATCCACCCAGCTCATATGTCTCCTGTCACATCAACATCCATCAGTCTTTCCATTTCTCTACATTTCATCTGCTGTTTTCAGCTCAATTTGCCCATGCCGTCCATTCATCTCTCTTCCTTTTCCTCCCTCCTTCTGTCCCTATGATTTCTAGTTTGATCTATCCTTCTTATCCACTTTCCTAATTTCCTTCTCCTTTCTCACTACGTTTTACACGGCAAAGCCTTTTTTGCAGCCAGCTGGCACCAGAACTCTTGCCGGTGACATGTTTTTTTCTGTACACTAAATGGAAATCTCACAGAGAAAACACTTGGCACCGTCCATTTTTATTGGATTCTAACTAATTCGAACCCATGAGAACCAGCTCAATGCCAGCTTGGAGTAATGGAATTAGAAATGCGAGATGCTTAAATCCAGGTGTAATAACATTAAGTGCTGAGCGGTGATTTTCCTCAGTCAGCACACAAAGAGTGTGTTTACAGTATATTTAAAGGTATGTGTTTTAGTGAAACGTTTTGTCTTTAATTTAGAACTGTAGTTAGTTCTTCATTTATAATTAAAGTGAACAAATTACTTTGGTTGTGATTATTTAACATAGCCTCAGATGGTTTCAGCATTCCCATGGAAAATAATAGAGATCTGGTGGCACCATCCGTTTAGACATTAACCCAAATACCTGGTTTACTGCCATGTTCATAGAGCGAAAAAACACTCAGGTGCCAGTTTTTCTCTCTGTTCACTCTCTCTAACTTTGTTGGTTTGAGCAAAGAAAGAGAAAAAGGCAGAAAAAAGGACTACACATAAGGAAGGAGAAGAGAGTAAAGGCAATCTTTCCTTCTCTGTCTCATCTCTCTTTCTCTGTCATTCCACTCACGGCCTGAAGGTAAAGGGCTGCCCAGGTGTAACGGCAAAATGCTCACATGCCTGTTTGGGTTAACCTCCTCACACACACACACACACACACACAATACAAGGCCCTCCTGTTTGTATCAGGTTACGGTTATATACTGGTTGAGTGAGCTGCCTTTCTTTCACTTTCTGTCCATTTCACTGTCAATAAGTCACATCAAAAACAAAACACAACCTCTAGGCTGATGGACAAATCTTTGTATATTATTTTGACAATTTTGGCAATAAAAAAAAAAATAATCTATGCACAAATAGTCCTCCACCAATATGGTAATATAATCTAATATAATCTGAGCCTGACAAACTGAAAACAATCTCATTGAGAGCCATTAATCATCATATAGGAGACATGTTTTCCCCTCTATAGCAGAAACACAAACACACACCTTCATTTCCAACAAGCACCTTGAGTATTTGGCTAAATAATTGAAGAGAATGAAAACATTGAAGCAGCAGAAGTACAGCCACTGGCTGCTTCACTTTCTCTGCAACACGGACAAATTCTGACATCATACCGCTGCCACTTACCTCCCATTTCCATAAAACATGCACAAATTGTTGCAAGCAAACAAAACACACTTGATAAAAATAGAAATGGTAGATGCCATACAGAGCACTGTATACTAACATACAAAGCATGTACACTAACACACACACAAATACTAATACACAAATATAAATATGCAGGCAACTGTGCAATTTGCGCCATCAGACACATACACAAAAACAAAAGGCTGATTGTACTGACACACGTGTAAGCCTGTCAACAATCATGCAAGGGCACAGATTCACTCTCTCTCTCTCTCTCTGTCTCTCTCACAGTAATCGTCCATGTCAGAAGCTGAGTCATGTTTAAAGGTGGAGAATTGGCTTCTTAGAACATTAAACATGAGGTGGTCAGATGTAATATGATGTGTTTTGCCTAATTATTTTATGTATGTCTTATTAGATCATGTTTATATATCACATAAACATGAGATATAGCTGTATGTACTGTACACACACACACACACATATATATATATACACACACACACACATGTACATATATAGTCCTCTCTCTCTCTCTCACTCACTCTTTCTCACTCGCCCGTTTTGAAATCAAATAGCTCGCTTGGAGTACAGTAGATGATAGATTGCAACTAGCAGCCCCGAAAACAGACAGGGTGGCTATTGTTCAGCTGGTTTGAGTCAGTGTTGGAGTGTTGGGACAAACCATGTACTGTAGACCAGAGAGCGAGAAGCACACTGTTGATATTCATGAGTGTTAACTGTTACTTTCCTTCTGCTTGAGCGTGTATATTTATTAAATGCAAACTGACCATAGTAAGGAGTGCAGAAGATAGGAGGGAAAAAGAGAAAGAAGGTGTGCGTGTTTTTGTGTAAGAAAGAAATAAACTATCACAGAGAAGAAAAGAAAATAAAGCTTTCATTTAGCATTCCAGACATTCCTTCATTTTTTTCCTTTTTTCTGTGCTTTTCTTTCTTTCTGCACGAAACATTATACTTACCTGCTGTGATCAAAGAGGTGGAACACATTGGGTGAACACGTGTACACGCACAATTAAAATCAAAGCAAGGCAGTGCACTAAATGTGACAAAGCAGACAGGCAACACTGACCAGGACTAAATAGAGCAGGCATCTGTGTTCAGATCAATAGATTTATTAGACCAGGGTGTGTCTGTTCTACTGAATAGAATTTTGTTGCAAAACTCCTCCACAGGCCCAGATGGAGAGACAAGAGAGGAAAGAGAAGGACAGGGGGCTGTGATAGAGAGGGGGAGTCTGAAAGTGGGAGTGAAATGGTGAGACAGAGAAGAGAGACCAGTGAGAAAGAGATGGAGTGTGTGGTGACGATGTGTAGACGCCGTGCTAAGAGAAAATTAGTGGATGTGGGAAGAGAGACAAGAGAAAGCCACTGGCAGTATAGAGGGGGAGAATGATCATTTAAAGCTCAGTGGGGAAGAAACAAAAAGAGCCTCCCGTCAAATCTGACTGAGAAATTACAATGTTTTGGGTTTTTTCCAACTTTTCTGCAGATAGAAAGTAATTATGCAAAACAAAACCTAAACTTTCTCCCAAACAGCTGTGAGCAAGCACGCCATACTAACATTGAGCCTCTTCCCTCCTGTCACTTTGGTATCTTTTAGTAAGACACACACACACACACACACACACACACACACACACACACAAACACACATCAGGATTGTAAACATGCTAAATTTCCTGATGTCACATCACACAATATTTTTGTATTTAATGTGCTCGCTGCCTTAACAAGCGGCCAATCTGCTCAATTCAACTTTAGAGCTGCACTAACTAGAATGATAGTTACGTATTGTAACTCCAGATTCTATGAGTACTGGTTGAAGAAAATGCTGATGTTGGGAGCAGAGCAACTGTCGGTACACGATCCGTCCCTCCCGCACAATCAGTTCTGCGCATGTGCAATATGTTTGCGCATGCGCAAATGATATCATGATGAACGAGGATTTACGACACTGCACGATCTGTTCCCATAGACAGTTAAAGAAAGTCTGTTCGCCTCCACCGGAGAGCTAACAGCTAATTCGGCTAACCACTAGGTGAGACAGAATGTAAAAAACCCACAAAAATAAAAATAACCATTCAAATATATGACAGCTGTTATGTCAGTTCTACTTTACTTGTGCTCATTTAAAATACAATCACTCAATACTTGTCTTTATTATTACTGTAAAGTCTTAAGTTAGCTGTTGCTGCTTTTTTAAGTATGGCAATGTTGTAGATTATTATATGGTGAAACACTGTAAAAAATACAATAGGAGAGGAATTATGCAGTGGAAGTGCAGACAGAAGGAGAGGAAGAGACAGAAGCAGGCGGAAGAGAGGTGAAGATAGTGGGCCGAGCGTGAAGGAGGAGGTGAATAAGTGAGTAAGCGTGGAGGAAAGAAGGGAGGAGGAGGGAGGAAGGACAAAGGGCAGAAATGAGATGATTATTCCTCAGCAAGGGCGTGACCCAGTGTGTGTGTGTGTGTGTGTGTGTGTGTGTGTGTGTGTGTGTGTGTGTGCGTGTGTGTGTGTGTGTGCACATATCCCAAAATTACTGTAGGGTAACTTAATTTGATTTCTAACACAAAGATGATGGCAAAGAAAGAGAGAGAAGGCAAGGTAGGGGGAGGGAAGAAAGTAAGAGCTGACTCACTGTGAAGACAGAAATAGAAGCAGAGAACAAAAATGAGTAAGAAGAGAAGAAAAAAAGGAGTGAGTGGACAGAGAAAAGCCAGAGACGAGAAACTTAAGGAAAGTGATAATGAGAGCAGGAAATGAAAAGGATGCCTTGGGTTATAATGGTTTCATTTGTCTGGATGAGATAAATGGAATTAAAGTGAAAGATATTTCCCAACATCAGAGATCAGAAAGTATTCCTACATGTCTCAACGTGCATATTCACTCACTTTAACGGCACACATACATACCCAAAGAGAAATGTGTGTAAGTGTGAAGGTGACTGAGAAGTTTTCTAGTGTGGCATGATAGATTGATCAATATATCATCTGTTCTTTTGTTCTCTCACACACGCCATCACTTTAAATAAGTGTGCACTCACAAGACACACACATACAACTTTATGGATGAAAATGTATGGATGCACACACACACATACTGCGCATACTGCACATGTTCTCGAGCATGCAACAAACTGGCTGTGAATCTTCTTGGAGAGTGATTTAATATCTTGTAATGTAATTTTGCCAGCCTGAAGTCCTTTCCCACAATTTCAACGTAAAATTTGTCTTGGGAGTCAAAGCCCCATCAACAGCAACATCAAAGCCCCAAATAATTTCAAATGCACACACATGCAGGGATAAAAGCACCTTTTAATGACGGAAAAGTAGCGAGGACCGAAAACTTTCAGCACAAGATGACAGCGTGTGAAATGAGTCACTGCGAGGCAGCGAGTGTGTATGTGTGCAGTTCATGTCTGGTATAATATTACGGCCTCCTGCCAGATTAGCTGTGCTTCCGTCTCATCCAGATGGCTTCAGAACCAACAGACAGCTGGGAGTCCCCAACCACCAGGCAGCCCTGCTTCTTACCCATCTTCAAGGCCGCCTTACAGCAGTGAGACAAATCCACCGGAACAATCCATAATATTATCAGGACATACTCCCCTCTGTGCCTGGCCATAAATGTTACCGTTAACGGAGTAGAAAAACTATATCACAGATGGATAAACCAAAGCTGAAGCTAAAATCCACAGGGTTTGGGCTAAATATAATTTTACAAAAATATAACTTGGATTTCCTAAATTTCCAGATCCTGGATTAGCTGTGATGACGATGAAATTAACCCAACCCTGCTCAGGATATCGTTCCCAATCCTTTCATCTCTGCTCATTTGTTGCTGGGTTTTGACTCCGAGCAACAAGCAAAAACAGCAATTCATTTTGTCCCACAGCAACACACACATAGTTACACACACGCGCAGATGCCTCTTTCCTACCTGCGTTTCTTCCTGCACCACTCTGTACTGTTCCTTCCACAGGGCAATCTTTGTTGCTTCGTCCTTCCTCAGCGCCCTCTCCTTCTTCAGCTCTGGACTCCAAAACGTCTTAATAGAGTTCATAGAGGAGCTCAACTTGGACTCTTTATTCTCCAGCTAAAAGAAATGAACATCAAACATTGGGAGTTTATTTTGATCAATTTTGGGACATTAAAAAATCTTTGATCATTGATTACAGATCCACTTGCCTCCTAATTTTATTTATTCAATTCAGTGGCTTTTAGTTTGAGCTTATAATTTTTGTTTTACATGTATATGCACAATGGCATAATTCCCAGAGGAACACAAGTAAACAAACAGCTATATGAGATACCATAAATTATTTAAAAAAAAAAAATGGATGTGAGTAAGGGTGTGTGTATATTTGCATGCCCTTACTTCTCTGCGTAGTAGTTCATTCTCTCTCAGCACTTCTCTTAACTGTGTCTGCAGGTCTGACATGGCACCGTCTCTCACCTTGTAACAAACACAAACACATACAGCATGAATATAAAATGTTATATATGAGCAATAGCATCCTTTTTGTTTCTTTCTTAGATTATAAACATTTTGTCTATTTCCAGCTGTCACTACTACAGTAAGGCCCAGAACAACCTAATTAAATGTGAAGTACTCCCGCTGAAAGCCAGTGCTGGTGCTGCAAAGTCTACCATACGCAAAAATGACAAATCAAATATGGAAAGAAAGACTCAAATAGTGTAATAATGGTGTATTGTAATTATTATTGTAAGTATTGTAACAAACTGCTTTAGTTTTTTTTTTTAAACATTTTGGGCATTTAGCTGACGCTTGGTCTCAGAGCGTGTTTTAGTTTACTGCAAGTGAAAGGTAGAATACTTTAGGTTTATATTTTTTAGACTGTCAACATTAGACTACAAATAAGATTACATTATGCATAGCATGAATGTAATAAACAATAGAGGAAAGCTAGCAAAAGAAATAACAGCAAAGGAGAGATGAAGAAATGTTTTTTGTTTAGGAAATAATTAGAAATATATGGAGGAGTCCTGTGAGAGGGGAGGGAGATACATCTTGGAGAGATGAGCTCTCAGATTATGAGTAATGTTGCAGAGGGAGTGGGAGGACAGTCCTTAGTCTATTTCAACATACTGTATGAATACACACACAGCTCTTGTATTTAGTTGAAACGTGACTTAAGAACATATTACCCCTTAAATAGTAAACTGAATGTAGCTGAAGCACCTTAAACCACTGTACATTGAACAGGAGGATAATTCATTTGTGACAAAACATTGTTTGCTAAACGAAATTGATTTTATCTTTTCATATTTCTTCACTCAAAGGCGAGACAAAGATTATCTATATCCTAAATTAATTGTATCAACACATTCCTTATAGGTTTATTAATAGGATTAACTATTTTAGATCATGTGCGGGACTATTTCTTGGCTAGGAGCAGTAAGTTCTTAGTCTTGTAGTCCTCATCAAGTTTCCAGGCAATCAGTGGAGGCTTAGGGAAGTTACTGCTTCAGTCCAAAAAATAATCCAGCACTGTAATGAGCATAAACTTCCAACCAGTTGTTTAATACACTTTGGATTTTGTACAGATAAGACAAACAAGATATAATGTGAATGAGTGCTTCTTAGACGGGCTGGTGGACTCCAGCTTCATATTAAAAGGACAGATATGGTAGTGGTGTAGCTCTTCTGAGCTAACTCTCAGCAAGAAAGCATATACTAAGCATATTTTCTAAAACTATTTCTTTAATGCTATTTTAATCTGGGTACATTTCCCGAAACAGAATCTCCAAGTTATTTTGTGTCTTAGTGTTCACACAACACAGCAGCTTTAAAAATGTTAATTTTGTAGCATTAGTTTCTTTCAATTCCAATGAACATTTTGGGCATAAAGACAAATATTACACTGACCAAACACAAAGGAACCAAATTTTAAATTTTGTTCAGTTCTGAAATTGCTGACTTCAATAAAAAAAGAAAAAAATTGCAATGTCTCACCTGTCTCATGGAGTGGGGCACAGTGGCCGCCTGTGAAAGCTGGTTTTGCAGCTCCCCCCCAAATGCTATTGCATCACTGTGCATTGCACCCCCTCCTCCTCCTCCTCCCCCTCCAGTGTTTATATTAGGACTGCTCCCCATGATGGCCGCCCTGACCCCATAGGGGACCCTGGCCCCAGCCCTGCCCAGGGTCATGGTGCTTTTGGGCAGCGAGGGGTTCAGCCCGCTGCCCACGCTCCCAACGCCAATCGAGTCATCAACTGTATCAGTGAAGTACATAGGACCGCCTGTAGCGTAGGCAGCATTTAGAGACTGAATGTTCTCCATAGACAGGGTTTTACAGGAGCCAGTAAGTCCACTGGTGGAGCTGCTGCTGCTGTTTCGTCTGTGTCCAAGGCGTGGAGAGCGAGGGAGGCGTGGGGAGCGCCCGGGGCTCCCAGACACTGACCCGTTACCATTGGATCCAACAACATCCAGCTTTGAGACAGAACGAGAGCTACCGTACATGGTAAGGGTTGTAATGCTGTGTTTACTGTAGAGACAAAACAGTGTCTGGTTCAAATGATTAATTAAGCAAATCAAAAATATATGCTCAAAATTACACAAGAAATGTAAGATGGTTGCCCCAAAAAAAATCTGAAATACTAAAGTGAACAGCTGAAACAAACAAACTCCCGTCCCTATTCTACAAAAGTCCTTCTTGACTTGAAATATCCTGATGCAGTGTTGACATAGCTGTGATCAAGGCCTTTCTAACACCCGTACTGTAATCAATGGGCTTTGTTAGAAAAGCAGGAATCAATAAGGCATCCCTTTAGGTTAAGGCGGCAAGTAAATCCACAAGGCCTGGGATGATGGGATCACCTAAAAAGAAAAGGGAGACAGAGACAAAGACTTAGAGATCAGAGGAACAAAGATATACTGCACTTAAGGTACAAAGGAATACACTGGGTTTTTATTAATCTTGTCTTGAGACTGGTTTTATCTCTTTTACAGTATTTACTTGCAATGTAAACAGTAGGTTAAATAAACAAGCGTACTGGCCAAAACGGCAGTATGTTACATACTAAGTTAGTGTAAGTGTCAACCTGCTGATGATGCTAGACAAAAAGTCAGATCACCAACGTAACTAGGCTTCATCCTCTGGTGAACATGAATGTTTGTACCAAAACATTTGCGAATCCATCTTGTAGATGTATTGATGTTTCACCCTGCTTGTTGCGCTGAATTAAAAGGCAAAGGATCAACAAAGTCTGACCTCTCCAATAATCCAATAATGTCTCATCAAAAATGCCTGGAAACTCCTTTTTCTGCCACCACATTTGTACACATACACACACACAGTAAGTGAGAGATATGTGCAGCTGATATGCTCAGTCCACAGACTACAGTCAGAAACTTTGGCTTTATCCTCAAACTCTGCTACAGGCACAAACATCAGCTAATGTGTCGGTTCATATGATCACACAGGTCGCTTTGTCTCTTTGCCACCCGTTACACCTTCTTAAGATCACACAGTGTCATCAAAGTTACTGTCCTGCAGCTGTAAAAAGCTGTGTGATAGCAGATAACATTCAATCAGCTGATCTAACATTCACAAAGGTTTCCCTCCTGGATGAATTACATCTATTAAACTAAAATAGAGTATGCCATGGGCAATTTAGTCAATTAAATATTGTTATTATTGCATTTTATTCTGCAATAACAATGTGGGAAGAAAACATTAATCCAAAAATACAAAAAGCTGTCTTATTCCTATTAATCACTATATTAACTATAAATAGTTAAATCAATCAGGTCAAATAAAGCATGTAAATAACACAGCTGTGGAAATAATCAACTATGTGATTCCATTGTGAAGTAAATGTAAAAGGTGTAATCAGTAACACTTTACTGTCTTTTGCAAAAACAAATTTGCCATGATTCCTGACTCTCACATGTTACTGGTGAATGCCTCAGAGGCTTCTGAAAATTCAAGCTTTCTGTGGCGTATGCTCTAATCTCCCAGGCCCCCTGAATGGACAACCGTGCAGCATTTAAAAGGTGGAGTAAGTTTCAGACTCTTTGTTGTCAGTGTAAGTTGTAGAAATGTGAGGTAAATATACTAAAAACAATATGATATGCAACCTTAGGTGTTACAGTTACTGTATCAGATAAAGGAAAGTACATTTACAGTTATTTAAAATGAATAGCCAGCTGGTCAATAGTCATTATTCAGTTTTTTGGGTGTCCTTGGAGACAGTGTCATCCTCAGGTCAGTGGACACATGGCCTATTGGGACACACCATCTGATCCACACTCTCCACTTACAAAAATGACCTAAAGTGAACTAAACCACTTCATAAATATTCAACATATATGAGACTTAAAAGTTCTGAAGGTTAACTTTAATGGTAACGAAAAATCCAAGTTTCCAAGTATTCAGATATCATTACAGTATACATAAACTTTGAATGGGTGATAGATACAGCCTAGTTTTAATAGAAAGAGAATATTTAAAACTAGTTCTTTGCTTGTACAGCATGGCAGAGAATGTGCACATTTCTAGTTTTGTCTGTGGCCTCTTGCAAATTGCTAACTACAATAGTAAAGTATTTCTAAAGTAAAGTATGATTAACTGTGCAGCCTTTTGGTCGACCCCTTTAAATCATCTGCTCTTTTTTTTGGGTCCCGAGCCTGGCCTTTAACATCCCTGCAGTAGTGTATTTTTCCAACGCAGATCCGGCACAGATCTTTGGCCAGGGAACTGTTACTGACAACCAGTCAGTTACAACCACGCATACACACACACGCGCACGCACACAAGCACGTACACAAGCATGCACGCACGCTGTCTCTCAAACGCAAAGAGGGACCATCTGCTGTGTCTCCCCTAAGGCCAAAAACACACACCTGGAAGAGAAACAGGCCAGGATCCTGCCTCTAGCACAGCCACACACACTGTTACATACAGTACAGTATATGCATTTACACATGCACACAGAGCACAAACTGTGCACATGTGCAGATCTACACAATCAGCCAAACAAAACACATACAGCCAGACAGATAAATCAATACACATGCAAACAAACATGTGAAGAGACGACCCGTTCACAGATAAACATGCATGGACATCAGCTCAGTTGCCGTGAGTGTTCATGTCACTACATCTACACTAACATCTAATGCTTCATTTAAGGCCAATATGATCCCTCAGAGACAGAGACAGAGTGAGTGAGTGAGTGAGTGTGTGTGTGTGTGTGTGTGTGCCTGCTGGCCTGTACCTAATGTGTATGCTCATGTCCAAATTCTCCCTATAATGCCAAACATACACAGTATATCATCCAGCTTTAGTCTGAAGGAGGTACAGGTCAATAAATACACATATCCTTCCACTTCAGAACTGCTTATCTTGTTGTGGTCGCAGGGAGTTGGAGCCTATCCCAGCATGCATTGGGCAACAATCTATCACACAGCTAAACCACCTTTTTATTTGTATTGGCTTGAAGACCTCCTAGAAACCACAACACACACCATAGTGTGTTCTCTTCAGTTCAAGTCTAAGGGTCATGAAAATAAACCAGCACTGAGAGTCAGATGAAAAATAATAATGACCTCAAGCTTTCTCATCACATGAACCTACCACTCTGGCAAACTTTTTTATACCAAATAATACCAATGCCACTGGAAACTACCCCACAAACAAACACACCTATGACACAGTTGGCCTCATGAGATAAGAAAACACAAGCATATGACTATCCTTGACCTTTCACAAAAATGTGAAAAACCAATGTGGTGCTGCTGTAAGAAACATCTGTTGGAACAGTGATACACAGAGGGTTGATGAAAGTTCATTGTTAAATTGTGGAAACAGTAGTTTGACAAAACAAATCATTGTCTAAGGTCCAGTTTGCTGCAGTTTAAAACCCAGAAAAAAAGCGAGTAAGATTTGGAAAATCAACAACACTGCTGTTAACAAGAAGCGGATGAGCAGACTCTATTTCCTGAGGAAGCTGAGATCCTTCAATATGTGAAGGATCAAATGTTGGAGATGTTCTACCAGTCTGTTGTGGCCAGCGCTCTGATCTCCTCCGCCATCTGCTGGGGCAGCAGCATCGGAGTCTGCGACACAAACAGACTGAACAAACTGATCAGGAAGGCTGGCTCCTTGATTGGCTGCAAACAGGACACGTTTGCTGTGGTGGAGAGGAGGTCACTGAACAAACTGTTATCTATGATGGACAACCCTGACCACCCTCTCCACCCCACACTGGTCCAACAGAGGAGCTCCTTCTCAAAGAGACTCCAACAACTACGATGTCACACAGATCGCTACAGGAAATCATTTCCACCACAGGCAATAAGACTTTTTAACACTTCATCACAACTGCACTAAGTGCACCTTACACAATAGGTTTATACAGCTTTATCAATAATGGTTAAACAGTTTTTATTCCCAACTTGTATATATTTTAAATTATTTGTTCTCATAGTCTATCCTGTTATTTCATGTATATTCTGTATTGCTTTGTATTCCTATTTGATGTACCACTGTGCATAGAATGTCCTGGTACGGCAGTTGTGACCATATCAAGTGCCGCAAATAACATTTATTTTGTTATCAAATATTCTACAGTTTAAAACCCAACGATGTTCAACTAACATACAAGACGACGATGAAATCCAGAAAATATTCACATTTGAGAAGCTGTACCAGGGAATTCTTGCCATTTTTGCTTTTTTAAAGAGAGTAAATCAATTGTCAATATTGCGACTGCTTAATTATCGGTCAATCAATCGACTACCTCATTTTTCCTTTCAACTCCAATCACAAAAAATGGATTGTTATCCAATAAGGCTGGAGCAATTACAGTATAATTGCACATTCACCTTAGCTCCCTTTTTATATGCTGTACTGCAAATATAACCACAATACCTACTGGAACAAATCCTGAAACAGGCTCATCCGTGTTTTCTTCTATTAAACACTCCACAGGAAACATCAGCACACACAACGCCCTGTATTTGATCCTCTGCCTCCCTGTACTGTTACTAACAGCCAT
Organism: Etheostoma perlongum; assembly: GCA_026937815.1. Taxonomy (NCBI): domain Eukaryota; kingdom Metazoa; phylum Chordata; class Actinopteri; order Perciformes; family Percidae; genus Etheostoma; species Etheostoma perlongum. The sequence continues at coordinate 16,094,892 of CM049393.1, read as the reverse complement.
TTTGCATGTCTCGTCTTTCCTCCACACACTCCTTCCTCACACACACAATGTTGTCTTAAGCCTCACAAAACCCTACAAGATCACACTAGGGTAACAAGGAAGTCTCCGTGGTTGAATGCCATGTCCTGTACTTGTACTTGTGTCGGTGGGTGATCAGCACAGTAGAAAAAAAAAGTTCAAGTTAGTCATTTTCACAACATATTTACAAAGAAAAAAGATACTCATAAATTCTTCAACTACATTGAGATATTAAGTTAATATGTCAAACTTGTTAGTAAACAGTTACCTAATAACACATCCATTTCATTTCCCATCGTGGTCTCCTCCCTCTAATCCCTCCCTTCCCTCTCTGACGCTGCCATGTCTCCTTGATGCTTTCACTTCCTCTCACTCTCCTTCTCCATCAGCATTCCTGAAGGTGTTCGGCATGTTCTATTTATTTGACAACCACACATCCATCTGTCACAATGCAACACACACACACACACACACACACACACACACACACACACACACACACACACTATACTTAGCCGGCTGGTGTATCAGTGCGAGAGCTGAATTTTACAAAGTTTGTGTCTCGCCTGGGGATCGAGGCTCATAAAAACACATTATACTCATCTTGAATATTATTATTCCCCATTACTTTCTGTTCCTGTCAGGCTCGCTGCGATATGATGCTGCTGGAAAGGACTCCCTGGTGCTGTCTGGGGTAACACATTTCAACTCGACAGTCCAGCTGAAGGGGAGAGCCGTACTCACTCTGAAGCTAATCTGTCTGGAGATTTAAGTGGATGACCCATGGTTCACCACAGTCAGCTTTTTTAACATTCACAGCTGCTTTATCATGATGATAACATTAACTCTCTGAAATTCAGATTGTTATTTGTCTAAAGAGTGCAAAGGTGAGCTAAATTATCTCAACCCCAATAGTATTACTATTACTACATAGTAAATACAAGATAAAAACAAGACTGTGTAGCAGCTCATGTGTCATCCCATGCCCTTATTTAGCTCTAAGATTTACATTAATGTGATGTTAATGTTTGTAATATGTATGCAATGCGTAATGTTTATGTTTAATCTTTACATATTTGATTTGTGTGAACATCTCCTGTGGCATTTGCTATGTTAAATTAATAGCAATTGAATATATGTATAACGCATGAATATACAAATAGAGATGAATAAATAAGAAACTGGCTGACACAGAAACAAAAACAAACTGAAGCGGGAAAGAAATGCTGCTGGCATACGAGGAAGAGTTGCATCAGAGAAATCATAAAGAAAATGTAGTGCCACAGTGTCACACGCAGACCATAAAGATTAATATAAAGTGATCCTGGTTAATTGTGTTATCAAGCATGATAAATGCCAATAATAGGCTACACTACCCAATCTTGAAATACTGTTCTAACATATTTTTTATTATGTAATTAATTTTGTATTTGTTGTAAAAGTGTTTTAAGTCAAAAGAAGTGTGATAAATAGCTGCAATTCTTGCGCTTGCATGGGCAAGTTAAGTGAAGGATTTTCACTTTCATCTTTTCCATCCAAAGTCCAAAATGTCTCAGGGCAGTTTCTCTTTGCTTCATGGTGTATTTGGGCTTACTAGGACTCACTTAGCACTGCTGTGTAATGTATAGCTCATGCAATGCTGCCGTTTGGTTTTGGGTAACATATTAGTGGTTTGGCTTAGTTTTGCATGCAAACACAGTTTGTCTCCATGTCAGGACTTGGTATTGTTGACAAATCAAAATGATAGTTTTGTGCTGATTTATTCATTTTTAACTGAATTGCAACACATCCAAAGTAATTTCTACAGGATGTATGTGGAAATGTATAGAGGAATTAAAGCAACACTATGTAACTTTTCCCACTTCGGCCGTCCTACAGGTTGGAAGCGGAATTGTCCCATCATGTCTCATTGGAACTACAGAGCCGCTACCTGATCCGGCAAACTTGCATAATGCGGTTATAGCCAGAAGTGCCGTTCACCCTGTTACAAGTTGCTGAACCACTGAAACGATTTTGGAAACATTATTTTAAGTTACAAAAAGTTCTCTATTGTTGCTTTAAAAGACCACAGTTTCAATAATGAAAACATGTTTTGTCACTTGTAAGACTTGATTTGGGGTTCAGAGTTTTTCAAACTGAGAGCCACACATTTCCTCAAAGAGAAAAGACAACTAATCCTGCAAGCAACCTACTGAAATAGCCAAAACTACCATGGTGTTTTTTTCTTCAATTAACTGAGCGACCCAATTACACTTGAGAGAATATATTAGGCAGAAGATGTCTGGGCAAGATACAGATTTTGGCTCACCAGAGTGACTGTGCTCCTTGTAAATTCATTCCGTGCACACCAGTCCTAGCAGCGATAAGACATATCATATGGTTGAGACACTGGAAAGCACAACACTGATAAGAGGCAGATAGCATCTGCTCCAGTCTATTGTGTACCACAGGAAATTAATCTGAGATGCAGGCTGGGCAAACAAAATGTGCATACAACAATCAGACGTTCACACACACACACATACACACTGTTGCACAAAAAGTACATTGATGTCATGCACATGCAAACACACCGCACACTTATCTAATCTTGGCTGCTGCCTACATAGCAAATATGGAAAATGTACCGTTGAGACCCGCCAATTAACACAAAGGCAGGGAGGCACAAAACTAATTCATGAGTGTGTAGTAGTTAATGGAAGAGAAAGTGAGAGTGAAGCCCCCCCCAGGCTCCTCCTGTAAAAAGGAATGTGCTCATACAGTCAACTTGCCAGATTAAATAAGGATGAAGCGAGTTGGGAAGGTGACTTAAACACCCCCTATCTATCTATCTATCTATCTATCTATCTATCTATCTATCTATCTATCTATCTAAGGGTGTAGAAATAAATCCTTCCACTGGCAAAATGATGAAACAACTTGAATATATAAATGATAAACAAGGCATGAACAATTATGGTCTTGTGATAAAAGTGAGTTCTGGGAATAATTTGAAAGAGATACTGTCTTTGTCAAGTTAAGTTCCTCATGTTGTTGCAAACCTTAAGTCAAAAGTTTGTACCTTTGATGTTAAGCATGGAGACAGGAGTCAGAAGGCTCTTCGGCTCAAAGGCACAAAGGTTTATTAGGAATCAGAAGTTCAGATAAATAAATTTAGAAACAAATTCAAACAAATTCTAAACAAAAGAAACCCTCCAGTAGAGGACAACGTTCCCCCAGAGGCAGACTGAGGTAACGTTAATCAGAGCCTGGACATTTAAAAATGTCTTAGTGTTTACGACAATCTCAGTGGAAGGAAGCAGCTCAGTTCCCTGACGTTCCCGGAGGAGGAGCGGTGCAAAGAAATAGAGCTGTGGGCGGAACACCCCCCACCCCCCAATACAAACACAACCACACAGCCGATTTAACCTCCCAGTCTTCAGCAACACGATCATATCGGTTCCATGTTTTGCTCCAATTTATTAGATTTGCAAAGATGTTGTTACCCAGTCTTTTACACGTTGCTTGGTCTCGGCTTTGCGTGCAATGGGCCAACTGGCAAGACGTGGCTGTTGACAATCCTGTGCAACTAAGGCAGCATTAATAACACTATTAATGCACATATTTGTTCCTTAGAGTTCAGATCCCAAACAACCGGCATGAAGAACTTGATAGAGACTGTTACAAATATCACAACACAACTAAGTCCCCATGGGAAATATAGCAAGAGATGCAACTTATATTGACTACCACAGGTAGACTGTGTTTTCTATTATAAGGGAATATTAGTGATAAAACCATATAAACTGTAAACTAATATTATAGGATTATGATAGCAGGCTAGCTTTGAAGAAACCACAAGGCTGTCAGCAGCACTTCTGTGAACAGATTGGTAATCGCATTTAGAGGTACAGACAAGACATATTATTAGCTTGTTATTCCGGGGAAGCCTACAATGTTGTACACGTACAATTTGTACAAAAAAAAATGTAAAAAATTTATTGAACAAAACTAGAGGACGCCTTGTTGAATGGGCTCGCATTGTCGTTTGTCGCCCACACAAATACAAAATGTATCATGATGCCTATCATGATGTATCATGAAGTCTGGCCGAAACGCTGCTGTTGCCCACCGGGCGGAAAAATAACAGAGCCCCGCCGAAGGTCTCACACTTCGAAGCAGGCTGCACATTTAATCATGTTATCGCTGGTGTTCTTTTTATTCCACAAACCAACGTGACTGTGACGAGTCACACAAACGGCACACATGTGAGGTTGACCGAGAAGTGGCCAACATGTCTACAACACACACACGTAGGCCTGTGTAATAAAACATGCATGTGTATACGCACGTCACACTCAAGACTGCCAGCTAACTTCCAATACTCACTGCGGCTGTTTACTCTACTGCCCTCGGTTGTGAAATAAGCTCTGTGTAAAAGAAGGCCAGTCACATCTCTTCAGTTATTTCGCTGCTGTCAAACCTCAAAGTGACGTTTCGTAACGTAACAGCCGAGGTGAAACGCTCTCTTTCGGGGGGTTTGTCTTCCTGTCTCGTATCTCTCCTGTCTATTATCTCTTCTGTCTCTTTCCCTCCTTTCCGTCTTTGCCAGCTCTACCACTGGTGGCTTCCCCACTGTTCGGGCGCTCCCGTGACGTCACGACGGTGCAGCGCGCGCCCCCGAGACGTAGACGACCCCTCCTCCCCCTTGTCTTCCAGCTGAGTTGCGTGCATGCTAATCCATAATTATCAACAATCCATTGTCCGTTTATTAATTGTCATATTTTATGTTAGAAATCCTTAATTTTATAACCTGTAAAACAATATGTCAGCATCTTATATGGATAACGGGTGATGTAATTCAGCAGGTAAGATACATGATTAATAGTTTGCTAATTAGAGGAAGTATTCATATCCTTTACTTATTGATAAAAGTAGTAGGACCACACTAAAAAAAACTCCATTACAAGTAAAAGTCCTTTTTTGATTATTATGAATGTAATAGTAGCCAACATACCATTAATATCAATTAATAATATATAGACCTACTGTATATTTTTTAATAATAAAATTATTAAAGCAGAAAAATGGCCCCGGTGACATTTATATGTAGGCCTAGTTGATGGAGCTGACTTTTAACTATTATTATACAATCTTGGCTCATTTGATCTATAATGATGAATACTATTTCATAAGACACTGTATTGTTTGTGTGTAAAATCTTAATTTGTAAGTGGCTTTTACATAAATAAACGCTTCCCTGTGAATTTGGTGGTGTAGAAGTACTGTAGTGGATGAAATGGATCATACAAATATACTCTGTACATTCTGTGCATTTGTTTATGGGATGATGACTAGGTTTGATTCAAACCCTAGTCAGAAGCTTGTAGAAGATGTAGGATTTATAGGATTCAATAAAATACCTCTCAAGTTCAGAAATGTCATAACCATTGAATCCTTTTAACCCCAACCCTGTATCGCACTCAGCACATTTGATTTGATTTGTAGTCACATTAAATTCATTATTCAATCATTTATAATCAGTTATTTAATTCCCTCACTCTTACAGAAGATCTCATCTTGAGAAAATCTCACTTCTCATCTTTTCAGTGTGATACTTATACAGTAAGTCCTTTCTGCATCCATTCATTGGACCTATTTCATGTTCATACTTCCAAGTCAGTCTGTGTTTGATGAGTAAATGACCTACATACAGTATGTGGCATATTTCATAGCTGGTCACCTTAGCTTCCCAGGTCTCTTTCTCTGCCTGCATGTCTCTCTCACACACAATTACATGTACATCATCCTAACGAAATCTGTCAGACAGAGACACTCACTCACTCTCTCACTCTCTCTCACACACACACACACGTGTCCCAGTTCCCAGGGCGCCAGTCAGTCAGACAGCTGCGGTATAAATAGTCTGCTGGCTAAAGTTCCCCTTGAGAGAAAAACTCCAGGAGTGGTGGACCAGCGCGCCCTTCTGTAATGTCTCTGCTAACCTGATCAGTGTAATTTTTTACTGGTGGCTTTTATTTGTTTTATTTTTGTGCAAAAAAACTAAAAGGACCCTTTTTCTAATCAGAACACGTGCCCATGAGCAAGGCCCTTGACCCCCCAACAGAACTCAATCAATGTAATTTAAGAAAAGCAGAAAAAACCCCGCAAAGATCACTTGTATTAAGCAGTATAATACATAACAGATGCATAGTACACACATATCAAACACTTGGTTTTAAAGCTTTTTTAACAGACATGCTCTGCTGGAGCTGCTGCCCCCGCGACCCAATACCGGATAAGCGGATGAAGATGGATGGATGTTCTGGTCAATCATGCCAGATGTCTTGGCATGCAATGCAAGCTTGTATTCAAAAGTGCAATGAGTGGAATGACGACCCTGAAGTCAATGGGTTTCACGGAAATCAAATCATAAAAGGGCACGTATTATATGCTCACAATTATATACTTGATTTCCAAGAAGTCAGTGATGAACAAAAGTATTGGTACATAGCATAAAGCAGGTGGAGTAATGTGAAATAACCCAGTTGATTACTTAATGAACTTAATTAATCAAGGTAATAAAGACATTCAAAAATGTCCATCACAATTTCATGAAGCCCACCTTAACATATTAAAGTAGCTGATTTTGTTCAACCATCAGTTCAAAACCAAAATATATTTAGTTTACTATTACATATGCCTGAGAAAACAAGCAGATATTCATAAGTGCCCTTTATTCTAATACGACAAGCTTCAAGTTTTTTGTCTTACCTTGACAGTTTCAACTGCTGACTCTGCAGTCATCTTCAGAAGTGTCACGTGATGTTGTTGTGACATCTACTGTGGGTGTGATATATTTAGTATGTGATGGAATGACGCTGTACCTCCCCACCATCCAACAAGGTATGACAAAAAAATCTAAGCCTGACTTATGAGAAAAAAGAGCACTTATAAATTTAATAGTAGGCTAATTGAACTTGTTTGGAAGCAGATATTTACATTTTAGAAGCAGAAGTACATCATTTTTTAATCTGTTATCAAAATGATTATAAAGATTAATTTTCTGTAGGTGGATGAATCTTAAATCTTCAAATCAAAAACAGTTTTGAAAGTGACAAAGATGAAATTGGGTTCCTCTGATGTCATCGTCCTTTACTGGTAGCATCTTTGAGAAACAGACCATAACACTGGTTAAACAATGGTGCCACGTCCTGGACAGATACAGGTATTACAACGAGTGTGTAAATATAGTATACAACTAATCTACCTTCTCCCTTTCTCCACGATTTGAAATGAACCTAATCACCAACTGTGGTGTCATATAAGTTTTTTTTTGTTTTTGATTGTCTATAGCGTAATTTTCATTATTATGTACACAACATCAATTGCATTTCGGTCCGTCTGCTCCTCCTAAGGTTTCTTTCATTTTTTTCCCTTCTAAAGGTTTGTCGGGGGGGATTCTTTTAGTGTTTGTGGTATTAATAAAATTGACTTGACTTGAACTGTCAAATCTGACTGTTTTCGTAATATGGCTAGAAAAACAAAAAGCTAAGAATTCAATCAAAAACTATGATTTACAAAGTGTTATTGTCTTTTTGTAATGTGTGATGCAACTCCTATAACTTCTCTCACTAATAAAAAATAAGAAATATAATGTATATTCCAATAATGTGTGTGCCCGATTACTTAATACAAAAAAACCTGAGAAATATGAAATGATCTGAAATGAGACTTATACATTCATTTCCCCTGCTGTATGGAAGACTTAAACTTGCTCAAACTACAGGAGTGATTATGAGCATGTTGTCATAATCATTTTCAAAGATACCAAAAATAGGGTAGAGCTTTGGTTTACTACTTAAAGATGTGGCAGCCATAGAATAGAGAACATCTTGTTGTGCAGGTGGGGTCTCCATGAAGGCACATCCCGTGTAGGAGTAGATCAGAGTCCTGTTTTCCACATCATAGAAGGAGACCTCTCCCTTCTCGTAATCAACAAACACACCAACTGTCTGGAGTCTTTGCCTCAGGTACAGCGGAGCATTGCTAAAATTATTAGCAAAGTATTCCTCGTGGACTTGGGATATTGGATTATAGATGTGAATGATTGTCCAGCCGCCCTCCTTAGGGGTGGGAAAGAATAATATCTCCCTGTTAATGGACTCTTTGACCACTCCCAAGAGCCAGCCTTTACTTCCACTGACCCGGACTTCATAGTAGAACCTGCCTGAGGAAAAATCCTCTTTCCCAAGAACAAAGGGTTGTCGTACAAAACTTCTCCCAAATAAAGCAGTACAAGACGGTAGACCTCCAGCAAATCTCAGTTGTTTCCCATCTTGAGACACCACAAGTTTGAAATTGGCTGTGTAGGGGTCTAGAGTCACATCCACCGCATTACACTGCTGGACCATCATCAGCTTGTCCTGCGGCGGAGTCCACGCTTCTAGAACAAACTCATCCGTCATCACTTTCTCAGCTGCATCACAACCATCAAATAGCCTGACCTCATGAATAACCATCTCCATCTCATTAATGATTTTCTTTTCCATATGAGCCACAGCATTTTTCACCATTCCCACAAAACTCTGCCGACTGATGTCATTGAGGTCTGATGTCAATGGAGAGGTGGAGTAAGACAGGGGTTGAATGGCTTGTCAATGTGGTCAGGGAAGAGGAGAGATGGACGGCTCTGCAGGAGGTGCAGGTGGTCCTCTGTTTGTAAAAGTTTTTCTATTTCAGATCTTCTCCTCCTCGACTCAGCGACTTCTTGCTCCAGCTGTGTCATGCAGTCTTCAGCCTCTTTCTGTGCTGCTTTCTGCTTCTCCTGGATCACTTTGATCAGATCAGCCTGGTTTCTTTGCAGAGAGACCACCAGAGCAGTGAAAACCTCAGCAATGTCTGCTATCTCTTTCTCTAACTCTTTCTTGTTCTGTTCAACTGAGGATTTGATTTCTTCAATATGCATGGATATAATGTTTTCTATCATTTTTATCTCTGACATCACATAGCCCAGCTCATCTTTCCTCTCTTTGAACGCACGCTCTAGTGGGATGGCTTCATGCCTTGCATGGTTGTCTTTTAAGCACATGAAACAAACACACATCTGGTCTTTGAGACAGAAGAGCTCGAACATCTTGTCGTGCCTCTTACACACCCTGTCCTCCAGGTTTGACACAGGGTCGATCAGCTGGTGCTTCTTAAGGCTTTTGACTCTCTGATGAGGCTCCAGGTGAGGTTGGCAGTACGATGCCAAACATACCAGGCACGTCTTCTGGGCCTTGAGCTTCGGCTCAAGGCAGATGTCACAGGGCACCTCCCCTTGTTTGGCAAGGATGTCTTTGTCCCCCTTCAACCTCATGTTGTTGAAATGCTCCACCATATCTCTAAACTCGGTGTTGACCTGAAGCTGTTGCTTTTTGCGGAACTTCTTCTTACAAAGGGGACACTGTATCTGGCCACTGCTGGCCCAGTACCCTGTGATACAAGCCTTGCAGTAGTTGTGTCCACATGGAGTAGAGACAGGCTCCTTAAATGCATCCAGACAGATTGAACACAGGAGTTGTTCTTCACACAGGAGGCTGCTGGCTGAGGCCATGTCTACATGAGATTAGGAAGATGATGATTAGGATTTTTAATGTAAAGCCCTAAAAATGTATAAATCAAGTGGGTGACTTACATTTCTGACTACCATTTCCCTCCCTTTTGTAACTAATATCATCCAACCCAATATGCAGGTCAGAGCATAAGGGCAGCACGTTGTGCAGAGGTGTGACACTTTGGAAAATATAGTTTTTTCTTAGACTTACTTTAAATGCTGCTGTAGATATACTGTAGGCTGGATTCAATGTGAAACAGCTTGTCACCAAAACACCTGTACATTCTGTGTTGTTTAGAGTTATTTTTTGGATTGGTGATGTTTTGGATTTTTGGATTACTCTTTATTGAACTCTAGCCTATTTAAAACCAGTTTCTGGCAACTTTCATGGGTGGCTGTGGCTCAGGTGGTAGAGTGCTCATCTACCAGTCGGAAGGTTGGTCAGCCAAGTTTCCTTGGGCAAGACACTAAACCGAGAATTGCTCCCGATGCTGCACCATGGTTGTGTGAATGTTTATCTGAAGAGCAAATGGCACCTTGTGTACGGCAACCTCGGCCACCATTGTATGAATGTGTGCAAATGGCGATGGTCCCATGTAAAAGCACTTTGAGTAGTCGTTAAGACTAGGAAAGTGCTATATAAAGGCAGGCCATTTACATTCAGTTGTTATTCTGAGAGGTAACAAAGAATTCATACTCTTCTTTTCTTAAAAACAAACTGGTACTATTTTAGGCCTAGTCGATAGTTAGTCAGTAAATTAGATAAAAGGAGCAAGGATGACATGCAACAAGCTCCATGGCTTAACATCTCTAGACCATAATGATGTGTTATCATATCAACTCCATTGTATTTCTCCTTACAATGCAAACATGCAGTCAAATTAGAATGCAATTGTCGTCACAGCAGTGTACATTGAGAGCTCCAGTAAACGAGCATCAGTCTCTGTTGTGTCCTCAGAAAACATTTTGACCTACAGTAACATAATCGTGGAAGTAGAAGTTAATCTCACCAATTTTTACTGATACAAGCAGAATGTCCTGTGGGAAATTGCCAACTGGTCTGGGTCTATTAGGCTTAATTATCACTTCAGTGCAACGATATAACCAATATGAGCATCTTAGGACGGATTATTACTCTTACAATGACTAAAAGGAAAAAATTCAGAGTGCACAAATAGATTTAAGGTTATGGTCTTACTAACATGTAGCGTGACCTATAAAACTAATCGTCTTGCACGCTGATAGGAATCCGTGCAGTTAAGGACACTTAAGGAAAATAACATTTGGTGTAAATTAGAAATTATCAATAAAATCATGACATTTGTAAATAGTCGTCGATCTGATTTAATACAGGAAGTAGGGACCCTGCCACTGTCAAACAGCCCAGATAGTTAATTTATCGTTATTGTAGCCTATTTTTTCATCTGGACACCGTTTTTTAGATTCTTTGAAGTTATTTTAGCTCAAAGTAGGGGACATGAACTTTACCTGCCGGGAAGTCTGTTGTCTGTGGAAACTGACGTGTGGAGGGGTCCACTTAAGGCATTTACTTTCATTTCTTGAAAAATAGTTGACAGATTGAAACGCATTCTGTGAGTAGGCGGTTACGTGCTGCAGCGTGATCCGCCCTCCAGGCACAGGAGGTGCGCTGTAGATCCTAAATCACATCTGACAGTGGTTAACGTATGTGGTTTGGGGATGAGGAGTGGGGATTGGTTAAGGTTTGGGTAAGAATACTAAGGTAAGCCAATAAGAGGTAGAATAAGGCGGGCCCTGAGGCACGTCCATGACGTAAACACGTCTAGTGGATCCGATTTAGCATCTATCGAGTTGCGCCGGGCTTCGAAGTCCATTTGACAAAATGGCCAAACCATGAATATATATTTTTATTTGTATTTTTTTTTTTTAATTTTTTTTTTTTTAAATGTTATTTTATTAACAAAGAACAGTTACATAGCCAGTATGTATAATTCCAAAGTCAAAGCCAGAGGTGCATATACAGAGAAAAATAGATATATAAATCAAAATAAATTAACGTTAAAAAAGTGTAGTGCAAAGTCAAATGTATCACCGTCAAACCATGAATATACAAAGGGAACAAACGGTGAAATAACTTCCGTGTCCGTCACGTGACGCCATTGCGACCAAATACTTTTTTTTGCTATAGACTAACATGGCCAAAGACACGTCTCTAGACTAAAAGGACCCCATATCTAATCATAACAGAAGACATTTCTCTGTGAGCAAGGCAGTTGACACCCCAGCAGAACTCAATCAATGTAATCTGGGGAAACAGCAAAAAACAAAAACAAACATTTGAGAAGCATAATTTTAAGAAATGCACTTTTATTAAGCCGTATAATACATATATGCATAGTACATACATATCAAACGCCTGGTTTTGAAGCTCATTTATCAGATATGTTTGACATGCCAGATGAAATTGGCCTCCAAGAAAGCTTGCATTTAAAAAAAAAAAAATAGTGGAATATAGGTCTTGTAGTCAATGGGTTTCACATGCAGTGATCAAAACATAAAAGTACATATTATATGCTCAGAAATGCAAAAGAAAATTTCAAAGAAGTAATTTGATGAACAAGATTATTGCTTGCACAAGGTGAAGAAAGTAGGTGTTCATTAATGTCAACCGCAAATTTGGTGGATCCCCACAGGCGATGCAAGCCTAACTTTAAAGCTACGTCTAGTTACTATTTTCATTATCGCTTAATCTGCTGATTATTTTCTTAATTAATCGTTCGGTCTGTAAAATGACAGAAGACCTAACTAGTCCATCATGTTTTCTTAACACCCAAATTAACATATCCATATATCTTTTGTCCAACAAATAGATACAAACAGAAAACAAGCTAATATTTACATTTGAAAAGCTAGAAACAGTGAATGTTTTTATTCATAATTATAAAAATGATTAAAGATTAAGCTCTTAACTTATACTGAATATCAAATTTTTTTTTGAAAGTGTCAAAGAAGATGGTTTCCCATGATACCATTGTTCACTCCTTTCCTCCTAGAGTAGAATCCAAGAAACAGACCAGAACACTGGTTACAAATTGGTGCTTTTCCATTGCGTGGTATCTACTCTACTCGCCTCGACTCTACCCGCATTTTTTGGTTTTCCATTACGAAAAAAAGTCCCTGGGACCTGCTACCAGGTACTTTTTTTCGTACTACCTCTGTCGAGGTTCTAAGCGAGCTGATGCGATACTAAAAGGTGACGTGGAAACCTGCAGGCTGCTGGTTGGTCGGATCACTGCGTTGTTAGCAGACAAGAGTGCGGAGTGTGTGTCCGGAACAAACGGGACATTTAAAAAAAAAAATCTAGCCGACAGATTATCTACTCTCTGCACTATTCTCACTTTAACTGTTCAATATTAAGGGCTATATATTAGGGGATTTATGTTGTTTCCAATATTGCACACTGTTACTTTAAAAAAAACAAGACAATATATCAAACAAAAGTTTTTATTTAGCTATTCAAGTAGCGCATCAAACCCTCCCGTCCATCCCGGTCTTCTTCCTCTGCACCCTGTGACAGTGTCCCCCCGGCTCTGCTGGCCCAGATACATCCCAGTCGTTGTCATAAGCCATGACTGTCATAAAGATTATACAAAGCCCAGCAGGTCAGAACCAGAGATTTCACCCGTCGGACATCGCCCACCAGACGGTCTGCGGCGGCGGTTTTGCAAAGCGTTAATGCTCTGAAACACAAACGGTACACATCAGACATATTTTGGTGTGTAATCATGGTTGCTAAAGTTCATGTACTTTATATAGCGTATAGTAAATACTGATCGGGGTCCCTAACACATGCAAATGTTAAATGTTAAACTTAACTTACCCTTTCGTGTCGCCGAACAACAGTCATGTCGACGTCTGAACACCGTCGGAATTCCCAAACTCCTGTTTTTTTAGCGGTGATTTTTCAAAACATTGGCGAGTAGCCGACGTGCTGTTGTGAATCACGTTGAAAATTACGTCATCATGCGTAGCTATGGTAACCAGCCACGCCGAGGCGTTACTCAATCTGCAATGGAAAACCGACCAAAAATGGGTCGAACCGAGTAAAGGCGAGTCAAACCGTGTCGAGCCGAGTTGTTACCATCAATGGAAAAACGCCAAATGGTGCTATCTCTTGGTTAGATGCAGGTATTGCAACATGTATGTAAATAGAGTTTATGACTGATCTATCTTCTACTTTTCTCCCTACCTTAAAAAGAATATCATCATAAGGCAAGTAATCGTACCCGCTTTGATCAGTTAAAAACAAAGCTAAGAATGAAATCATGTATTGTCCTTTTGTAATGCATGGTACTATTACTACTATTATTATATTAGATAAGATTAAGATTAGATTTAACTTTATTGTTGTCAATGCGCAGAGCACAGGTACTGAGAACCTAATACTAAAGATTACTACTGTCTCTGATGTGTAAAGAGGTCTCTGCTGCATGTAATATACTGTACTATATATTCCAATAATGTGTGTGCACCAATACTAACAAACAGAGCTGCTGTATGAAATGAGAACTCTGTAATGAGAAAACATTCCAGTACAAGTTACACATTCATTTCCCCCACTGCATTTGGCATTTTAAGTTGTGCAGCATACAGGAGTGATTTCGAGCATGTTGTCATGATCATATTCATCTTCCAAGATACCAAAAATAGGGTATAGCCTTGGTCTGCTACTTGAGTATGCACCAGCCATAGAATAGAGAAAAGCTTTTAGTGCAGGTGGGGTCTCCATGAAGGCACATCCTGTGTCGGAGTAGATCAGAGTCCTGGCTTCCACGTCATAGAAGGAGACCTCTCCCTTCTCGTAATCGACAAACACACCAACTGTCTCTGGCTTTTGCTTCAGGTACAGGGGAGCTTTGCTAAAATTATTAGCAAAATATTCATTGTTGAACTGGTTGTAGATTCCACAAAATGTCCAGCGCCCCTCTCCCAGGGTGGGAAAGAAAAACGTCTCCATGTTAATGTACTCTTTGACCACTCCCAATACCCAACCTTTACTCCGACTGACCCGAACTTCATAGTAGAACCTGCCTGAGGAAAAGCCCTCTTTCCCAAAGGCGAAGGGTTGACGTACAAATCTTCTTACGAATAGAGTAGGCGGTGGAGGTGGGCCTACACAAAAACTCAGTTGTTTTCCATCGTCAGACACCATGAGTTTGGAATGGGCTGTGTAGGCGTGCAGCGTCACATCTACCCCGTCATACTGCTGGATCATCATCAGCTTGTCCTGCGGCGGAGTCCACGCTTCTTTAACAAACTCATCCGTCATCACTTTCTCAGCTGCATCACAACCATCAGATAGCCTGACCTCATGAATAAGCATCTCCATCTCATTAATGATTTTCTTTTCCATATGAGCCACTGCTTTTTTCACCATCCCCACAAAACTCTGCCGACTGATGTCATTGAGGTCTGATGTCAATGGAGAAGTGGAGTAAGACAGGGAGTTGAATGGGTCCTCAATGTGGTCAGGGAAGAGAAGAGATGGACGGCTCTGCAGGAGGTGCAGGTGGTCCTCTGTTTGTAAAAGTTTTTCTATTTCAGATCTTCTCCTCCTCGACTCAGCAAGTTCTTGCTCCAGCTGTGTTATGCAGTCTTCAGCCTCTTTCTGTGCTGCTTTCTGCTTCTCCTGGATCACTTTGATCAGATCAGCCTGGTTTCTTTGCAGAGAGACCACCAGAGCAGTGAAAACCTCAGCAATGTCTGCTATCTCTTTCTCTAACTCTTTCTTGCGCTGTTCAACTGACGATTTGATTTCCTTAATACGTATGGATTTAGTGTTTTCCATCATTTTTATCTCTGACATCATATAGCCCAGCTCAACTTTCCTCTCTTTGAACGCACGCTCTAGTGGGATGGCTTCATGCCTTGCATGGTTGTCTTTTAAGCACATGAAACAAACACACATCTGGTCTTTGAGACAGAAGAGCTCGAACATCTTGTCGTGCCTCTTACACACCCTGTCCTCCAGGTTTGACACAGGGTCGATCAGCTGGTGCTTCTTAAGGCTTTTGACTCTCTGATGAGGCTCCAGGTGAGGCTGGCAGTACGACGCCAAACATACCAGGCACGTCTTCTGGGCCTTGAGCTTCGGCTCAAGGCAGATGTCACAGGGCACCTCCCCTTGTTTGGCAAGGATGTCTTTGTCTCCCCTCAACCTCATGTTGTTGAAATGCTCCACCATATCTCTGAAACCTGTGTTGACCTGAAGCTGTGGTCTTTTGCGGAACTTCTTGTTACAGAGAGGACACTGTATCTGGCCACTGCTGGCCCAGTACCCTGTGATACAAGCCTTGCAGTAGTTGTGTCCACATGGAGTAGAGACAGGCTCCGTAAATGCATCCAGACAGATTGAACACAGGAGTTGTTCTTCACACAGGAGGCTGCTGGCTGAGGCCATGTCTACATGAGATTAGGAAGATGATGATTAGGATTTTCAATTTCAAAAGTATGAGACTTACATTTTGACTCATTAGAAGATCAAGTGGTAAAATTGTTAACACCTACCTTTTGTAGCATGGCATCAAACACAATATGCGGGTCAGAGCATAAAGGCAACATGTGCAGAGGTGGAACATTTGGAAAATACTGGTTTTGGTCAAGACTTGCATTAAATGCTGCTGAGGATATACAGTATATCTGTAGGTCGGATTAAACATGCAAAAGGTTGTCACCAAAACGCCTGTACATAGTGTGTTGTTGCAGTGATTTTCTGATTAGTTTATGCCCCTTTACTGAACTCAAACAAACCAGTTTCTAGCAACTACTTGTTTTGGGAAAGTAAAAAATAGCTTTACTCGATTACTCTATATTAATTGTTTTATGGCATTTAATGCCTCAATTACCTGTGAGTAGAAAGATGGCAGGACATTAGGACAGAGAGATAGAGGATGACATGCACCTGACACCAAAGGCCCAAAAATTAGCAAGGAAGACATTTAGGAAGCCATTCAAGCAGTAATCAAGAGATTTGTTGAGCAAGATGTGCGTCTCAAGTGATTTTTCCTCCGCAAAGAGGCTAACACACAAGCTGCAGAAGAAAACAAAGAGGAAATTGGAAAATATCAGAGACATAAGGAGTCTCTGACAAAAGAAAACAGCTCTTTGGCTGAACTGAACTAGTAGAGTGCAAGACACAAGAGGAAATGGGATGTAAGAAAATTAAGTTACAAGACAAGTTGTAATCAGCATTTTTACCAGGGTTATTCCAGTGGCGGTAGATAAACTCTGGGAATCGGTTGATACGGTTCATCGCCTACTCAAGAAAAACCAATGCGAGGCACAACAAAATGCCGTGACCCATCATCATCCAGTTTGCACTGTCAGAGACGATGTCTGGAAGAAATCAAAAGATGCAAGGGTCTGCAAAAAACTCAAAATTCAGTTTAACATCAGAATCTTATAACCACTTTTGGAATGACATTACAGATCTGTTACAAAATGTTTTTATAGAATATACTGTATAGAAAAGTGATGTTTGTCCTCCAAAATGAAAACAGTTAATAACCCCTCTATTTAAATCCAATAAAGAGTTACTGAAACTCGCCAACAAGATTACAAACTACTCTTGTAATCACCTTTAACATGTTTTGGTCAAACTGGTTGCTTACAGGATTGTAAATCATCATTATTTTTTTGATTATGAATTTCATATCATTCAGTTCACGAATTATACTGTTTTTTTCTCATAGGAAAAATCGGTAATTGGAAAAACTTTGCATAGGATTTCTATTCTCTCCATGTAGTCTGAGCTTAAATCTGAACAAATGTGAACCACTGTACAGATGTTCATATGTCAATTCCTTTAAAACTTAAAAGTGAAATATTTAGACATAAACTTATTAAAAGATGGAAAGAACCTGAAACTAATGAACATCAGTTTTATTTATGTCCAATCACACCTCAATTTTTGGCAATATATGAATAATTAAGAACATTTAAAATTGAAAGACAACAAATTATAATACACAAAGATAACATCTCCAGAGAAATATCTAATATGATGCAACACCATGATAATTATGGGTAAATATCATATTATTTCATGTAAACGAAAAGAAAATCTGGAACCCTCACAAACTTGGCCTTGCTGTTTTTAATCCGTTATTGTTTTTAAGGAATGCACTTATTTGTTCTAAATCTAGTTGAAAAAAAGAAGAAAAGAAGGGCTAGGCCGACGTCGTACATGCTACGTAGACACTATTGGACGTCTTTAAAACGTAAAACGATTTGCTCAACATACTGCTCCAGTTTCTCAATGTTGTGTCTTTTTAACGCAAAATTATTTGCGTAACGTACTGCAAAACATTTTTGACCGACAATAACAACCTTTTTAAAAGTTAATTTCTGCAGGCTCACCACATTACACAAATGAAAACAACAATATGTAGTCACTATGCAATAGCTGGCAATGTCAGAGGGAAAATAAAGTCCCTGCGGTCAGTGACACTTCAGGAAAACAACATTTGTGCTCAACGGTGAACTATGCATGTGAAAAAGAAATTAGCAATAAAAACAGTTCAAAGTAGAAATAGGACTTCAACTATACCTGCTATGCCGAGAAGTCTGTTGTCTGTGAAAACTGACGTGCAGGGTAGGGGCGAGGTTCGCTTTAGACTTACTTTCATTTCTTGGGAAATGGTAGAGCTGGTTACAAGATGTAACTCCAGTTCTATGGGTAGGGGGCTACGTACGCCCTCTGTTGGGCTTATAGGGAGTCGAAGTCCCCGCCCTTTCATCATGGAACCTTATTTCATAAAAAATATGTATATGTATGTATGTGGAAAATGACACAAACCAAAGCCATCAGATGTTATATTTAATAGAAAAGATTTACAGTATTGTATTATTTGATGCCTATCCATACTTTTTTTAAATTGCTGTAAATGATGTATTCAAAACATGGAGTCATCAGCACACCGTTAACACTATCATAGTACTAATATACGTAATACTATAGTAGACAGGCAGTTTGGTCAAGAACTTGACCAGTGACTTTTACTATGATGGGGCAAGCAAAAAAACACTCTTTCTCCATATGACTTAATAAATTGCCAAATATTCAGAACAAAACTGTGATAATTACTTTTAATGCTCATTTTTAAGTTTTGCTTGTGTTTAATTTGTTGATTTTGTTTACTGTAGTAAGAACTGTCGATGAGGCTGATGTCCCATCCTAGATGCCAGTGCCAAAATTACCTTATGGAAGTATGGAAAAGGACGGTATGGTAGACGGGCTATCCTGCTCATATTACATTTAACCATATATGTATACAGTATATATGGACTACTGTACATAGCTTTTAAAAAGCAAATGTGTTACCCATAATTGAATTAACTGAAAGAAAAATGTATTTAACACCTTTTTTAAGCTACGCATTTATGTACTCATAAAATAAGCTATAGTATAATAAGATGTAAGACCGTGCAACAGGTTTGTTTCAAGATAGACAATAATGTTAAAGTCAAGAATGAAAGCAAATGTCCACTGTATGCATGTTATGAGCTATGGTGAGTTTATCTGTCTGTTAGTAAAGTCTAAAGTTATAATAATCAGCAGAAGTGTGTGCATCAGCCAGTCAGTGAATGCGCATCATGAGCCATGGGAAGTGTCCACTGCTCTGCATGCCGAAGGTACTGATGAAGAAGTTGAGGACTGTGGTGATGAAGACTATGATGGTTGTTACGTTGTTCAGGTAATCCAGACGTCTCTGCAGGGTGGAGTTATTCAAATCCCGACGGCCTGTGACACGCACGCACACACAGACATACACGCACGCACACACACAGACACACACGCACGCACACACACACAGACACACATGCACGCACGCACAGACACAGACACACGCACGCACAAAACACACACACGCTCGCACACACAGCAGAGAAAGAGAGGGTTCAAACTTCACTTGGTTCTGACACACACACACACACACCCACAAACACACACACATAGTTGAGAAAAAGAGGGTTCAAACCTCACTTGGTTCACACACACACACACACACACTTCTAGTTTGGCCTGGATGCTCTACATTATGATTACCTTAAATAAACAAATGGACAAACTACATGTCCACTTTGCTCCTTCAAACAATGACATGTTTTTACACTTATGGACACACACACACACACACACACACACACACACACACACACACACACATGCGCTTGTGATGTTAGGCCCACGTTCACTGTTACTTTACAATCTAGCAATCATTAGCAAAAAACACAATAAGCATATCTTATGTTAAATCACTACATTTATTCAGCTTTTTGGAGGAGAATGTGTATAAACAAATTAGTAGGATGTCTCTTATTTATACTACCCTGATTTGTGTCTGGTATTGAACCTCAAAATATTTTTTTAATGTCAATCAAGTTTTTAAAAGAAGTTATATTTAAAAAATCTGTTTTTATAATTTCACCAATAACGAAACAAGGGGGAAACACAATTGGGAAAAAACTGTTTAAAATACACATGAAACACAATTTTTCCACAAGCAGGTTATTGCAGTAAAGAAAATAATGCATATTCACATAGATATTCAGTTGTTAAATAAAAATATTTTAGTTGGATTACAGTGTGAATCACATTTTAAACGGCTGTATAATAAATTATGTTTGAACATGTGCAAATTGTATGTGAATTGTCAGCAGTAAATATCAACTTTTGAATCAATATGTTTAAGTGTGTGTACAGGTGAAATACACTGAGTGCATATGTGGTTGTGTGTATGTGTGTCAGAAGTGGAGTCGAGCCAGCAGCCAGCGGAAGAAGCCAGTCCTCTTGGATCCGAAGAAGCTGACGAAGAAGTTAACCACCGTGGTGACAAAGATGACGCCTGTTGCAAGGTTGTTCAGGTAGTCGAGTCGTTTCTGATTGGACACCACATTTAGGTCCCTGCGGGCTACAACACACACACAAACACACAAACACACACATACACACAATTTCAAACACTTCAAACACATCCACCCATACACACCCATTCATTGGATGCATGCATATTCACATGTACACTCACAATTACCCCCTACAAACATACAGTAGGCCTACTGCACCCATACAAACAACACTATAGTTCAGACACGCACCCCCCAGCCTCTGTTTAGTTTATAGGACATTTGACCCTCACACCATAAGTATAATTTATACTGCAATGCTGCCATGGAGCAAATAACTCCCAGCTGTTCCAATCAGAGTAAGCTACTTTGTTGCAGACTTTGGATACTTGGTGACTCTATTAAAATGTGGACATGGAGCTTTGTGACTGATCATTTTCTGAAGTGACAATTTACTCCTCACTTAGTTCTATCTTTGTCAGAAAAAAACAAACAATTGTGTGGGTTAAATACCTGTCAATTACAGCCAACACAGTTTTGTTAATGAAGCACATATGCAAAGACAAACAGATGACGCTTTTTTCTAGCTAGTGAAATTTGAAACAATGCACAGAGTTAAAAATGTTCAAACTCGGTTTTCTCATTCACTTCAATACAGCTTTTTTCATAAAGCTGATGCAGTACCAATAGAGGTTCATCATCTAAAAGGAATAGTTAAAAATGTTGGGAAATGCTATACGCTTTCTTGCCAAGAGTTAGACGAGAAGATTGATACTGTACCACTGCACTGTAATAAAGATTAATGCTGCTTTTGTGTGTGGAGGATTTGAAACATCTGTGCTCTGAATCCATCTGGTGGTTGTATCAAGAATGAGAGTGTGGCAAACAGCAATGCACGATAAACATGCACGTTCATGAGTGTACGTACAGTGTGTGAATGTGTCTGCTGAGGGTGTTTCATAAAATGAACCGCTGAAGCAGCCATCGCAGGAAGCAGCTGCGTTGTGTGCCGAAGGCGGCTTTGATGATGTTGACGATGAGGGTGAGGAAGATGATGCCCGTGGTCAGATTGTTCAGGAAGTTTAACAACCGCTGACAAGAGGGGAGGAGGGTCAGCTCAAAACGAGCTGCATCACACACACACACACACACACACACACACACACACACACACACACACACACACACACACACACACACACACACAGGGTTGTAACAGCCCATCAATGACCACGTCACTCTTTCATTTTCATTCCTAAACCATCTGACCAATTGCTGGTTGGTCTCAGTCCAAGACATTAGAGTACAAAATACTGTATTTGATTAGTACTTTAAGTAGAACAATAAGTCACACTTCTTGTGTGTGTGTGTGTGTGTATGTGCAGAGTTTAGTCCTACGTTGAATGTGTCACAAACTTTATCTACTTTTCAAAAAAAAAAAAATCTACATGTCCCTCTCATCCCTACGTCAGAAAGTCAGTAATGCATCCTGGCAAAGAGGCCGGTGCGCTCCATCCCAAAGATGGAAATGAAGATGTTGGAGACGAAGATGAGGAAGATGATGACGGTTGTGGTGTTGTTCAGGCTATCCAGGTGCTTCTGGTTGGCCTCTTCGTTAACATCTCGCCGAGCTGCAATGAGCACACACATGTACACACACCAAAAACAAAAAAACTACACAAAAGGGGCAGAGAAGTATTCCAATGCCAATATTTTTACTTTTATCATACTTGATATACATGTTTTTTTTAATATGTTGCACAAACAGTAACTATTTTCTGGCTTAACAGACAAGTAATTGACTGGACTTCAACCTACACTGCCAGTATTTTCACAAGAAATCAATGTGTCAGTTTATTAGTATGTTAATATGATTGGTTAAAAACATGGAGGCGGGATTTCTGAAGAAGGTGATCTTTTGATTGGCTCACCAATGATGATGATCAGGACTCCAGCCACTATCTGGAGAGCCAGGGAGAAAGAGATGAGCGTCAGGACAGCAGCGTAGTACCTGAAGAGGAGAGAGAAAAAGTTGAGGCAACAGTAAATGTGATGATTCAGGAAGTTGAACTCTCTATAATATTTGGGGTTCAAACCACGAAGCCATGCCGACTCAAATTCACGTGAGCTGAAATGAGCTAGAAACATGAAACTTGGGGGAATAACTGGAAATGGTGTGCATGTGCTTCTTTAGCAATATGAACCCAATCAACCACATGGCAGCACTGTAATTAAGGCTTCAAAATGCAAACTTTGAAAGGCCTCGTCCTCCATATCATAAGTCCGATTGACTTTAAATTTCTCACACAGGTGCAGTTTAGTGACCTCTACAAAAAAGTCTCAAGGACCATTAAGGTACGCCTAGAAAATCTTTCCACCACGAATATATATTTTTTATTTTTTGAAAAACACATTTTTGAGATCTCCTCCTAACACCGTAGCTCCGAATGATACCAAATTTTCAGTGAATCATCAAGGGATCAAGCTTAGTACAAGTTGTATGAAGCATGTCCATATCTCAATTACTTTTCAAGTTATGTGGCTCTGGACATAAATAAACACAAATCAGCAACCTAAATGCCAATCATCACAAAACTCACAGGGTATGTGGAGATAAGTGACCCAGATATACCCAGAGAGTTTTATATACATACACTACTAGGGGGCGCTACAAGGGCAAGATAGGTGAGTGGCATTACACGCATTTTACTACAAATCACATATTCATGGTCCAGTCATCACAAATCTCTCAGGGTATGTCCTCATAAGTCACACCCTGTACTTTTAACTGAATTTACAGTGGAACTTCATCTGTAGTCTACACACTAAATGTAAGACGATGTGTCATCTCCCTGATCTCTCTTTATGCTCAAACACACTTACTGTACCTGTATCCAGCTCCCTGTTCAATGACTGTCTTCATGTGTGTGATGTTAGCCAGGAACAGAGCAATGTCCAACATGCCCTCAGCTGCTGTCTTCTTCGTGGCATACAGGTTCATGTTCAGATTAGAGGGTGCACCTCCCTGAAAGAGAGAGATACAGATTTCAGGTGGCCATTCCCACCCTTTACACCCTCGCGTTTTTACTGTTACTGTAAAACTGTTAATGTAGAATACTAAATAGCCAGTTTCCTAATGTTTTTTTACTAACTTAGTTCTCCACTCATCATGTCTGAGTTTTGTATCTGCCAAAAAGTTACGCAGCATTGGTTTCTTTTTTACTTTTCTTTTTTTCGAGATAAAGAACTAATCATCTGGAGATACCCGATGAAATAAAAGGATTGCCCCTGCTCTATAATGTGCCATCCACATAAATCCCATCAAGCTCTGGCCCGCGTGTGAGACACCCCTGCTACGGGGACATCTTGTAGGGACAGGACACCTGGCTGTCACTGCAGCTGCATAATGAACCCTTCCCCTTTGCTTCCTTTAAAAGGCTGAAGACAGAGGGCAATAGAGAGAGAGAAGAACAGGAGAAGGTGAATGAATAAAAGAATAAGACTGAAGACAAAAGGGAGACAGAGAAAAACAAGCGCCATAGAAAATCAGAGAATAGAATCTCCAAGTGACCTTGTTGTTGTCGGACCAGAAGAGGGCAGCAAAGACCAAGAATACTATACGAATACTGCCAGAAAAAAAGGATATCTGTCTGATAAGATGACTTGTGTGTTCATAGTTTTAGTTATTTATTTTTGCAACCAAATTCAAGCCAGAAATCCCTGTCCATGTCAAAAAGATATTGATTTCCTTTGGCAGTACAAAATATAACTCTTATCACTGCTTAATGTAATAATTAAACTATACATAAATCATCATTGTAATCTCAGAGACCATAGAAAATGTGTGTGTGTTTGTGTGTGTATGTGTGTGTGTGTGTGTGTTTGTGTGTGTGTTGGAAGAAGAAAACCTTTCAAATCATTATAAAGCATATCCAATTATTGCTCTGTTATAGTGCACGGACTGCAGATGCACATGGATGACTTAACGCTGAACTATAGATTGATGCATTCTGTCCACAAATGGATCATTTTACCCGAGGCTGTGTCAGTGTAGTTTGAAACAGTGCAGTCTGTTTTCTGTAGGCTCCACAGAAACAAAGATGTGTTGAGGGCAGACATAGATCACATTATGTACTGTAAAGCCAATCATGTGGACACTTGGGACGCATTGCCTGCTTTATGACCTCACTCGGCAGTAATGTGCTTTACTGCTCCAAAATAAATAGAACATTGACGCTGTGCATGTACAGTAACTGTACTCTGTTTTTATGTGTTAAGCCACTTTTGCCTCTACAAGTGTTTGGATAACACTCATACAGACTTGTTCATTTGAAGCATACTGAGCCCCTTAATCAGCAGTCAATAGTTACCATGTGTGCACATAAGGAAGCACTCTAGTACTGGAATGGAGATAGCACACGTGCTTGTGTGGTGCATGTAAACACAGTGTGGGCTGAGATCATGTGCCTCGGTTGCATTTCTTTTAGTCGGACAACGCTAGATCTTGCAATGTAACTAACCAACGATGTCGACCGATAGCACCACATAACTACTGAACAGCTCAGCAGTGTGTTTACATCTCCTACCCTCTCGCCCATGACTACTGGCACTGTGCACTTTGGTAACAAATATTTTCCATTGACAGTGTTTATATGAGGTCTATGTCTTATCATACTGTAAGCGTGCCTTGATTTCTGAAACAAGATGTTGATGTTGTGATTTGCCACCCTAAGAGGAAAAATATGTTTTTTTTGGTATTTTTGAAAATGTTTACTAATCCCAGGATTTAATTAATTAGAATAGGATTCTAATTAACATCTTTCTGATCCCCATAAAACTAGTACACATGTGGTATATTTTTGTGCTGGAAATCTTGATTTCATCCCCCACACAGCCTCTGTTACAGTACAGTTTGGTCCAGACTGGTATAATCTCCCAGAAATTCAATTCCTAGAACTGTAAGACTGTCAAAACACTATGAACACGTGTACCGTGGCCTTTTGTATGTTTTTCTGAGTGTGTGTGTGTGTGTGAAAGACAGAGCGAGAGAACTGAGTAGAAAAAAGAAGGAAAGACACGAGGAAGTGAAAAAGACTCAGATATAGAAACAAGCAGAGAGTGAGAGAAGACGTGTACTGTATTCATACTGGCCAGTTTCCATCTTTTCTCCTTTGGGGACTTGTGTGGTTACACTTTATCAACATCAGCCTTTGGCACGGTGCCAAAACACACACACACACACACACACACACACACACACACACACACACACACACATAAACACACATGCAACTACTGATAGCCCAACAAGACACACAAGAATAAATTGAAATGGCCTACGTACAGTTTTACGGGCCATGTGTGTTCACTTAGTGCTTAATCTGAATTCATGAAATTATTATTTTACCCTTTGTTTTCACCATACAGATACGAGAGGTATACATCCTTATTCACAACAAAAGAAGTAGTTTGCACAAGGGCAGCAGGGCTACATACATTTATCCCAGTTGGCCTCAGGGCCATCCAGGATTGACTACCTGACTCAGCTTTTGCTTTTGAAGAATGAGAAAATGTTTCTTTCTTGTTTTCCTAGCTTAGCTTTCTCTTGGGAACATCAATTATTACTTACAGTATTATCCCTAATCCTTTAACAGCTGCTCACTATTAAGGGCTACACAGATACAGCATAGTAGTGTGATTAATAATTTGATCCCTAGAACCAAGCCACTAGCTTGGCTAAACACAGTAACAATGTCCATGCCTAACAGTAGAAAATATTATTAATAATATTATATACGTATATTATATAACTCCCTACACAGTCAGAGCAGTGTCAGTAAAATGTACACACAGAAGTTCTCTTTTTTTTCCCAGTGGTTTTTGTGGACGTATGGTATTTATAAAATTAATGATTCCTAGAAACCCAGAATTCTTGTAAAACTTCCATTCCTGAAAATCACTGATCCACAAAGGCCACAGGGCCATGTTACATAATGTACACACATCCACACCCGCCTTGGACACATGCGTAAACCACATACTGGATGTATACCTGTATGAGGAACATACAACAATATATTGTTCCACATGTACAGGTACAGTATGCACATTTGTGCCACCAATATGCACAAAAACAACTGCAAAGGCTTTACACTTCTAACTGCACATAAACACACACAAACATACACCAGACCACATAAGGGGCCCCCCCTCAACCTCACATGAAGTGCACCTCCCCTGGACTCCTATTGGTTTATATAATAGCCAATAGGAAGGAAAGCCCAGCTAGGAGTGGAGCTCTATTTTTTTTTAATATGTTTTTTTTTTACTGTCAGTCTCTCCATCTGTCTCATTGCTTGCCTATTTGACTGTTTTTTTCTTCTTTTGCATTATCCCAAAACTCTCTCTGCCTGAAGGCATCGTCTTTCTGTTTGGCTTTAATATAACTGCCATTTAGGGTAAGGGAGCAGGAAGAAGGGGGAAAGGAGGAGAAAGCAGAAAAGCAGATGAGGAGAAACAGATAGCAACACAAAGAAAGGAGTCAGCATTAAGGGAGGAAAAGAGGCCGTGACAAAGAGACGAGTTGTGTTTTCTCTTGCTGGCTAACTGGAAGCAGAGCGGTGTCTAAGTTACTACTTACTCAAATGGTTTGGGCTGGAAACATGCTTCATTTTTTGCCAGAGACCCTAACCTTAACTTTTCCCATGACAGGTCAGCTAAATAACCCTGAATAAACTTGATGGCACCTGTTTAAAGTTGTAATCGTGAATATTTCATTATATCAAACCCAATTTTTATTCTATTCATGTCATTTTTTAAGATGCTGCCCCAAATGTTTATTAAACGTTTAATTTTGAATAGAATGCTGGACATGTATTATTAATTATTAAAACACACATGGTGTTACCACCCAGATAGGTCTATGTTGTGTTTCTACAGAGCAAAACTGAACTTTTTCAGGGTCGACAGTGTTAACAAACGTTTCCACTTCTTCTCATATTTTATTATTATTAAATGGCCTCAATGATGGGAATACTAAGGGGTTTGCCTGTTAAAGATAAAAAACATCACCTAGAATTCAATTGACCACTGAGGGCCAGTCAAACATCATCTCTCCACATTTTTTGTGTTTGTTTGTTTTAGTGTACACGGGTCAGCACGTGAAATGCTGCGCTTTACGTTATTTTTTTGGCTGTATGTGTGTGTGCTGATGATAGGTAGGGGCAGTGGGCATGTCAGTGAATAGACTTATTATTTTAGAGACAAACAAACACAAATCAACACCTGTACACAACCAGACACACTGGTTTAGAGTCAAAACATTTATTAGGTAAACTTTGACATGGAAAGAAAAACAGAGACTGTTATCTACACAGACACACACACAGTCACACACAACTAACCCAGCTCTGCCCCATGGATAACTATCCTCCTGCTGACAGGTCGGTAATAAGCAAAGCAGGCATGAGGAACAAAACTGTTGCATTGTCGTGAGTCTTCCTGCTGAGTCTTTTATGTCACTGTAAATTCACAAGCCGTTTTAACCACCTCTTTGTCTTTTTTTACCCTTCCCCTCTTCCTCTCCTATTTACTATCCCACAAACCATTGTTTTCTTCTTGTCTCCACTTCCTGTATTCTACTTTCATAGACCGATAGAAAGCCACAAACACTGTGAAGTGATAGGACAAAATTACATACCAACCTCTTCTATACAGAGGATTGTAATTGGCAGGAGCAAAAAATAACTAGTGGGAATATGTTTGTACTACTCACTACTCTGATTATAGGACTGTCAACACTAGTTCTAGTTTCAATCAAAAACAGAATAACAAAAATGGATGGTTCTCTCTCTTTTCATCAATATATGTGATCCTTCTGTCCTCTTCTGCCTCTCTGTGATCATCAAAGTATCTTCCTTCTATTATCCAATAAAGGGCGAGCTGTCGATGGAGGCCTCAGTAATTGCTGGGCAAGATGTATGAAGTGTTTCTGTGTGTGTGTGTGTGTGTGTATGTGTGATTTTAGTTTTAGGCCTTGAAAGTGAGGACACTTTTGAACATTAAGACTAATTTATTACTTGAATATTTCTATTTTCTTCTTTTTATAGTTCTACTTCACTACATGCAGAGGGAAATATTATACTTTATACTTAGTAACTTAGATGCTTGTTACTTCACAGAATAACTTTTTTAAACTATAAAATCACATGATCAGTTTGTAAAATATAATGCTTTGTTACAGATTAAACTACCTAATAATAAATAAATGTTAATAATAGCTTCAACTTGACCAGCTACAAATGATTTTTAAACACGTTTGTGCATGTTGGATAATAACCAACAACAACAAAAAATATTTAACAATACAACTCTGCCAAGGGCCGTTCTGCTGTGTAATGAGTATTTTTACTTACAAGTAGATTTTGCTCACTACATGACTGGAAGAGACAGAACCACACAACCTCAGTGACCTTTGATCTCTCTCTCCCCCAGTGGGGAGACACTCTACCACACAGACCCTGGTCTTCCACCAGTAAGTCCGTATCCTTCCACTTTTTCTTGTTGGAATTTTAAACTCCACTCGATTGATGAGGACTATGGCAAACTGCTCCTCAGATCGGCAGGGTAAATTGGGACAGCTAGCTTGACTATCTGTCCAATCTGAGTTTTAGTTTTAGTTTTAGTGCCCAGCACAGAGTAACTGCTACATTTGACTACATGAGAATGCATTTGTGTGATTCTGTGAGTTTTTTTTTAACTTCTCTGCCATGTGGGACTAAGAGAGAAAAGAGTTGCAGTGATCTAATATCAGTTAACTCTTTGCATTCCTGACCATAACCACATGGTGTAACAGAGTTTCCCATATATTTGACTCAGCCAGCAGGCCCCTCCGGGCCCCTGCAGGGGCATCCTACAGAAACCTTACAAAGGGTTGCATTTCCAATGGGCAGATTTTACAGATATGATATTACTGTATAAAGCTTTTGTTGCTAAATTGGTTAAAAGAATGAAAAACAATGACTTTTGCTTTATCGCAGATAGGAAATGTAGCATCGTGATTTCTCTTTTCAGACATGAAAAGATTGAAAATTTCTGGTTCATACAACCTAAATCTTGTTTTTGTGGTTTGGGCTATCATTGCAGCAACAACAAATGAATTGATTGAAGAGCTGTCTAAAATAAGAGGCAGACTTTGCCAATGGCTCCAGGGGCTATCAGTAGTTGCATGTTTGTATGTGTGTGTGTGTGTGTGTGTGTGTGTGTGTGTGTGTGTGTGCGAAGAAAAGTCCCTGAATACCTTGTTCTCCACTGACGTCAGCCATGCTGGCAGACTCTGTTGAGGTGAGAGGTTGACACATAGCATCCTTTGGCATGCTAAATACCTTTGAAGAAACATGTGCCGTTTGTGTGTATGTGTGTGTGTGTGTGTATGTGTTGTGTGTCAGGTGGGTATGCAAGTAGCCTGTGCACCATTGGTGTGTTCTTAATCACACTGCATGCTGTCATGGCAACTTTGCAAACACACACATAAACAGATATGTTCTAAGTGTTTAGAGATGCTTTTCCATACTGGAAACTTAAATTAAAGTAACTTCACTGTTGACAAGCAGGAATGACACGTATGCAGTATGCAGGTACAGTATGCAAATGTAAATGTTTTGAATGTATAGCTCAGTCAGATTAGTATCAAGGCGACGTTCTGTGGGTCGTGTTCCTTTGTCCTGTCCTGAGTCTAACTCAACGAAGACTAATTTTTTTCCAAAATGTACACACACATACACACATACACACACGCGCACACACACGCACACGCACACAGACATACACTCACACATACATACAAACAACACACACAAAACACACACAAAACACACACACACACACACACACACACACACACAAACACCAAATCATATGCCCTGCTTTTACTTTAGGAAATTCACATGCACTTTACACAATGGCATGTAAAAAGAACTCTGTCCCCTCCGGGATGATTTGTGGAGTTGTAAAAGTAGACTTCTCATTATTGAGTGTTTGCTTGAAGCTTTTATCACAGGCAAGCCATGTTTGGAAAGTAGACGGACTGATGACAGTCTTTGTGATGACGAAGATGGCAGCAATAGCTGGAATTCCTTGTGTTTCTAAAGAGGTGCATATGGGCATGAACCAGAGCGTCACAAGCACTGACAATAACCTGTTGTTGACATAAGCTTGCCTGGCCTAACATTTTGCAGTAATAAATCAGACCTAATAATAACGCAACACTTTTGTCATCAAGCTGGTAAATTACATTTTCGCTTGCCAGCATCTTTTTAGTAGATCTGAGGTCAACGGTAACCTCAAGGCCATTCAGGGGTACAGAGGTTCGTTCCCGAGGGAGCTGGTTACAGACCCTCCCTTTGAAGAAATGCTGTCTCTATACACCGACTCTGCTGCTGCAGCACACGAGTCATTTCAAAGTTAATTGGTGCATGAAACAAAGTTTAGATTAGTATTCTTTAAACATCCTTCAGTTCTTGTGAAACTAAAGTTGACATGTCTTTGCAGCAATGCTGCATTGCTACATTCAAGGATGACAAAGGGGTGATGATTATGAAATGAAATTTCGCAGTAAGGTTAAATATGCAGCAGGATGTGTTGTGTAACTTTACAGTTAAAGGTGAAGTAACATTCAAGTTGTCCTAGAGAAGATGCAAGATATTGGATGGCTTATCGTTGGTCAGCTGATGGACCACATCCCACAGAATATTCTGATCATCATCTCAAAATATCTTATTTGCTCATTTTTATAGGAGTGTTTTTTTATCCTTATTGAAAGAAATTAACCACGGGTTAATCAAACACAGGATAGCAACCTGGTATCACTGACAGGTCTGTAGGTCTTGTAAATGTAATGTGAGTTTTTCAGAGTATGAACACAGGCCTATTCTATGTTTCAAATGATAAGTTGACAAATATACATTTAAACTCACATTCTACAGTACACGCTCAGATTGTGAATATGGTTAGATTGACACAGTTTGTTTTCTCTTGCCTAAACCTACACATAATTAAGAGAATGAGACAAAAGAAGAAAAGAAAACGGTTGGGGAGAGCATGAGGCTGGTGAGCAGATGGGAACGAAATGGGAGAAAGAGAAAGTTAAAGAAAAGAAAAGAAAAGAGAGTGATTTAAAGTGGAGGTTATGCAAAAACAAAACCTAAAAAGATTAAATCTAAGAAGGTCCCTACACTGTACAAATGTATTTGGCAGGATAGCTGACAGCTGTTTTAACTTTATTCCAACGAAGACACTTGAATGGCACCGCAACTTCTTCTCCAAGACTTTAAGCTCATTTACTGTAAGTCACTCCACTAAAACTTTCATTACGACACCTTTCATTGCTTTAAAATATGTTTTGCACGACCTCATACTCCTTAAGCCGCTGCTTTGTACTAGGTAAATTAGTTTAGTTTTGATTTTGTTATATATGCAACCCTGAAATTTGATCGAAGAACCAGCCAAGTTGCAGTCAGTGCTGGAGAAGGCTTTGATCATGTGTTGTGTGAACTGTTCTATCTTCCCTTTTTCCAACTACTTCCATCTCAAGCTGAAATAATAAATGTCAACAAACAGCTGGAAATTAAAATGTCCATGACTCGCATGCATGGAGATGAAATTGCTTTTTTATTCTACAATTAACACCTTCAATAACACACCACTCAGTGTGGGTGGCATACTGGTTAATCGTTAGGTAGGAAAACAAAACTCAATGAAGCGTCAAAAACAGCAACAAAATCAAGATATGAGTCATGTAAGGCCTAGAGTAGAGTAACTGCTGTGATTATACAACATGTGCAATTATAATCCAATCCCCCAAAAAAGTCTGTTGGCCACAATTACTTCTTGATTTACAGTCACATTAGAGTGCCTGTATCCAAAACAAACACAACAACACGAGTGTGGGAGGGACATACATATTGTATACCGTAAGTAGCTGAACAGTACTGTTTGGCTTTGTATTGAGTTGTGCCTCAGGGGCAAAGGTGTGGTGTGTGAACATGTATTTTGAAAAGAAAGCAAAGATAGAGGAGTGACACTTTAACTTGTTTTCTTAGTTGTGTCATTTTTTTTCTCTCCCACAGATGAGCCGAAGTCTGTTTGGAGTTTAAAAACCCCCGTCGGGCACCCAAGCTTTCATGCCTTGGCCATGTGTGGCATCCCAGGACATTCCTCCCAGCAGCTTCCTGGCTTTTTAATGGCTCTGCCTTCATCACCATCCACAAAACACACTTCCTTCCTCTGTGTTTGTGTGTACATGAGGGCATTCCTGCTTCCCGACTTCCACGAATGCTGCTGTTTTGAGCCAAAGCTGCATCCCAAAACGTGAGACATTTAAAGAAACAGACTGATATCAACAGTGCCTGGGGTTAAAAATATGTAAGAGATGTAACAGATGAATTCTACCAGAGAATGTGTGACTGTGAGTTTGGGAAAAATGTGCCACTTTGTGGCATTATATCCTAGATATGTTGCATTGTTTATCCTTAAAGGCCTTTAATCCGTCACAAAGGGACAACACAGCAGATAATAAACACCCAACAACACACTGCATGTTTGCAGAGTGAAATACATTTCTAGTAATGCATATTTTTTTCACCTTTTTTACTATATTTAAAGGGGCACTTTTACATCAATCCAATAATGGAAGTTCTACAGCCTGTGACAGTTGTATGAGACAACAAGTCCTTTAAACCATACCACCTACCCTCTAATACAGGGGTCTCCGACAAGTAGCTTGTGAGCAGGTTTCCAGAAGCTCGCCAATAGATTGACAAAATGAGACACAAAATTAAGTAGATATTAAAAGTTAGGTAGCTTACTTTATGTGCCATAAAAGTGTAAAGTGGTAATGTTTTCTTTGACCCCAATGGGAATATTTTCAGTGATGTAGCTAACTATGTGGGCTAAAAGAAGTGTGAAATATTCATGAACCTTGATGTGAAGTGAAGATTTTTTTAGCTTGGGGTATTGCCTTTTCATACGTGTACAAAGAGTAGCTTCATTCAGCTTATGTGTGTTATGTAAATAAATGTATGCAGTGTGATGCAAGTAGCTCTTGACCACTTCAGTTTTTTAAAGTAGCCCTCAGAGGAAGAAAGGTTGGAGATCCCTGCTCTAATACAACCCATAGCAGCGTTTCATAAATTAGCACCCCTAGCAGTGGCAGGAAATACAACCCACAGGAGCGTTTTCCATCCTCATACCTAAACATAACCGTCGAGGTTTTAAACACGTCGTTAACATTGTAAATTGGTCAGTTTGGTTAGGTTTAGGCAGAAAAACTACTTCGTTAAGTTTAGAATGCAGTTAGTTCACTTCCATGAGTATGGGCATTACATAATTTCGCACGTGACATAAAACGTGACGTAATTCAGTTTGTTCTGTGAAGTTATAAAAACTCTCTGTTTACTTTCTTTAAAGACATTTCTGGCCAGGACAGATGAAGAAATGAAAGGGGAATGACATGCAGCAATGAGCCACAAGTCAGAGTTGAACCCTGGCCCGCTGCGTCAAGGAGTAAACCTCTATACATGGATGCCTGCACTACCAACTGAGCTATCTGGGCACCCTTACTTTAATTTTCAAACGGGATAAAAACTCTGGTCTGCTGGATGAAAATCCTGTGTTTTTAGCCCCAACCACCACCCTAACCTGTCTACTTAGGTGGATTGTGGCACTCTTATCCTCTCATACTGCTTTGCTCCGGTAACAATTACTAAGGCCACTAGAGGGGGCCACCTAACAATAAACGTAAATAAGGGTCGTAATTGGTGCTTGTGAAAACTACCTATGGGCACTCCAGTGTGACTGTAAAGAAATTTCGGGGTCATTTTTTGGGGGAGGAAAGTCTTGTAGTAGACAGACTCTGGACGGGTCTGAAAAAGCCTGAGAGAATTACGCCGACTGAAAGCAATCTCAGTTTGGGCTAGGAGACTACAAACCTGCATCTCAAACTGGAGTATATATATCTGGAACAGTGTTTGTTAGCAAATAGACATTTAAAGTTACCAACACAGCCTCATTGTTAAAACTCAGTTAATCCTGCTGTGGCAATGTGGTAATGATCAACATGGATCTAAGACCTCTCTGATCAAAGCTACTTCAACATTCCCACGTGTAATTTTAGATAACGACAAGACTGTAATGTACTTCTACTGTTGAAACTGAATTAAAGTGTTTAATGGTCATGATGGAAGTTTCCACTTAAAGAAACTTTTGAAGATTTAGAGCCACGTCTGCTCTCTGCTTTCATAAATATATAGTAGATGCACATCCTCAATCAGTTTTAATAAACAAAGTAAAATCAATTTACATTCAAGTTTCTTTGTTGTCAGATAGTTATGGTAACAGAGGAATACGCATCATATATGTAACAAAGGGTGGACAATAGGATTTGTCCTACTGATGTCTACAGAGACATTAGTGTGTGTGTGTGTGTGTGTGTGTGTGTGTGTGTGTGTGTGTGTGTGCGTGTGTGTGTGTGTGTGTGTGTGTGTGTGTGCGTGTGTGTGCCTGAGAAGAAGTGAATAACTATTTGTCAAAGAGAAGTTACTGCTGTTTATTTTTACTGAAGAGGTCAAAGGTTAGATGGGTTTTTCTACACACAAACACTCCTAAAAACATCAAGGCACAAACTAATGAATGCAATAGATCAGTAAAGGTGACTAAACCTCAGGAGGAGGATTTATTTAGGTCCCCATAGGTGGTATATGTTTGCACAGATTAAGCTTATGCAGACAGAATACTGAGAAAAACAAATGCTGTGAAACATTTTATGTTGTGCTAAAGTTTAAAAATACAACATGTGAGATTAGAGCGACATGCTTGTTAAAGCAGTTGCCAAAGCATATTGTTTTGGTGAGTTTAAAATGAAAATGCAAATAACTGCTAATTAGCAACTTCATAGCCAGCATTTTATTTTAAATGCCGTCCAATTTTCTGTCCAAAGAATGCACACCAAAAGCCAACATTTACCCTGCCTGATAAAATATGTCTTCTTCTTCTTCTTCTTCTTAACAAAAAAATGTATTGAAAATTTTTACAAGTAATTGTAGAATAACTGCAACATGTGTGTGTAAGTATTTCACATTAATTAATTTTTTTCCCTTAAAATGTGGTCGATGCCTTCCTGGGTTTCCACAGAGGACAATTAATAACAGAGCCTTTGTTTAACTTTTAGAGTGATCTCATTGTCAAATCAACAATAGTCCCATTAGCAGCGTGGGCACCGGGGGACATCAGCGACGGAGACTGGATGAGGTAAGGCAGAACCTCAACCACCTCCCACACTCGTTCTTCCCCTCCATCGCTCCAGCCCGGCTTCCACTTTTTCCCTTGAATACATTTCAAATGACAAATGACCTCACACAGCTACATCATTCTATTGCATTCACTAAAATACAAGTACTTTGTGTATGCTTATACACAAAGCTTGAAGTCATGCTGTTATGTGTTATTCCTCATGCACGCTTAACAGGCATACTGGCACACACTCGCTGGCAGCCATATATATTTACATGTTCATAAACATATACTGTACATACAGTATGTTAACTGTCAGTTTAGACAGACACACGCTTGTAAACCCCCATGCGAGAGTCTTATTTGATGACCTAACGCTTGCTGGATTAAGGTTAAACACAGATAGAGCGAGGTCTGTATTAACCTTTAAATTCACATAAACATACTCTATACCGACCAGCGCTTCGCGGCATAGCAACACATTTTATAAACAAACACAAGAGGTCAGATTCTGTGTGTGTGTGTGTAGAGCCCAATACATTTTTTCCCCTGATTTCTATTTGCCAAGTTACCTCTTTTTCTCTTCCCCCTCTCTTTCTTTGTTTTCTATCAATTCACACTTTTGCTCTCTTGTTTGTCATCAACCTAAAGCAATATTTTACAGCATGTTGGATTATTCGTTTTATTTCCAAGGATTAAATAAGAAGATTGATATCAACGTTGCATTTATGCAATCTTACAGTAACATGCAGTACACATACTTCATGCGTTATACACATAGACTGTATATACAAGGTTATACCCTAACCACAAACACAGTTTCTAAAGCATTGTATATGTTAATACCATTGTAAATGTTTATGCATATTTCCATGTGTATGCTTCTCCCCAGATGTGTGGCCACACGTGTGGCTGCGTCTCTGTATGTGTTTGGCTGTGATCCAAGCACAGTACCCGGTACAGTAGACCTCTATGACTTACAGATTTAAATGGAGTGGAGTGCATGGCGCGTCAAATCAATAAG
>CM049393.1:15775601-16048101 GCA_026937815.1 Etheostoma perlongum | reverse complement strand
TGTGGGATGAGGGTATTTCTAACAGCACTAACCAAGGTGCAAGATTGTATCACTGACAGGTGTGCAGGTTTACATGTGCTTTAATGTCATCTACCTGCTAAATGTGAGGGTGTGTGTTACATCAACATTTTCACTTATAGGCTTTTTTTTTTCTGTATTTCTAGTACCTAAACATACAATGTATTTCATTGCCAAGCAATGTTATTTTAATAAACAAAACAATCCCTTACTTTAACACATAATATAAAAAAAGTCCTGCTAAACAGAGAAAGTTCTTTGTACAATTCAGATACCTTCATCATTATTGCACTCAAGGCTAAACAACGTGCTTTTTAAGGTTCTAACACAATACTTGAGTAACCAGGACTGTTGGGTCAACAAAATGGGTCAACAATTGATTCTTACCAATTGAAGTGTGTGTCTGCCCTGGACCCCTGTTGCACCTATTCAACTATTTTATAAAATGAGGACTGTAGTTGCACCAATTTATGGAGATTGGATGTTTCTGAAGGTGCTGTAAAGAAAAATGTAAATGATTCAGTCACTGCAGGAGGCCTTTGATAAAAATAAAAGGTTAGCAAAACACTCAGGCGGTGAGGGACACAGACTGCAAACAAATGCAATCATACATGCACTAGACGTGCACAAGTTTTTACTCAACCATCAAGAAATAAAAAGCTTCTTTTTTACCATGGTAAACTGCTTTTGTTGTACTCAAAATGACTCGAAGTTCAGCATTCAGCACACGCCAGCCTTGAATGTTTTCTTGTGGCTTTAAAATGATTACTTACCAGGAATACGTCAGTAATTTTTTCCTGGGAAACAGGAAATTAGATTTTTAAGCATAACTGCAGATAATCAAAAAATGGTGTGTACTTTAATTTTTTTCTTGTCATTCTCACACACTCATTACATTGTACAGTAATATTACCCACCTGTTGAATGCCTCTTTGCAATCTAATTTTGGAGATGGAGACTCTGGTTAAGCCACTTGTTGACCCACCTACAAATTCTATCTTCCATTTACAGACTCTGCACTCTAGAGGAAACACCTGCTGACTGAAAACTTTAGCCTATTTTATTACCCTTATAACTACGGTACTTTTTAAAGCCATTCAGTATGGTTTGGACAATGTGGCTTTGTATTAATGTAAAATGTAGTCTACAGCGCGCGCACACACACACAGTTATTTTTGTTAGAAAAAAAGCATATTTTTGGGAGAAATCCCTTAACAATATTTGCAAAAACCTAGCTTTAACATGATTTGATAATCATTTTTCAGCATTTCAGCTGTCCTAATACACCTAACCCTGCCAATAAGGGATTATAGAGAGGTAAAAACTAAAGAACTGTTCTCTGTGCTTATCTTTTGTCCCACAGGCAAGCCGTTTTAAATTTACATTTAGAAACATGGCCAAACAAAGCCATTTCTATTGGGACTATAGATCAAAATCTGTAATTATCTTCTATGGTTTTCTCTTTTCTTTAATTACTCTCCATGTTCAATCACTCTCCTCTCCTCTCCTCTCCTCTCCTCTCCTCTCCTCTCCTCTCCTCTCCTCTCCTCTCCTCTCCTCTCTGAGGCATTCTCTTCTTGTACAATTACAGTTCAGAACCAACCACCATGTCATATTTAACTTACTCCTCACGCCGCAGGGAGAAAGAGATCTCATTTACGTTAATTGCCTCCAATTTGGACTGCTTCCAGGGGGAGTGAGAACATGTAGATACATTTTGTTTGACCCAAGACGAATAATAGATTCCTAACAGGTCTGTAGGGGGAAATGTGGAACCACAGAGCAAATGGGAAAATAGAAAATTAAAAATTACAGTAAGATCAGGTGAAATCTCTCAAACCTCCCCTCTGGACTCTTTAGTGACACTATCTGGTAAAAGGATGTACTGCTGAGTGATATGGCCCTGATCTCCATACTGTAGGCTACAATGCCAGATACTTTAAGAACATGTGTTTATTTGATAGGTTACAGTAAGTTCCTTCTATTACATTATACACTATAAAGGTACTTGTTGCATTATTGAAGCAGAGACAAGATTAAAACACAATTCAAATGTTCACAAACAAAGGAATGCTCATTTGCATTAAACACACCACCAACAACAAGGGAGAGCTGCATGCAGTGGCACAGAGAAGGGAAGTGACAGGTTCACTGTGACAACATGAGATCTTTTAAAATACATCCTCTCACACACAACTGCATACATACAGCACACACGCTGAGTTACTGGCATGCAATCATAATGAGTGAAGTTGTGCACATGCAGTAGAATAAAAAAGAAGTAAGAATAATCTTACTGTTCCCCTCCTCAGTAAATTCTGCTGAAGTGCCCTTGACCAAGGCTCTCAACCAGCTGCTTCACTTGTTGAATTCAGTTGTACTAAGAAGCTCTCTGGTGTGTGGGAGTCGGTGTGTAGGTAGAATGACATGCAATAGATAAAATCTAAGTTTCTGAACAACTGCAGAAGGGTTTAAAGTAATTCAGTGTTTGCAGTACAGTATCAGGTGGTTTGAATGATTCTCCAGCTAACATGAATTGTTAAATGACCATTTTTTGGTTTGTTTTATACTAAATTCTAAAAACAATATCTTCTTGTTCTGCAAAGATAGTCTATTTTTTCAGATTGATTGGTAAATTAACCACACATTAATTTAATTAATTGTCAGATGTCCGTGAATGCATTTTGTAGCATGAAATACACGTTACCATGGTAGAAAATTAAATGGTTTACCTTGGGAAAATGTTGGGGGATTTTTGTCCCTGATGAATTTGGAGACATTTACATCAACAATCACACAATTGTGTTTTATGGAGCAAATACCTTTAATTTGGGTGCCATTTTTCCCTTTGTTGCCGCTAATTTCTGACACTGGGTGTAACAATTGACAGGCTGAGATAGTGAAGATAGCAAGCAAGAAGAATGTGTGTGTCCTAAGATGAATCACATGCAGACAGTTGTCTCGGTTTTGATTTTCAGGTAGATAAGTAGTTTTTAAATGCTTACCATTTGAAACATTCCTCGGACACAATAAGAGAAAGAAAAGACAGAGAGTGTGAGAAAGAAAAAGTTAGAGGGAGAGGGGGGAGAGCCCAAATTTGCCTACTTGAGCTGAGTTTCAATATGTTCTCCAACCTGTTGTAGCTCGTTAGGAAAGGGCAAATTCCCAAAAAGCAGTGCCAAGACAGGTTACACTTTGCCTTTAAACCAATGAGACAATCTGTCTTTTATCTAACCTGCATACACACACACACACACACACAAAATTTAAAATAGACAGATCTCTGGAAACACACACATTATCAAAGTTTTTTTAACATGACAATTTACCCATCCAGAAGTGATTGATGACAGCTGAAGTTCCAGAGAAGAGTTTGCATGGTTGCATGCTTGATATGGTGGAACATTAAAAACATTAAAAAAAGTTAAAACTAGCTGAAAAAAGGGGATGAAGTAACAATGTCGCTTTGTTTCTAAAAGCCTTCAGCTGTCAGTGAGTGAAAGCTTATGGTGTCAGAATCTCTCAACTAATGATATCCAGCGGCTTGAGTCAGTCAAGCTAACGAGCAGTGATGGCAGTGAAATCAGTTTCTCCTAGATTGGTCATATACATTATAAGCCAATGACAGCTGAGTCCTGAGTCAGTTAAAGATAACCATGGTCACCAACAAAGTTGGATTGACACCAATATGTTCTGCTCAGATGGGCGCATGGAAATTTACACAGGGTGCAGAATATATCATTAAGGAAGTTGTGAACAGTTCAACATTTTAGGGAGTAGGCTCTTTTGCTTTCTTGCCGTAGGCATATTTGCTTTCTTTCTGAGAGTTAGATGAGAAGATCGATCCCAAAAGACAAAGCTAGAGCCGGGAGATGGTCAGTTTAGCTTAGCATAAAGACTGGCTAGCCTGGCTCTGTCCATAGATCACAGACTCTGCATGAATATTGTTTTGTGAGGATTAAACAAACAAGTTATCAGGTGTTAATTAGTGAGCTTTACATGTGCTGCTAAGTGGATTTTTAGAAGAACTAAAGGGTTGCAGAATATAGTGGAGCAAGATTAGGGGGACAGAGTGTCTCCTACATGAGCTGTGAGAAATGTGGATTCATTATTGTGCTGCTCAGGTCTCTTGTCACCTTACTGAGGCCTCATGCCTTGCTGTTACTTTGAGAGGTATAACTGCTGTGTGTTGCACTTTCAGTCTAGTATCTGTAAATATGGGACCCAAAATGTGTTGTTCTAGTTTGTAGCATTCTGCCTTCAAGTCCAAACAGACAGAGAAATGTTAAGGTGAATACTGAATGTTGAAACACGTGCATGATGCTTTCCAGTAATTTGGTGAAATTGTTGAGCAATAAATTTCATTTAAAACTATGTAATTTGCTTATATCCATTGCCCAATGATTTAAATTTAATAGATAGAATAGGAAGTATTTATATGTACATTTACCGTAGTGAAAGAGCAATGGAGACCAGAGTTATATATAGCTGTCGTCTTTGGACACATGCCAAAATTTGAATAAAATGTATTATTATAATTTCCATAAGGCTCCATAAGGCTAAAAGAGAGGTTGTAAAATTAAGCTAACATATAGGTTGATAGTATTTATATATTGTACATGAATAGTTGGTGGACTATCAGTTAGCAGTTGTAAATTTACTATGTACTATATACTATACTGTGTACTATGTATGTAAGTTTCATGTATTCAATAATGTCTTTGTGCACTCTCCAAAAGTATGTTCAGTCCTGACTTGCTGTCATGCTGTTGTGGCAACCTCGCTTAATGTATCACCGCCTTAAGCAAAGTGCAGGATAAACATGTGCAGCATGTGTGCACACAGACAAAGGAGCACCCCACTACACACATGCATGGACGCACGCACCCACGTACGCACGCACACACAGACAAACAACTTATCTGGTCAAGAATCAAGACCCAAATTGATTGAATTGCAAATATTAAACTGCTGGTGGTCATATTAAGTTCCAAAACAACAAGTTCATGACCCAGTATGTGTCCTCGCCTGGCTAACAAACACTGGAGTATCTGAGAGTCACAGGTATGACAACATTAATGGCAACTCGTTATCATTCCAGGAATATTTGCTGATTGCGTAGCAGCAATATTGAGCAGATTAGCCTTGCTATTAACAGTGGAAGATTAGATAGCAGCTATATTTGATAAGATATGACAAGGGCTGTATACATTTGACAGTAAGGTGTTTAGCCCATAGATCAGTGGTGATTATTATGCCATTTTGCAAAACTGCAGACTTTTGCAAAAGAAAAGTTGCATGAATATTTGGAAGCTGTAGCAAGTGTGTGTGAAACTAGTTATTATTCTAAACAAAGAAGATAATTACAAGCCTACATTTTGAGAAAGAAATCTCAGGTTATCTGCCAACTTAGTTATATTTTAAAAATCCAACCATGAAACAGATGAATGCCTGATAGGATGAGGTTAGGGCTCAGACTGGTTGCTCTGTAGTGAAATAGTTGTATTTATTCAAAGTGGCAGTCAGAAAATGTCGGGATGCCACGTTGTGTTCATTGCAAGAGCCTTGGTGTTAAACCCTGTTGTCAAATACAAACAAGAAGATCCCACAGTGAAAAATGAACAAAAATGTGCATTTAGGAACTGTTCCTCCTTCCTTAGGGAGTAGGTTAATGAGCAGGTTAAAACCATTATTCTGTTTTGATTATTCTTGCTAGAGGCGCTGCAGCTCAATATCTGGGTGTGTCAATCTTATAGACAAACATGTTAGTTTCTTAACTGTGGTGGTATTCTGATGTGCTGACTGTAGTCTGTATCCTTCCAGGATTGCTCCATTGCCGCTGGAAAATCCGCCGGATTACACTCATTTAGGCCGGATATCACTCATTTAGGCCGGATATCACTCATTTAGGCTGGATATCCGTTGTCTTTGGCTTCCTTTCTGTTGGCATTTAAACTCTGGTAGATTTATGAGGACTATGGTTAACCTTTTTCAGATCTCTGCAGGGTAAATACAGACAGCTCGCTAGGCTATCTGTCCAATGGGAGTTTTATTGCAAGACTAAAACAACTTTTAAACGTACACGTTTCCCCAAAACAAGTTCCTTCCGAGCCTATTTTGCAGCGGCACCGTAGCTTTTCTCTGGTGCTTAGCACTGCCCAAGACAATGTCATTGGTTTAAAAAAATGCCAACAAACCGGAGCATGTTTTCCTCCATCCCTGAATGCTATGTGGAGTAGCCAGACTCTCCTCCAGTGCACTTTGGAGGAGGGTCTGGCAAAGCAAGACTATACTGACTGTAACCTTTAG
This sequence comes from Etheostoma perlongum, assembly GCA_026937815.1. Lineage (NCBI taxonomy): Eukaryota > Metazoa > Chordata > Actinopteri > Perciformes > Percidae > Etheostoma > Etheostoma perlongum. The sequence goes on along the minus strand of CM049393.1, from coordinate 16,041,774 downwards.
ACCAAAACCCCAAAAGAGAATCAGCACATTATTATTTCATTACCTCCCTTTATACAAAACTGGAGTTATATTAATATTGTATTACACTGAACAACACTTTAGGACTGTTAGACCTATGATAAGTACATATACAATAGGAAACATAATACCATAGGGAGTCAAGTTGTCTGACACTAAAACTGATGATGAGGGCGTCAGAGAGTGAGCAAGTGAAGGCCACACGCACACACACACACACACACACACACACACACACACACACACATACACACAAACACACACTGAGAGAGGGAAAGACTCACATATTATTCAAAAAGTTTGACTATGGATGCGTCAAACACATAGGTCAAACATGGCCGAGACATAAAATAAAATCATAAATGTGTTGGTTGTTGGTTCACACTGCGGCTGTTGACTGGCTCAGGATCCTGGATACTATGGAGTTTGCCTCTGGTTGCTAGATTGTGTCAAGATTACAAGAATAAACAGTGCATCCGGTTTGACCTGTCAACATAGAATTCTTAGAAAGGAATGTGTTGCAGTAAACCAATAAAATACCCAATAATAATTATTACTTTGAATGATGTTTCTTAGGTCAGCAAGGGATTTTAGTTTGACACTGTAGCAGATAAAGTAGACTAAAACTAAAATACTACAGGACACACATGAACCACTGATCAGTTTAAACAAATGAGAACCCCCTGGGCTAAATATTTGAATGTTTCCGAATGTAGTATAACTGTATAACTGTATAACTGATGTAGCAAACCACAAAATGTGTTAGGTGTTTCCTCTCCTTCCCTAGCTCGGTTTGTTAGACACAGCAGGGGCACAACTGGATCAATGTCAGATCAAACCGATGCAGACTGCTGTCTCTGCTGTCCTATACAAAATTATAGCACTGGACAAATAGGAGGTGTGGAACAAGGAAATAGCTTGAGAGCTGCAGGATGTACTCCCAAACACTTACAGCCCCAAAAAATTGGATTGTGTTTTTAACGATAGCACTGTTCACTAGATTAAACATGATTTGGTGGGTTTATGTGACTTCATTTTTGCGGTCGTTCCCAGTGGTGGACTCACTCAGAGTATTGTACTTAAGCACAATTGTGAGGTAGGCCTACTTGTACTTTACTTCAGTTTTTCCATTTTGTTTGACTCTACCTCAAGTCAGAGGGAAATGTGGTACTGTTTACCCCACTACATTAATCCAATCCCTTTAGTTACTAGTTAAACTATATTTGACAAATTAATGAGGACATATTATTAGGGATAAAGGTAAGACTTGAACCCTTGGTGAAATTCACAAGCTACCCAGCAGTTGGCCTATAGGCTAGTAAAAAACAAGTCCCCCAACCTTTACCAGCTGCAACATTAAAGTAATGTAGCCTACTAATGCATCAATACATATAATTTAATAGTATGATACAGCCTGCATTATCTGAAATGGGGCATTCTGCACGAGTAGCCTACTTTAAGTTATTTTGACGCGCATACTTTTGTAGTTTTAATCAAGTAGGCCTATTTTGAATGCATTGCTTTTACTTATATCTGAGAGTTTCTTCCACAACACACACATAGCTCATACGTGTGCGATTTGGATGATAAATCGTAATTTTGTTTTACTTTGGTAGAACACCTCTTTTTTTCTGTATCATCCGGGTTACGGTGGCTGCTTGACGCGGCACGTCTCTGTGAAAGCCCTGCCGTCGCCTTGTCGAGTCATCGCCAGAGAAGAGCTGAGAGCAGACAGAGCCGCCGTCCGATGGCCTGAAAACAGGGACTAACTGTGGATCACAGTCGATTTATTGCGCCACACAAGCCAAGAGGAGCTTAACGGCGGTAATGGGAGCAGACTTAATGTTGATTCGGATGAGGATACAGCATCTTTGAGTGAGACCGTTGCCTTATGACCCGGACACAGACAACATAGACACAGACAGAAATAAGTACCAGAGCCGCCGCGACACCAGCGAGAGAACTTGGCTGCTCTACCCGGTGGGAGGTGTTGGTCTGTCGGCTGCGGCTTGCTGCTCGTATCGTACTGCTCAGCGCCACGCTGTTCAGACCCTTTTAGAAGGATAAGGTTGTAGCCAAGTCATGTTTTTGTAAATAGCTTCTTTTTCGGGGTTTTCGGCAACCAACTGTGGCTTTAATGTGACGCACTATACTGACATTTGTGCTGTGTCGGAGCGGACCCCCTACTGCAGAGGAGTTACAGGCTTTTAAATCAACTTTGTACCTTCGTAATTCTACGGTGCCGATACAGCCCATACCAATGCAACAGGTAACAGTACATGCTTTGTTTTATTACCATGCTTTATACAAATCGTGCCTGGTTGTTTCTTTGGTCTTGTCTTTACCTGTAGCTTCATAGCCTCGTTTTTTTTAAGTTCCTCAACAGGCAGCAGTGAACCCCTCACTGCACAGCTCCGTTTTCTTACAAAGCTGACGTTCAGGACGTTAACCATCACCAGTCTCTCCAGCCCGTTTAGTAACTTACACACATTTGTTTTTAGCCATTTAAGATTCAGATATTTTCACAACTTAAAAATACATGGCCATATGCAGTTAGCCTATATTAATAAGCTAGCCTACCTAACGACTCTTGCCTTTTCCCCGGACTTTTTGCTTCTGTGCTCATTTTAACAGGACGAACAGCTTCTATTCATTAGGTTTTAATGAGCCGTACTTAATGGAATCAGTTTACCTGTTGGCATGGACTGGTGATGTGTTGATGGTTCTGATAACAAAGCCTTTATATTTTAATGATTCGTTTGTTTCTTAATAGACATCTACTTCTATCTGAAAACTAAGCTGGACCATCCAATTTTGGCCATGTTTGAATGTTTATAACGTATGTCCATTATATTTGGCACCCGTAAAATACAATTTTTAGCAAAAACTTTTTTTCTGTTGGATATGCTGTATTTAATTGCGTATTGTATAAGTGCTTTTAATCAATATTTATGTGTTTGTCGCAATAAATTTGCACTTGTGTGCTATGGTATTAGCAAGACTAGCTAATTCATGAAAGGACAACTGATTGGTAAAGCAGCACACCTGTGGCAATTACTGTACATATGGACACATTTAAATGATTAAGTTGGACACTTTACCTTTCAAGTTTCCAGTTGTCTTTATGTTAAAGTTTTATAACACCCACTACCTGTTGTGAAATCACTGAAGTCACAGAATACTTGACTTCTCTTAATCCCTACAGCCAGGTGCCATTGAATGTAAAATAGGGATTATTTCAGAAGAAATGTTAAACCTGTTAATAACATCATTATACAAATAATGATATATTTTTTACTTAGGAAAAGGTAGAACCAAGCAGTCAGGTTCTACCTGGTGGCCTTAAGGCACATACCTAACTGTCATTAGTGCTCATCCTTCATTCACTTCCCTTGTTTGAGACAACATGCAGTAGCCTGTGGGACCAAATTAGTCTCTGATGTTGTTTTGGTCACTACTACTAGGAAACCATCAGGACAAATTTAATTCAGTAAAATGTAAAAGTATTCTCTGAACAGTAGTGTGTCATATTCTTTTTGACCCATTAATTTGAGATCATTTTGACTTTCTAGCAGACTTTGCATCCTATGTTTTGCTATAAAGTGGTTAGGGCTGCACGATTGTGGCCAAAATGATAATCATGATTATTCTGATCAATTTTGAGATCACGATTAATTATCACGATTATTTGTGGATTTTAACCAAAACAAATTTTATTGCCACATAGGTTATTTATAACAGCTTTCACATCCATATTGTGCTATATATTTCTCTTATGTCGAAGCTGTATGTCATACAGCTCCAACACATAATTAGCTATCTGAAATAAATAACCCTAGGATATATTTCAAAAAAATTATCTCTGAGAAAGCTCCTTCACTTGTTTTCAACAATAACTGATTAAAAGAGCTAGGGAGAGAGGGGGAGTGCGATGGACGTACTCCCAGAGTGACGGCTGACTCATTATGAATGGGTCCAGCAGAGGTCGAATGGCGGATCAGCGGAGTTACACACCTTGTGTGTTTTAAATGTCTGTATCGTCACTGCGCTGCATTTTTATGAACTATGATATTCTGGCCATGGGTCACATCTCTGGCCCAGGTCCAGCAGCTCCGTCTCACACGCTATTATTCTACGATCTGAAGTTAGTTGCATTCAATAACTTCTTCTGTGTTTTTCTCCGTGGCCGCTGCAATAGCAGAGTTACCAGCGGAAACACTGGTACAAATACAGGTTTGCCTCTCATGCTTAACAATATACAGCTGTGTTGTTAATAATTAAAACTGTGGACAAATGTCAGAAGTGTGGACCGGCGGCCACTGTGTCTCTTCATGTTGCTGGGGCCGTGTGTGTGTGAATGGGGGCGGGGCTGCGTGGAGAGTAAGAAGAGTGATCCAAACACAGGCACGGCTTTACAGAAGAAATGAGTCATGTAACGCAAAATTAAACCATATCAATATAAACAACACTGCTACGTTTGTGGAGAGGCAGCAGATGCGAGGACATTAGGTACCGGTGCGACCTAGGAAAAATGTTGCTCGCACCCTAGAGCCCTATGGGCTAACAGACACTAACTAGCACCACTGCTGTTGTCTGAAAAACACAGACTGGACACAGTGTTGGGTTTACTGGTAAACTGGTAAACCTTGTGACTGACGTATAACCGGCTGCTATTTGTTGTGGAATGTTCCTCACCTCTGTGACTGTCTACATCTAGAAACTAAGCTGCGTGGTGCGGGGAACAGCTCTGACTGGCACATGATCAGACAGTGGTTTACGGAGCGGTAGATTGGCTTTGCAACAAAACGAGCGTTCTGAAATACGGAATGAACGGAAGGACGCATTTAAAATATTGCTCGATCACGCAAACTTGATCGTGGGAAACCAAAATTGTGATTGTGATTAAAATTCGATTAATTGTGCAGCCCTAAAAGAGGTCACACACCATTTGGGTTGATGTATGTGAAAGTGGTTTGTGCAGTTTAAATTCCACACTCTTCTGCATCACTCCACTGCATTATCTACACAGGGGCAAAATGTTGAGGTTGGATGTAGATCTGATTCTTGCTAACGACCTTGAGTTGGAGATTAAAGATTATGCTCGACTCAGTCAAACCATCACTGATAAATCCCAAACCAAGAGTTTTTTGTCAGCCCAAAGTCTGGCTGAATCCTTTTACAGCCAAATATGGAATAATTAATTGCTTAATTCTGTATTTTAATGAATGTGAATAGTCAATTTTTGGTGCACAAACCTTGTACTTGTAAGCTAGCGTCACTATTTTACCAACCAAATTGTTTAGGAATAGAACATCCAAATGAGGAATTGATTTCTGCTTAGTGGTGGGAGGAGCTGACAAATTTGTCAACTGCAACCATAAATGTGGCAGCATTTCTTTGATTTTCATTTCCCACCCTGCCTCTGTCACTCATACCGCTGATCACCAGCCAAATGGTTGTAAAATATTACAGTATCTGGCAGCTTATATACCAGTCACTTTGGCATGGAAAGTATCATTTGGAGTTCCCTTGAAGTTGGTTGGGTCACTTAAGTAGGTCAAATCAAAGAAGATGCTGAATTTTGTGATTGGTCAGATGTATAAAGAAAATTATAGTTTCATCTTACAACTCTATTCCTTCTTTCATTTTATTTCTAGTAACAAGGGGCGAAGCAGATCAAGCTGGGCCTGGCTAGGCCTAGTCTTCTGTCTGGCCTTACCAGACGGGCCAGCGACCTCTCCAGGGAGTCCTAATTCAACGACGAGCAGTGGGGGGCCTCAGACTGTTCTTACAGAAACTTCACCAGACTACTACATCAAACTGTAACGGATTGGATTCCAATCATACCTTGTTTTATCAGCCTTTGGTAGGCTATGCTGGTCTGTTATATCTCAAATCCTTCCATGTCGTGGATGTCCCTCTCTGGATGTTGGCAGCAGGATGGATTCAAGTGTTAATTTGACGGTTGTCACATCGTTGCAGTTCTTGCACTCCCCCTCCCTTGACTGGCTTTCGTCCCTTCCCTCCCGAATCTTAAAGCGAAAGCCCCTGCCGCTCTCTTGGGGCTTCCCTGAGCCCAGTATAGAAGGGACTTGTAGGAACTGTAGATTGGTTTGTTGAAGGACTTGACATTGCAAAGAGAACCTAGAGTTATCCACCCTTTTTTTTTCTTTTGTTGGACAGCTTTTCTTTTGAAAAATAAGCTTGCTAATACAGATTTGCAACTGCATACACAGAGTATACACATAGATTGATCTGATTAAGTCCTTATTTATATGCACAGAATTCCTTTTTTGTGGTCTGAGTCTTAGGGAGAAATGTCTGAAAACAGCAGCAAAGCGGCAGAATTGATTGCCCCTGCCCCTCCTCCTCCCTCTGCCTCTCCTTGTCCATCACCCCAAACCCCCCATAAGAATGTGAATGGCTCCGCCAGTTCAGACACGCTTGTGGTAGAGAAGCTTAGTAGCCACCCTGAGGTCCAACGTCGGCGCCACACAATGGATAGAGACTCTAAAATAGCCGAGCACCGCTTCTTCCGCCGAAGTGTCATTTGTGACTCCAATGCCACAGCTTTGGACCTGCCCAGCAAAGCAGCTGTGATACTCACCTCACCTCCAGACTGTGAAGGGCCTCCCACCTTCTTCTTTCAAGTTCCCTCAGGTCCTGGAGCTGGGGTGCGAGATGCTGAAGGCAGAGAGGTCTCAAGAGGTCCTTACCTGCAAACCTCAGCCCTCCAGCCTGGTCTTAGCCTTGGTAGGTCAGTTGCAGAAGGGCACATAGAAAATGCTGAGGAAGATTTAGGTGAGAGCACTATCACAATTGTTGTTCCCACAAGTAGTATTGTTAAAGAACATAGTGCAGATGGGGCAGTAAAAGAGCCCAGCCCGACAGTATTGGATGTTATCGACAAAACATTACGCAAACTGCCTGACGTCACATTGCGTCCCAGAGGGTCAGAGGCCACACAACAGGTGACAAAAGACAGAAAAGTGATAGAACATGTGGACGGGGTTAGCATTAGTAGTCCGATCGAGGAGAAAGAGAAGGAGACGGAGGAGGAGAAGGAGACGGAGGAGGAGAAGGACCTAGCAAAAGCCCGGGCAGAGCAGAGGGAGGCCGAGAAACGAGTGCAAGAGGATATAGAGGAGGTGGAAACAAAAGCTGTAGGGACTTCCCCAGATGGGCGCTTCTTGAAATTTGACATCGAGATTGGAAGAGGGTCCTTTAAGACTGTGTACAAGGGACTGGATACAGAGACTACTGTGGAAGTTGCGTGGTGTGAGCTCCAGGTAAGTCCTGACTCATAAATCTGTCACCTCTTGAGTGTCTATGCTCTGTCTCCTCCTGTTTATCTGTAGAAGACTTTCATTAAATGTAATTTTGTGGTTGTGGTTGTCTTTGGGGTGTCTCAATTCCATCCAGGTGCTGAAATTAACCTCTCTTTTTATTATTTCTTACATGTCCTCTTTTTACCTTGAGATTTTTAAGTTACTCATATGTGAGAACCTTCTGCTCACTGGGATGCTTTCCTGTACAAAAAATTCACAAAATGAGATCACTCTTTGAAATTGAGATACTGGTGCAAACTGTTTTTTTTTTTTTTAAATGTGTATGAACGGATGCTGTGGTGCATCCGATTACTACTACAACCACAAGATGCATAAATGAGCAATGGATGATGGAGAGGATGTTGAACAATCAAGGCCTAAGTGTGAACGGGAAGGAAGTGGGTTTCATTTCCCGAATGCTGTGGCAGCTTGTATCTGTAGGATGAATTTGTAGGACAGCATTATCCTAAAGGTTAGAGAAGTTAGATTATGACTAGATACTTTCTTGTCAAAATCGCCAGACTGTCTGGGAAATTCAGGGTAATGAAAGTAAATCAGTAAAACTGTTGCATCTCTCACCTACATGTCCCAGTTATGGTGCCCTTGAGCATGACAGATTACCTTCTAGTTGATTCAGTATAGTTGGCTGAGGCTATAACTGGACTGGTTGCCCTGGGCAGCTCTGTCAGCTCTCAGTATGTAAATACATAAAGGTTAACAAAAAAAGACTGCATCTTGCACAGTGTGAAACATGAGACAGGATGGCACACAGTTCACCACAGGATGTTGTTGCTACATTATGGTGCACTGATGCAACTTCTGCAGTGAGTGTTTGTCAGAAAGAGAGAGAGAGAGAGATATAGAAAGTGTGAACAAGAGACACGTAGAGGAGTTGCATGTCTGTATGTGTGTTGGCGGGAAAGCTGAGGCAGACAAAAAGTGGAAAAAATAGTGTCTTTGCAGCTCGTCTTAGTGCATTCAGTAGTTGCAGATGTGGAATAACGATCTCAGCTGGTCATTTCTGTCTGTCTTTTAGTTTTTCTGCAGAATGACAGTAAAATATTAAGGAGAGAGGATAACGTAATTAGCCATATGCATGGGTAGTCTGCTCCATCTTTTCAACAAACTGTAGTTAAATTAATTAGAACCAGAAAAGTCAAACGAGGTAAGACTGTGTAATTAAATCTTTTCTGTGTAAAATCTGCACTTGTTTATATTTCTCAGTGTGCGATTATTTCCTGTGGGACTGGGCAGTTGTTTTTCTGTCATCTCCATCACAAGATGTTCTTTGAGTCCTCCTCAATCCCAGGAGCTAAAATCAGCTTTGCTTGATGCCCTTTGTCAAGGCCATGCCAGTTTATCAGAAAACAAACATCTACCCACTCCCTCTGTCACAAATGCCTCTTTCTTTCTCTTGCTTGTCAAAAAGAGGAAACCTATAGCCACGTCAGACCGCAAGCCTTAATGCTCAGGTCCAAAAAAAAAGACTCAAGTACTGGGCACGGCCTAAAAGTGAACCGCATGCGCAAACAAGTAATACAATGTCATGTGTCACTTGCAACTCCTTGTTTAAATGCTTATCAAAATAAACCCATGGATGTATTAAGAGAACCAAGGAGAGTAATTATTATATCGTGCTACTAGCTAACGCTAGCCAATAGACAGAAGTTTGGGAACAGGACTTTAAAAACCTTACATCCACGTTACAGGCTTTACCTCATAGAGCTCTCGAATGTATTATACGATAATATAAATGATCAGTTACAGCCATATATCCATTATTACAGCTACAGGAACTCAGGAGTAATGTCTGTTCTGCCATGGACATTTTTTCAAGCCATTCTAGCGTGGTATAGAAAGCCTGCAGGAAGACTCAGCTCGATTTGTGCTAAAAGTTAGCCAATGAAAGCCTGGCTTTATCAGCATCCTTTACCCACCTCAACTGGGAGAGCTCATGAATAGTAATGAGTTCAGGCAACATGACATCTGACTGACCATCTTTTGTAATTGGCCTGATTTCTCTGCTTATTTCTCTTCAGTGGCTAGTAGGGCTGTAATCAACCAAAGAAAATCTTGGTCGACTAAAGTCGTGAAAATTACTGCAGCAGCCTCATATCCTGAGACACAAAGTCGACAATTCCTTCCGTGATATTATTTTAGTGTTTGGATGAAAGAGGCTTAACATCCAATGGGTGTCTGGGGAACGCTAAATGAATAAATATTCAGCAAACCATCAGACGAGGGTTTTCTAGTTCTTTCTTCAATCTGTCCCTGGTGGGTCGGGCTAATCCAAAAAAGGTGAAAACAAGGGGGGTGTTCTGAAGACAGCCTGTTACCTGTGAAACAGGGGTGCTCTGTAAACACCCCCATTAGCAATTAGTGCTTTCCACCCATAGACCGTAACGGTCTATGCTTCCACCTGATGAAATTAACACGGCAAAAAATAGACCAGTCAGAATTTTGGTCGAGTCAGAACGTATTGACCAATAAATCGACCAGTCGACTGGGAGGTTACAGCCCTAGTGGCTAGAGGTGGCAGATGAGGTAGCAGTTTCACATTCACAATATAACACAAACACATATGGACCTAACATTTGAAAAAAAAATGCAAGTAAAAATGGTTTTGTGTGGGAGGACACCTTTAAGTGCGTTCATTATGGCTAGTTAAATAACTCTGGATTTGGCTATAATTGCATGATACAACTTTTAAAACATAATGTAAGTGTTCAGACTAACATAGTCTGAACACTTACATAGTGTAAATGTACCTCAAAAACATTTATTTGCTGATATATAGACATGTCTTTTGCCATTTAAAGTCTATGGGAAATGTTGCTTTTCCACCATCGGCCGCTATGCTCATGTTTGCATCAAAGCCTGCCGCTGTTCCTGTGGACGTGTTCTCAACGCAGAATAGTGACGATGGTCACTCTAGAGTGACGTCAAAGTTGCATGAATGCCTATGTTACTAGCCAGACTCAGGTCGCATATTTGAAATATCCAACCTCTAATGGATTTGGACCACATATGACAGTGGCCCAAATCTGAACAGGAAGAGATCAGATGCCTTGTGACTTGGACTGTTAACACTGTCATGAAAAAAATCAGATATGAGCAAAAACAAATCGGATTTGGGTCACTTTTGCCTGCAGTCTGAATGTAGCCTACGGGGTCTTCATCAGGTCAGGTTGATTGGTGATTTAAATAAAGTTGTAATTTTGTTAAATAATCAGAATATAAACTGGCTGATACATCAGTTGCTTTAATACAAGAATGTTGTTTAATATGCCCTGGCTTACTGGAATGAAACTTCCATTAAACATTGTATAGTGAATGTGTTTATATAAGGGTATTAAAGGTCTATGATGACTGTATATCCTATGCATGCAGAGACAAGTACGTTTCTACTGAGTCCGGCTGTAATCGTGTCTGTCTGTCTGTCTGTCTGTCGGTCTGTCAAAGATGACTGAGCAACTGCTGACGTGTGGCAGAATGGTGGGAGTAAAGTTACACGCACGCGCACACGCATACAGACAGACAACATAACAACCAATCACATTCACTCACTGGGTGGGCATGGGAACTAGAGACTTGTGGGAGTTGGGATCATCTGGAACTTGTCGGTTTTCTGCAAACATCTGTTTGTACGCGTGCGTACCTGTGTGTGGTATGAGTGTCTTTCCATGCCTTTGACTCACTGTAATATCATATGTTTAATTTATAGTGTCTCTGTGTATTTCAGAGATAGGTTGTATCTTTACATTCTTTGGCATCCAATCCAAAGCAGGTTAACTTCCATAGATGGATGGACACAGAGGAAGAGGAGTAGGAAGGAGATATAGCAGATAGTATGCTTAAACTTTGGTAAAGAAATAGATTGATGAATAGATAGAGGGAGTGGAGCAATGGCGGAAGGTCACTTAGCAGCTTATCTTAATGTGCATTGTAAAACTGGATGGGAAAGAAGAGGCTGATGTAGGAATGATAGAAAATAGAGGAGGAGAAATGTGTGGGTTTAGTTTAATCTTTATTTACTAACCTTAAACAGTTTTAGTTTTAAAGATTTCTATTTATTATTTTAAATTACTTGAAAGAAGTGAAGGAGGGAGGGAGGAGGGGTAAAGGTCTAAGTTCACCCCTCTTGTTTCGGAGGCGATCAGTAGGAGCCTGTTCAATTACATTTGGTAGAGGGGGTAGAATGAGACCATAGGCTGTTAATATTAAGTCTATGAGTGAGACAGACGTAAAGAGCAAAAGGGGGATATGAAATGTTGATTTTTTTAGAACGTTTGGAAGACAGGTGATCAGAGAAGATTAGGAGGATGAAGCCAGTGGCAACGATCAGGAGTAGGAATTCAATGAAGAGGGAGATCAGTTAGAGAAATGGGAAACATGGGCAAGAGGGAGGGAGGGAGGAAAAAGTGGGAGAGAAAAGACAAAGGAAATGAAAGGGAGGAGGAGTGGGAGGGAGAGGAGCAGAGAAATTTGAGGACTAAAAGAAGAAGGACCCCGTGTGTGTGTGTGTGTGTGTGTGTGTGTGTGTGAGTGACCTTAGGCTCGTAGCTCCACTGGCACTCAAAGACCTTGAAATTTCTCTCTCAACAGCAACACAAGGCGGATTAGCCACCTCTTCACACACACAAGCACCCACATACACACTTTTGAGGCTTTAAAGCTCTCCTCCAATAACAATCGGTGTCTTAGGAGGGAAAACTGGGCTCAGACCGCTCTGTTGGCATATGCAAGTATTGTGCTGATGCAGAATGTTTGTGTTTTGTCATTAAAATCATGAGTACATTTTATTTTTTAAATTACAGTTTCATACTTGTTCCAAACTACTATCATTCAGTACTAAAATGAAATGTTACATTGCAAAGTCATATCACTGTAGTCTCCTCACATAGACAAAATGAAACGCATCTAACAAGGCTATTAAATATGGCTCACAATGTCCAATTTTAGCATTTTGGCAATGTGTTTATAGCGATGACCCATTTAAACTTGTTACTGGCCTGACATCTGTCCATGTGTTGGTAAAAGGCCACAAGGAGGCACACAATAAGGGAGAGCAGGGGGAAGGAAGAGGATTTTGAACTGTTTGTCAAGAGGGTTCTGACATTTAAAAAGTGTTGTGTTCCAAAGGCAGTTTCACTAAACAATGGAATCTCTGTTGCACTTTATCTCAAATTACAAGCGCATATTATGAGGCTTCACTTTAACAAACGCGTACCTTTGTACATTTTTATCATACGTTAAACAATTGCTTTTCTAAAAACAATATTTGACATAGGCATAAACCACCCCGCTGCCTAGTTTCCAAGTTCAAATGACACACTTGGAATTGGTGAAGTTTTGCATCTAGATATGTTGAGTTGGTAATAATTATATTCAAGGACACATGTATAAAATAGGGTAAAAGCAGCACATTGTATTTTACTAAAAGATAAATGTCCCCAGATTACTCCAGGGCAGCAGAGCTGAGGTGAAACGGTTCGATTTTCCAGAGGTTCAGATTTCCCTGACAAAACAGCACACTGCAGCTGTGTCAAGCCTTCAGCTGAGGCTGCGTCTCACTGCTGATTAATTCTGAAGTAGCAGTAGCATTAGCCACCCCCCGCCCCAAATAAACACACACACTGACATCAGGAATGAGAACTGTGTTTAAACATTTTTGTGCAGTTTAAACATTCTCTTGTAAATGATTTAAATGCTGACTACAAATAACTTACTTCCTTTTTCTTAGTAGCAATTAAGCTAATTCCTGTGCACATGTAAACGTAAGTCTTTATATGAGGATATGTGTTTTATGCAGTGGGGGTGTGGCTGTGTGTGTGTGCACATACTACATACTGCAGCTAGCTTTAGGGATTGTTAACTTATTCATTTGCTGAGCCTCGCTGCAGATGAGCTCAACTGTTTAAAAATAGAAAATGTAATGTGAAAATGTTTTTTTAGCTTTAACATGCAGGATATTTCCTGTGAGTAGTTTAAGAACTACTTAAAAACATAATTTAGAGCTGGACTGACCCCTTTTTTATCTGTAGTCAGGGTTGAAAATCAAAATTCAGATCGGCTATCAATCAGTGTGAAGTCCTGACACTGTATGCATAAACACACACAGCAAGATTGGATCTATGAGTGATAAAAGAAAAGGGTCTCTTTTTCATTCATTTTATTGCTTATTCTCTCACTATAGAACTCAGTCTTGCTTTGTTTCTGTCCCGCCACAGTTTGAACTCACTGTGTTTCTGTCATGTGTCAGTAACCAGCTGTGAGCAACAAAGGAAAGGGAGACAGAGAAGCTGACATTTCCTCATATGCAAACGGTCCCCATGCTTCCTTCCGTGGTGTGTGTGTGTGTGTGTGTGTGTGTGTGTGTGTGTGTGTGTGTGTGTGTGTGTGTGTGTGTGTGTGTGTGTGTGTGTGTGTGTGTGTGTGTGTGTGTGTGTGTGTTCGCGTTCGGTCGTCGGTTCAATCCCCAGACCGACAGGAAAGTGAAAAGAGCAGCTCTTGTCCCTCCCTCATTACCACCACTGAGGTACCCTTGAGCAAGGCCCTTAACTCCAACCGCTCAGTGGCCAGCAGATCAGACTGTGATTGTTACCGGGCAGTTTTCAGGTATGAAATGTGTGAATGTGAGGGGCGTCAGCTCGTTCCTGCAAAAGTAAGGTAAACCTTTCTCAGTAAACCTTTCCTGAATAAATAAAGATTAAAAAGAAGAAACAAAATGTTTTTATTGTTTTTTAAGTGGAAAGCTAAAGTGTCACATAGCTGGAGTGATGTTTCAGGTTTTATTAGTGTTTAAACCTTTAAATAGTAAGTGTAATATTTGTGATAAACAATGTTAAGAAGTAGCATACAGTGTATATAGTTAAAAATACTGCATGTAGTCTAGACCTTCCCCCCAAAGGATTGAAGCATTTTATCACATGCACATGAATCTCACTTGATAGCTGTCAGGCCTTGAATATGTGTGTTAACATTTTAGTTGTGTGTGTGTTTGCTCTTAGAGGGATTTTTTTTTTTTTTTACCTTTCTTCTTCTGACTCTTTGTGTTTATTAAGATAAAACAAGAAGGAAGTGCAATCCTGAACCATGACTTTCGTGCGTGTGTCCGTGCGTGTTTAAGTCAGAGCTGAAGATGCTGAAGTGTTTTGGCACATTCTTTTTAAATAAAGTCATCCAGTGAATGGAAAGCACTGAGAGACTGAAAGATGCTTTAGAGACTTGTGTCTGTGTGTGTGTGTGTGTGTGTGTGTGTGTGTGTGTGGTGTGGGGGGGGTGAGTCGAGGACATTGAATGCATCAGGCAGATGTTAGATGACTTGCACAGTGAGACATGATGACATAGCTTAACGCTCCCTCTCTGTTTTTTTATTCTCTCTCACGAGGTCTTGCTTTCTTCTTCCCACTTCAGCTTTGCTCTTTCCAATCAGATTCACTCCTCCCTCTTTTTGTCTCCCCCATCTATTCCTGCTCTTCTCATTATGTCCCTTCTCTCATCTGTTTCTCCCTCCATCTTAATCCTTACCTCTTGCCCTGACATCAATCTTCTTCCCTCCTTGAATTTCACACAATAAAAGGAGTGACTGTTTTTTTTGTCTGATTCCTCCTTCACTGCTGCTCACTCATTCACTCCATCATTGATCTTTTTGTAATCTCCACTTTGAAGATTATTATCAATGCATATCTTATCTACTTGATTCTACATTGCTGAGAGAGATAGAGCCACAGAGACGTTATATATTATGTGTTAGAAATACAGGACTCACAACACTGCTGTATACCTTTTACTACATTATGTTCAGCATTGTCCTCAACGAATCCCTGAATATCTGTTGTAATTTGGATATAACTGACTGCAACCTAGACACACGCACACACACACACTTGACCGAGTAAATGCAAGTATGTGTCTGATTAGTGAAAAGAGGGTTATTGTTTTATAATTAAAAAACATTTTTGCCAGGAAATGGCAAAACAATACTGACATTGTCAGAATAATCACTTCCTGGAAGTTCTGAGCCACGATTGGCCGACATCTGCGGATCAGAAGCAGGGGATTGGGTCACGTTGTTTTGAGCCAGAAATGACAAATCTGGGATCAGATGTACAAGCTTCTACTTCCTCAGACAGACTGAAACTACATTAAATCCAGCAAGGAAACCATATCATACCCTGAACATACTATTTAGCTTAAAACTGTTATCCAGCATAACCTACGCTAAGAGAGTCTGTCCTCTTACTTTTTTTGATTAATTGATAGGAATTAAGTGTCAGGCCAAAGTGCCTCTCATATAAAACAGCACCAGTCTACCCAGTTCCCCCAGACAGGTTCAATGTGGCTCTGTTTGAAATGTACCTTTTAGCATTTTAATGAGGAGTGCATTATCTGTAAACACTGGAATAAAGGGAAATTACACATTTTTACACACACAAACTGAACGAAACTGCAGAAAGCCCCAATTGAGGGATCTCTCCTCTGTTGTTCTTCCTGAAGTTTCTTTAGCAGCACACGTTATTGGCTTGGCTTCATGACCTAGCTGAACATAGATCGGATGCTGCACTGCTGTGATTTACAGACGGTTTTATTTGGGAATTTGATTAAATGCTAATCACATTACATTAAGCTGACTCATGACTTGTAAACAACCGCATGAGAAAGGAACCACAGTTATGCAGATTAGTATATCTGATGACAACATACCAACCAGTGATGGCAGGGTTGAATAGACCAGTGCGCCTCCTGGACAGTATGAAAGGTCTATAGGTGTGTTAGTGTGTGACCACAATCTAAAAAACTGCTGGTCATCTGCATACTACAAAGCAAGATTTGGCATTAACGAGGTAACTTCAGGTTAAACCCAGGCTTTTCTGTATCACGAAGGTGGATTAGTTACCGGGTTAAATAGCCGTGGTAATTTATCTGCTTGGGAGCAGGTTATGTTTGATATTAGAGATCAACCGGTGTAAAAGCATCGCATACTGACCAAAAATAGCGAACCAACCAACCAGCACACTTATAAATTAATACATTTTAATTTAAAAGGCACGCGTTACACCTACTGATGGCGGTCCGTCTGCAGCTGCAGGACCTGGAGCTCACCGCCAGTGTTTCAGTTTGAGTGTTAAAAGTGTTCGGATAACTAAAATGTCTTTATTTAGAAGCAGGGTTAGTTTGCTAACGCTAGCTTGCTATTCCACCAACACTGGCGGTGGGCTCCAGGGGTGTTTATAGCCGCTGCTGCCGTTCTGGAGCTCTCCGTGTTCCACTGGAGCTCCGATCAGATCAGGTCGAGGTCGGCAGCAACTCTTTAGCAATGTTTCCACGCTGGCCGAGCCACACTGATGGCGATCCGTCCGCGGCTGCAGGACCTGGAGCTCACCGTGTTTCAGTTTGACTGTTAAGGGTTGAGATAATTAAAAGGTATTTACATTATTTAGAAGCGGGCTGGCTGCTAGTTAGCTAACACTAGCTTTCATGCTACATAAATAAGCTGGACAGAGTTGTTCCTCATCTGGCGATAGAAACCCTGCTGTCCCCGGCCGTTCTGTTTGCTCAGAGCTCCACAGACTAAGTCCACAGTCACAAATTTGTTTTGCATGTATTGCAAGAAGTGTTGCAAAAGTCGATGTGTGCAGACTTGCCGCTGTGTGATGCGAGAGAGCACACTGCAGAGACAGATTTCAAGAGGTTGTAATCACTGAGATGTGGTTGTACTGGAAAAGTGAGTAAAGTGGGAAAAAAAATTAAAATAAAATAAGAGTTCTTTCTTCTACAAGTGCTCACATCACATCTACGAGTACAGATATTCTTCACAAGCTCTCAAATAAATAATTTAATAATAAGTGTTCAAATCGCATCTACGCGCTCCCACATTTTACACCATATGTACCTTCATACAGTGACAGTATTTCATTTTGCCTGTAAAACCATGTCTGTTTATGTATCATATTTATGTAGAATTATAGTTTGCTCTTCTTATGTGAAATATGCGGCTCTGGTAGACATTTGCGATTGGTCGTGCTGTGCAAACATCGCCTCTTTTATGTGAACGCGCGCACCGCTGGATTAGGAAACCCTGAGTTGATTGAACCACTGTTCAGTTGTTAACCACCGTTGTGACACAGCTTATGCGGGACCGCAGATGTTATTGTTAGTAAAGCCGGGTAACTGAAAGAAATCCAGGGCATGTTGATCTTGATTCGTAGTACAAACCTCTGGGCTGTTTCTCTAGTTTACTCCTCAACACTGTGTGCTTGTGTATTTTCTTTATGTATGTGTTTAGTCTGCCATGCTTTGTCTGTGCACCGACTCTGCAGTCTATAGTGTGTGTGTGTGTGTAGAATCTATGTGTGCACGTGCGAGTGCGCTCCTGTTTCTTTGTGTTCACCTCTTAGTGAGTGTGTGTGTTTGGGGAGGGGGCAGCTCTCTGGTTTCATTGTATCCCTCCCAGATTCTCCACATTCCAATGATAAAATGTCATTCCTTAGGGGAATGTAGTGTATAATAAGTGTGTGTATGAATATATACTCTCCTTGGATTTACATTTCATGCCTTTTATCTGATGATGTGACTTTGTGCTTTGCTTTGATTATTATTTTTTTGCTCAGATTTTCTCTGGATGAAGTTTAAATGTCTGTAGGTACTAATGTTTATCTCTGTTCAACCATGGTGTCAAGTAGAGCTGCAAAGATTATTTGATTAATCACCAACAATTTGATAAACGATTTCCGAGTAGTTTTTACAAATTCTGTGGTTCCAGCATCTTCAAATGTTAATATTTTCTGGTATCATTTCTCTATCACACTGAATCACAACTTCTCAATCAATCTTTACGTTGTGGACTAAACAAGACATTTGAGGATATCATCTTGGGCTTTGGAAACCACTAATCTACATCATTTTCTGATATTTTATAGACTAAACAACTAATCAATTAATTAGGAAAATAATCAACAGATTAACAGACAATGAAAATAATTGTTAGCTGTAGCCCCACCATCACACAATCCGATGGTTAGATGGACAGACAGGACTGGTTTTAATTGATCTCATTTGTCTTTGATATATGATATGCCTATATTAAGAGAGTTCTAGTTAAAAAAATAAATAAAAAATTGTTATGGGTTTAACAGGTTCATCGACGTCTAAAAATGGATCTAAACAAGAACGGCGAGACTGAAAGAACAAAGTGTTGCGTTGATGTGCTCTGTCTGTGTGCAACTGTGCATGTCTGTGTGTCTGTTGGTTGCTTTATCTCCCTCCCATTTTGTGTCTCTCTCTGTCTCCTGCATCCTCTCTCACTCTCTGGTTCTCTCTCTCTACACTCTCTGCATGACCTTAACTAAAGCCTTTGGAGGGAGAAGAGGAGAGACACAGAGACTGAGCATTTTTTTCTTTTCTTTCTGTTCTATAAATGGCAGCAGAGCAGCAGAGTGTCATCTGCTGAGCCATAACTAGAGCAGAATGAGTGGAGACTGTGTGGCTGCATGTGTCAATGGATATGTATGTGTGTCATTGTCTGTTGTGCCTGTATTTGGAGGGTCTACTTTCTACTCACCCAAAAATATAGATGATTTTAAGCTTAGAAGCAAAGGGTTGAGAAATGCTACTGTTACAACAAACTTCCGAAGACATCACTGACAATAAAGGATTCAAGGTTTAAATCTGCCTTAAGTAAAATATTTTGTACTTGTTTCAGTCCCCAAAATCTGAACCATTTTCTATGAGTTTTGCTAGTGTAATACATCTTTTAGGGGCTATAAGCATAATGTTGGATGGAGGTTTTGATGTTTGATTAAAGAAATGATCCCCTGTGAAAGACATGTTTTTAGTATTAAACTGTTGGCTTAAAAGGTGCCTCTAAAACAACTTGCTCCTTTATTGAGCTGTATTAGGCATAATTTGGTGACAATAGTAGTACATGTATGAGCAGTGATATAGGGGATTGTGGCACTGCATGAACAATAGTTTTCACTAACTGACTAATGCTTTTGCCTATGAAATGTCAGAACATAGTGCAAAGTTCCCACAGCTCTCGCAAATTATTCAAATTAGTTTTATTTAATCATCATTGACATTTGTCACAAAGTATTAGATCCTTACATTTGAGAAGCTTGAACCAGCGTATGTTTAGCAATTTAGCTTGAAACATTACCAAAACAACGATTATGAATGGACCTGCTGATTAATTTTCTTTCTATCGATTCTGCATGTGTTGCGTCCCATTAATGCCACATTGTTGGAGAGATGGTTTAGCCAGAGTATCTAATATTAATGGTCACATTCTTAGTGAGTTAGTGGAGAGAGAGTCTGGTTGACACAATGCAGAGTCAATTGGAACATGACACACACACACACACACGCACACACACACAATCCCACACACTGTGGTCAGTGAGGTAGGAAGTTCTCTCCACCAGATTAGGAGTCAATCCCTCATAAACCACACTCTGCATGATGTAATCACCACAGCGTATGGTCACATGGGGGGTATGTAATGTTCAATGCAGCTTGAATTTAATTTCATATGTAATGTATGAAATTATGAGAAAGTGTAGAGTTTGCCAGCTTTGCTTCTAAACTGGCACGTGCTGCAAAAAGCACTGAACAACTTTGAATCTTTACAGTAAATAATGTTGTAGTTAATGTGCCGTCCCATCACTCGCTGTCACTGATGAAGGCGATAAATCCTGCCTGTATTTTATGCAATAGTTGTCTTATGTCACAAGATCTGTCCAGAGTGGTGCTCCATAAGCTGGGTGGTTTGAGGTTGAAGTCGCCAAGTTCACTTAGATGATGAGATTCTAGATGCAAGAAGTGTTTGCCGGACCCAGCTGAGGTTTTATGTTTCCCAGCTGTGGTGTTGCATTTATCTGAGAAATTAGTTTCTGTAATGAGATAAGACGGTATCTGGGAATATTGCCTAGCAGTTTTATCTCAAAATCTTGGGGTCAATTGTTAGATTTGTGCAGCAGACACTATGGCCTGTTTAAGTGTCCTTTTATGGTAAATTCCCTGTATTTGGTCTTGTTTTTCTGGCCAAAACATACCAGTAGACTAGAGTGCAGTAATGAATAAATAGTAGTACCTAGAAGAAGAATATTGTACAAAAAGTTGGTCAATTTGGCTTAGACTGTTGCAATGGAGTCAAAGGAGGATTGTTTTAGAAGTGAGTAGTAAAATCAAGGTAGAATGTCCAAACGTATTCTTTGAATCAGAAAGTAGTAGTACGATACATTTTAACAGGTTACAGTAGGAAAAACAGGTGCAAATAGTGAAAAAAATGTAATTTAATTTTTAGATGACTCCATTTAGCTGCTTTAGTTTCAGGGTACTGGTATCATGCATGCTGACTCACTGTGAATAGAGCCATCATTAATGTTATCAATAACACTTGTGCTTTACTATGACAAGTCCACATGTCTTCTGTGAAATTGCTATCCATGTTATCCATTCTCTTATCCATCAATTATGGACTGATTAGCATCAGGTATGGAGCACCAACTTAATATAGCCTACACATAAACACCCAAACTCGCATTGGCATTGTATACAACACCACAAACCTTCATATATTTAAAAGAAAAAACAGTAATCATGCATATTCCAAAAGTTATAAGCAACATTTTGTTAAAGTACAGTATACCATATGTCATTACAAATATTCCAGAAGTTACAGTAAAAGTATCTTTACTTTGATTATTTTGGACTGAGCCTGAGTGTATAGATCTAAAGAAAACAACTTTTTTTATATTAGTAAGCTATTAGTTATAAGTTATTAGTTTGGTTGGAGTTATGGCAGAAATGTTGTAAGCTGTCGGGCCTTTGTTGGGCTAAGGCTTGAAAGATTTCAGCCATTTTGGACAAGGGACGAAATGTCACTAGGTTATTATAATGATGTAAAATGTAAAAAAAAAAGCCACTATCTTACTATATATGTGGAGTAATGAAACACAACATCAGATTTTATTGACATAACTTATTCCTGAGGTCGTCAATTAGAGTGGTAATGAGTTATGACTACAATATCTCACAAACCATGTATATTTTTTCTATTAAAGCTATAACGCACACACAAGCCAAACAGAGTCCCACCCATCTTTCCTGACACACGTGCACAAACACCAATTATAACAAAGCAAGGTTGACAGAGAGGTCAGGACTGTTTGTTTACTGTTGTCCTTCCTTTGTGTGTGTGTGAATGGGTGTGCGTTGTGTTGTCTGTTCATTGTGTTATTGGTGATAAACAGCTCACCTCTATCATCCTGTTGTTTACTCGGTCTTAGTTACACTGAGAAGAAACCTCGCTGAGCTAGCAAGAGAGACACTGATGGAAGAAATGGAAAGAAGGAGAAAAGAGAGAGAGAACAGGAAAGAAAGATGTGAGATTAAAAGAAATGACAGACATATAAAGATATAGCAGAAAGTTAATGCTCCTCTTTTGTCTGACCTGTATGCAGGACTGGGTCTTTTTTTATAGGGTTTGTTTGAGGGCTTTGTGTGCGCATGTGTGTGTGTTTTTCCTTGGCCTTATTTGAAAGCCTCCGCTCCCTCTCACTCCATCAATATTTGATTATAAATATCTCTTTCTCTAGTGCTGAGTGTGTCTGTTTGTGTGTGTGTGCATATGGAAGCTAATAGAGTTACATGCAGTAAATGCAGTCACGCAGGTACACTAAACATGGGTGGTTGTGAATGTACATAGAGTAACATATTAGGGCTGCCACTTTAATGCAACTAACTTTCTTTTTTATCAATTAATTTTCCAATGAATTGATCAATTACTTTTTTGATAAAAGGTTAGAAAATTGTGCAAAATGTCATCCCAATTTTCGCAGAGCCCAAGGTAGTATCTTCATATTCATTTTCTTTGTATGTGAAATGTGTTTTTTGATTTTTCATCTCAGTTTGTCGTGCTAGTTTGAGTGTCAATTAAATCTGTGTTCAGTGTAGAAATTAATCTAGAAATGTTGACCTCTAATATGAGTTATGGATTAGTTTAAGGAAATATGCAGCCTGAGAAGTAACTGAAATTTAGTTACAAATGAGACCAAAAAAAGCCCTCAATGGCCAGTAACAAAGGCAGAGAGACAAATAGAAACAGAGAGAAAAAATATATATATATATATAAATGAGGTGTAAACCGAAGCAAAATATCAATGAACACAGTACAGAGAGATAAGTCAGGTGCAAAACCTACACATAAGAGAGACATATAGGCAGAGAGGGAGCCAGGCAATTCAGAGACAGAAAAGGATTATGAAAAACAACCTGGAAAAGGAGCATGATATTCAAAGAGATAAATGCAGACAGACAGAGAGAGGAGGGGATAAAAAAAGAGAGGCAGACAAAGTAAGGGTGACACAGACAGGGAGAGTGAGACAGAAAGCTAATGGGGAGCTTTACGAGGTAATGGACTATGGATCCCCTGTGGTCTGATGGTAGTCCCATTCAACCTGTGTACTTTAAGCATTGTCTGCTCCATTGTATATTCAATATCCAGATGCTCCACAGCCGTGGTGCTTTTGCACAAGAGTACTCTACAGCTTGCACAGCCATCCATGGCAGTGCTACAGTTTTGTATCCTCTTAGAGAGAAATTATTAGGTTGAATTTGTATGTTACAATTAACCAGATTAGTTAAGCCGGACATGTGAGGTAATTTACAATGATTACTCTTCAAACCCACATACTAAAGAGATTCTAGTGTCATTATACCTGTACATTGGGCCTCTCTGTGTGCACTGTTTGTGTGTTTGATGTGGGGTTGGCCATGTGGCTCTGTTTGCAGAAGAACAGGTTAGGTTGTTGATGTGCCTTTGGATGCTGACCAAGAACAGGTTCTGCTTTTTTAAGTATCATATATTATTCTGGGAATATTAGGGCTTCACAAGCCTTTATCTCTGTCTTTTATATCTACTGCCGTGTTAGTTGCTGAACCCCACCACAGTCTACAGCAAATCAACACACTGTGGTCACTGCTAGTGCACACAGCGCTATTTCTGTATGTTAAGAAGCATGTATCGGATATTGTGGTGAGCCACCAGCTATCTGCTACCTATGTACCCATCTACATAGCTCTGGTGTACTTTTACACTGCTCTGTTCCCTTCCAACAGATGGATTGACACAGGCTTTGACCAAAGTTAACCCTTCAAATATTTAAAAGTAACGGTAAAGGGACTCCTCCAGATATATATTTCCTTGGCCTTGTAAGGATTTTATTGGAACAGATACTGTAGACACACACTGCTCTTCTAGCCACATGGTATTTCAATGAGGAGAGACTTTGTTGCAGATATTCAAAGATTTATTGTACATGTGCATAATAAGAAATGTACGGAGTCTTTAGGGATTTGACTCATCATTAAAAAATATTTTAAAGGGGTAGAAAAGCCATATGTATTCCCCCCGATGGAGCCTAGACACTGGTGATGATGAAGAGGGAACCCAGAGACCAAACAAGGGACCTGACTGCCGGAAAGGAACTCAGTGGTTGACGATGCCCCGAGGTGGAAGGGAAGGAGGAGGGTTGCACGTTTGCCTGAAAAGACAGCTGATCGCAACGAGAGAAGACATTTAAAGCAGGATGTCATGCTGTGATTGGATCATGAATTTTGTGGCCAATTCTGGTTGGTTTACTGAAAAGGGAACGCCTCTTAAAGGTGCTTTAAGCGATGTCACACGTGTTTTAGGCTAGGACATTTGTTGTCACATACAGCAAACACCTCCCCACTATCCGCGAGCTGCCTGTCCCCAGAACACACTGTAAAAAAACACTGTCTCTGTAGACAGCCAAGGGTCTACAAACGGCAACAAAAACAAACTGTGCCCACCTGCACCACGAAGCATACACAAACAGAGTTCCAGCCAATAACCGGCAAGAAGGATTTGGGGGTGGGGGGTTAGTATGAGGAGGAGGGAGGGGGCAAGCTAGTCTTGTTTTGTTTGATAATACTTCGAGCGTCAACAAGAAGTAACGTCACCCAACATCGCTTAGAGCACCTTTAACAGCTGAATAGTTTTAGGGAGAAATGGAGGTGATTGAAGGAATTTGCGCTGTGCTTCATTAGTGTGTGTTTGTGCTCATAAGCATTATAGAAAATATGACATTTGTAAGCATTGTAAAGTACTGTATGGTGTTGATAGCACATAGCCGAATAATAGTCAACACTCTTGTGTGCCAGCATGAAAACACCATTTGGCATTTCATTTTATTATCCTGTGTAAAAATGCTTGCAGCAGAGCCTGGCTTTGTTTTGGTGTGGGTTGTGAGCCGAAAAGGCTAAGAACCGTTGGAAGTATCTTCCAGCACATTTTAGGGAGGATTTAACTCTAAACTCTTTAGAAGGCTCCCTTTTTGATGAAACAGCAAATCTGCTCTGACTGCAGTGGAGGGGAATGTCCTTAATTAGCCCAAACATTAGCTCTGTTTCAGCTCAGTAGCTTGAATCAGGCACGGGGAAGGATGAGACAAAGTAAGATGGGTGGAAATGGGGAGGAGAGAGGGAAGAAAGAGAAAGGGAATGATAGCAATTTACTAAAAACTGCAATGGAACTTCATCTTCTGATGCCAGCAACTTATACTAGTAGTTTTACAACTATACTGTAACATGAATATTTTTCAACATCTGTAACACTGTTGCATTTGTGGGAAAAACTGATGTTTGTGGACACTTGCACATCCCACAGTAGGCGTATTTTTCTTTCACCATAGATTACTGAGAAATCTACCTACGTGGTTTTGTTAAATATTGAGCAATATCTGTGTTTGCATGTGGGAATGAGCACGTAACAGTTCCCCATGGGAAAGGCCATCACCCAAGCCAAACAGTACGACCACAAATTCTGTTGTCACCAAACCTCATGTCTCTACACGCCAAAGTCATCTGTGCCCTGAGGATTTATTTTTACTAGAAGTTACAGGTGTGTCGTACACTTACTGTAGATGTATTTTTGACAAAGACTCCCGTCTCTTGTTTTGAGACAATGGCTCTTGTCTTGCTCATAAATATGTCTTTGTTATTTAGGGTGTTTTCTCATCAACCCAAACAGGTCCAGCAAGCGAGAATTAACTAAGCTAAATGAATGATAGTCTTATATCCCATCTTTTAAATAATATGAATAAACAGTATGCACACACATATGTACACTTGCCTGGGTTTGGCAAACCTTAGCTCAGCTGGTTATTAGGGTGCCAACTGTAAAGTGTGTGTGCTACTTCAAAAGATGGGTGCAGCATTTGTGTATGAATGGGTGTGTACAAACATTTTTGTGGGTGTGTGTTCATGAATGTGAAAGTGAATGCGTAGATAACTTATCCCATTGTGTTTGTTCATATGTCCTTAACTATTGAATGAACTGAGTTCACTGCCCCGACAGAAACTGGAGTTTTGAGGCTGATGACAATATTTTGGTGTTTAAAATGAGCAGATAAGAAGTTGTGATCATTTTTCACTACTTATTGACATTTCAAAGACTAAACAACACATTGATTATTGGAAAAACTATCTGCAGATAAATAGTTAATGAAAAAAATGTATTGCCCCTTGCTCTTCTGTGAAAAATCCCCCTACAATACAAGATTGTAAAATATGAAAATAAGGGTCGTATAGAAGAAGTACATTAGTCTTAAATTGACATTTAATTTAATCCTTTACACGTTCCATTTAATCAGACAGGTTCTCACGTCCATTTAAACATGTTTTCTCATGTGTGCACACTGCCTTTGTCCACTGACTCAGCCCTCAGACAGGTACAGAAAGTACACCTGTCTGAGCGAGGAACTACATGCAGTTCTCAAATTAACTAAACGTTTTCATCACCTATCCTATTTCCTTGTATGTCTTGTGCTCCCTACACATTTTTTCTCTCTCTTAATTTTGGTTTATCATTCCATCCATCCTCCAGGCGACCGCAGTTCGACCCTGGTATTTTCTCAGTCTGGTGCACAATCATTTGTCCATCTCTTTATTCTCTTTGTCCAACTCTTTAGTCACTCTGATTCTCTCTCCTGTCTACTACCCTCCTTTTAACGGAGTCTTTCTCTCCCTTCTTTTTTTCTCCTGTCTTTCATTTCTCTTTTTGCTGTCTACTGTGTTATGCTGTTTGTCTCTGAACTTGTCTTCCTCTGTGCTATCATTTGTCTCTCGCCTCTCTCTCTTTCTTTCTTTCTTTTCTCTCTCACGCTCTCTCTCTCTCTCTTTCTTTCTTTCTTTCTTTTTTTCTCTCTCTCTCTCTCTCTCTCTCTCTCTCTCTCTCTCTCTCTCTCTGTCTCTGTCTATAAATAGCAGTCTCGTGGGCTGGAGGTGTTAGCAGCAGCGCATGATTCATATTTTAGCTCTGCCTTTTTATTTACCTTCACCAGTCTCCTCACTCTTCTCTTCTCTACGCATAAAGGCATCTGGATCATATTCAAATTACTTTCACCCCAGGTACTCTGTGTATTTGAGTGTACTCTCTAAATAGAGACCACAAACAATCATGGCTTCCATTCATCAAGCAGTCTGCTTTGTGTTCATACATAGAAGAAACTAGATTTATGAATGTGAAGCAAGTATCGGCAAGTCCTTCTCACCAAGTTAGAGAGAGAGAGAGAGAGAGACTCTTTTGTTAGCAGTGTTTACTGCTGAGTAAAGTTTATGTCTTCTATATTATTGACCAAAAACACAGAACAGTATGTCACACAAAACCAGAAGCAAAATAAAGGTCAGGTCCATTAGCATCAGCTGTAGCAACATGAGGGTTTAGGACCCTTTGTTGCACGCCATCCCCTCTAAATTTAAATTTCAAGAGCTTTATTGACATTAAAGTTCAGAAAATGAATTTGCCTCTTTCCTGCCCTTTCCTGTCTGTCTCTCTCACTGTCTCACAAAAGCAGAAATGCCGAAAAAAAATCTAAAAAGTGATGTGACTCTCAATGTTATTTTCCACTATAAAATGTACAGATTAGTACATCTTAGTCATAATTAATTAAAAAGTTAAGTTAATAGACCCTCATTAAAATGTCTGTGTATGAATATTGGCCAATATATTGTCACCAATTTTGTAAATATTGAATTCTGTGTGGCCCAATTTCAGCATTGGTTCGACTTTATTGTAAAAAATAAATTCTTGTATGAAGGCATTTCTATGTATTTATGCACCCATGCAACATGAGTGTGTTGTATTTGTGTCCTCTAAGAACATTTAAACACTGAACACTTTCTAAAGTACTTGAATTGAACTTGCAACTTGAATGTGTGACCAAAGTGTGGTTGACCACATCAATCATTTGTGTAAAAAGATGCCATTTAAAAATATGAAAATAATTCTTTAATGTTCCATGTTGTATGAATGACCTGAACAGCCTGAGAGAGAAGAAGAGATAGGAATAACTTATGTTAAAGTGTGGGACGGACTGGACAGGCAGCACTCTATCCATTAGAGCCCTAGTTAATTTAAATGAGCTGAAGCTAATTTTTAAAGTATTTTAATACGTACCTATTTTTAAGAGAACTGGTTGTTTTAATTAGTTTATACCATGCCCATTTCTCATATTAATCCCACTGTTTTTCCAGCTATTGTGTATTTGCACTATAAAGTTCCTGACTTCATCTTAATAGCTTACAATAGCAGATATAGACACATACAGATGGCTTTCACAGTGACCGCAAATACTAAATATTATAGATATACACACATTTATGTAAATATACCTATGTATGCAGTTAAATGCATATGCAAACAGAGTATGAGAAACACTGACATGTTTAAAACACACACGGAAAAAGATTGAGGTTAGGGGGTCTGAGGCCAGATTTAGGGTCAGAATTTGGGGTCTTCAGGGGTCTATTGGGGGAAACCTTCTGAATGATGATAGATTAGTAGAGACAGATAGAAGAGGGAGAAGATATAAGAGAAGAAAGCTCACCCAACAAATGAATGATGTCCAATGTGCTGTGCTGACTTCACAGGATGTGAGCATGCAATCAAGTAATTTGTGTGGGTGTGTGGGTGTGTGTTGTGTTGTGTGTTCTGCTACTGAGTTTATTCAAACTAGCTTCATCTAGAGCTTTTGTTTAAATAAAACAAAAAGTTAGATTTTATTTCCATCACTTTCAAAATAACAGAAAACAAAAAAATGGCATCTGCAAAAGTTTGGGCACCCTGCAGAGTTAATACCTTGTACCGCCCCCTTTGGCAAGTATCACAGCTTGGAAACACTTCTTGTAGCCAGCCAAGAGTCTTTCAATTCTTGTTTGTGGTATCTTCGCCCATTCTTCCTTCCAAAAGTCTTCCAGTTCTTTGAAATTTCTGGGCTGTCTGTCACACACTGCCCGTTTAAGGTGATTGTGAAGACCATGGCAAAACCTTCAGTTTACGCCTATTGATGTAATTTGATGCCTTATGGAGATTTTTCCATCTTTTCTTGGCTTCTTTATGCACATTAATTACATTTTTACTTGGGGTGCCCAAACTTTCGAGCCCCACTGTATACTGGTAAAACTAGATACTTTCAGTATCTGTAGCAGTTACAGATGGTTCAAAACAGGCTCCTGGTTTATAGCTTGACATGTGTAAACACACCTGAAGTCTGTAACATTTGGAAAGGTGTTTTATGGCCGCATTTATTCATATAAATCTAGATAATAACCTGTCAGTGAAGTATGTCAGTGCAAAGAAGCATCAGTTTAACTGGTACATTAGGGATGATTTATAGAGAATAGAATCACACCTTTGCAATGCTGATCTGTCAAGTTTGCACACAGTAAATAATAATATTGCTACATGAAAACATGTGACATGTTCTGGATCAGGATGTTGAGTTCAGGTTAAGAGGGTTGATTCCCTCTGAGGCCACAAAAGGTTTTCAGCTGCTCAGCGGGTGAAGCATAGCAGTAATATTGTCAGAGGGTGGAGGTTCAGACAGCAATGCAGGCCTAGAAAGAGATTTGGTTTCCTGTGCCCATGATACATTAAGTTTAAAGAGCGTCCAATTTGTGAGTTGCAGCAAATGTCACAAAGCCCTGCTCTGACACCATATTTTCATAACTGTGTGTTTATCATACTATGAAGAGACTGTTTCAGGTTTTAATCAGAGAAATTAATGATTCACCCTGGACTTCCAACCACACACTTCATCCACATTAATGCTGCTGTATGTGTTGGCACAGCACTTAGTATGGACAGGTGGGGGAGGTCTTTTGAAGTTTTAGCTTTGATGGAACCTATCATTGTACACAAACCACTCTCTTTGACGTTGCATAACTCTGAATCGCTTCCAGTCGTCACATGTGCCCCCAAAAGTTGTTTGAACAGGCAGTCAGTTATGATAAAGCTGCCTTATCAAAAAACAAATATAATCATCAATGCAAACATCCTGCTGAAGCAGCACATTCTTTAGCTCTGTGCCCATACATGTAATACGTGTTCCTGAACTTGTACTGTTTATATTGTATGTTTTCAAACTGTAAAGTGCATATTTTTCTCATACTCTGTTTCTGCTTGACTGTCTAACTTTCTTACCTACTTCGTTCTTCCCTCTAGCTTCAATCTTGTTTTTCTGACCCCTCATAAACCTCCAGCAGCGTGATGAAACAAGTTTTTGTGTATGTGCACACGTGCTTTTGTGTGTTTTTATCTTGGGCCAGAAAGCCTTGTAGAGGCATTTCTGTTAACATTAACCACCCTTTCTACCCTTTCTCTGTTTGTGCCCCCAAGTTTTCCAGATTGTTCTTTCTTTTTTTTTTTTTTTGGACCTTATTGACCTTTTTTATATAATGTGTCTTTATAATTTATTTATATATCTGTAGGAAACAATCTCTTCCTTTTGCACTTTAAATTTCAATTTGTTCAATTAAAATGCGCATGCAAACATTTGATGGTTTCAGCTCATCCAATGTGTGAATTTGCTTTTTCTTGTCTCACATTGTAGAAAATTAAATTTTTGGCTATTGGCAATTTAAAGATTGAGCTCTGAGAAATTGTGATGGACATTTTTTTAAAATAATTTTCTGACATGATTATTTGATTAATTGACAAAATAATGAGCAGACTAAACCATTATGAAAATAATCCTTAGTTTTAGCCCTACTGGGATCTGTTTTAATTTTTATTATGTACTGTAACTTAACAAAGGCTTTCTTACATAAACAACATTACATATGGCGAGGATAGTTTAAAGGGGCAGGAAATACAACCATGCACACTGCTAGCTGTTGTCTACAGTTGGCCACTGAGAAACTCCACTGCAGCAGCTGCTCGAACATTTTAGACCATCACTTACTCTCCTTACTAAACATTTAAACCTGCAACTTTCATAGCCCTTCTCGTTTTACTTTCAGGCAGTCACTGCTGTACTTTGAGGAATCTTATAGATGAAAAGGAAAAAAGTCTTATTCAGTGTCTCTTTCTTCCTGGGCCTGACCCTAATGTATACTTCATTGTTTAGATATTTTAAGCAACACTTGTGTTAAATCAGGCTTAGTAATCATATTGTCATCGCTCATTGTTGTCATTGTTCCCTAGAAAGAAAGTTGGATCTTTTATACCTGCCCTCACACACATATCTTATTCAGGTGCAAAATAGGTTATAGGCACCGTTATGGATCATGTGTGTGTGTGTGTGCACTCTTGCCTTTGTACATTGTATGGATTTTTAGAGCGTGTGCATGTGCATGTCAGCCTACACGTGTGAGTCTGCGTACGTGTGCATGACAGTAATAGAAGAGCAGCTATTGTACGTGTCTTTGTAAAACTAATTGCAGCCAGGTGTACTGTGTGATTAATTATAGGGGTTTTCTTTCAGAGGCGATAGAACTGTACATTATTATAATTACCCATAGTTTTGCCCCATAAGGTCTGCCAACCATTACCCAAAGAAGAGACCGCTGAAATAGCAAACTTGCTTGTTTCTTAAGACCCAAAATAGGTCACTGGTTGAACTCTGATGGGGATTGAGAAAAGAAGTTAGAAATGTTTGTGTCAATGTTCAAATGCTGTGGAATGCAACAGTAATATTAAATGTTGTCCTTAGTACTGACATGTAGCACAATGGGTTGTGGCACTTTCAGGTGTCAGAGCAACATGCAACAGAACAAATTACCTTTTTTTTGCTCAGTTAATGCAAAACTTTCTTAAGTATACTTCTTAAAGGAAAAGCAATTATGTGAGTAGCTGGTGCGCTGCAAGAAACAAGGAGCTACTGTACGTATAAGAACAAACTTTTATTAAAAAAAGAAGTAAATTTCATGACTAAGAACTAACGATTTGTCCTGCCATTTTATGATTAAACCTTTTAACTTTCTTCTTTTATAAAAGTGTCTTTGTTAAAATTTATTAATTGGGCCTTGTAGTTATCTTTAGTATAATACTTTGCTCGGGAAAAGGTTGTTACATTATGTGTGAATTGGTATAGTAGTCTCATTAGTGAGACCTCGTTGTCATTATTACACTCATTCTTGAGAATGAGGCTTATTATGAAGTTATGCGGATTCTACTTTATTGTCTCAATTGGCAGCTTATTATCAGAGCTTTCTTACCCTCCCACCTCCTCTTATCTCTCCCCCTCTCAGCCCTCTCCTCCTTAATTCCCTCCTTCCAACAGCCAATAACATCTGCTGCTCTCCTACTTTCCTCTCATCTTCATCTCTTCTTCTGCTCCGCTCCCATCTGTCACCCTTTCCCTATCCACTCCTATTTTAACTTTCCTAACACATTTCCAAATTTTATCCTCCAGCTGCTCTTAAACTTTTTTTTTTTTTTCTTCTACTTTTCTACTACTTCTTTACAGCCACTGCCTACTGCTGCTCCGGTCTCTCCCCTTTAATATCTATTTACATAAAAATGATGTATAAGACCTATAGTGAAATTCCTATTCAGCAAAAGTATACACCTAAACCTGGATAACTGCAGCATCCAGCATCATCAACACTGTCTTGTCCAACATGCTTGTGAAGCAGTGATATTTTTTTCAACAAAGGCAGCGTGTGTTTTGAGGTGATGCAAGCGTTAGACTGACTCAGTCCTTGTGACATTGACATCTCTCGGTCTTCCAGCAAGCCATTACTGAGACAGAGAGGCACCTCTGCTGTAACCCGACACTGTGTGTGTGTGTGTGTGTGTGTGTGTGTGTGTGTGTGTGTGTGTGTGTGTGTGTGTGTGTGTGTGTGTGTGTTCTTGTTTAACTACATTTGTGGGGTACCAAAACCGGGAATACGGTATACTTGTGGGTCCGGAAAGCTTTGTGGTAAGGGTTAGAATTAGACTATGGTTAGGGTAAGGGGCTAAGGAATGCACAATGGCGGTCCCCCACAAAGATAGTGAGACGCACTGTGTGTGTGTGTGTGTATGATGTTCATGTTATTGCATCATTGTGTCATATAATCTGAACTCCATTTCTGCCCTCCTTGTCTTCTCCTTTTTCCTCCTCTGTCTCTATCTAAATTTGCTGTAGTTGGCACAGTTGGCTTGACTTTAGCTGTCAAGGAAACCATTTGTATTGCTGAAAACATTCTTTTTGGCCTTCACATTCTTGTCTAGTTTCCTTGAAATAATTTTGTCAAATGCCACTATTCAAATATGCAGGTTATTACTCATTTTGTATTTTTGTTTATGATGAGAATACTGTAGATCAGGCACTGTATGGAACATTTCTGCTATGTGTGTCATCCCAGGAGGAAAGACTTCAGAGGACAAACACATTCGTCCATTTCCTCTTACTGTAACCTCACTTCCGTCCTCACTTCCGCTCTCACCCCTCCTCTTTGCTTTCCTCCCAATTTGTTGGTCACAGTGTCTGCATCTGTGTAAACCACATAATTATTCATGCATTTATTGTGTCCTTTTAAAGGAAAGGTAAAACATATATTATAGACATTCTTAAGTTTAAATGTGTCTGCTTCAAAGTTAATAAGATAGCAACATAGAGCAAATGTATGAGAAAAAAGTAGGCTAATGGTTTCTTAACAGTGTGAGCTTTGGCAGTAAAAAAATCATCTGCAAAAAATTAAACCCCAAAACTGTATGAAACAAAACCACAGTCACTCATCAAACATACCTACAGAAAAACCCACAAAACCATGCACACCAACACACACTCATTTGTACATTTGGCTGCTGGACGTTTCTGTAGCTTGTGCATTTGTCACAGTTACAGATTATTCCGTTTCTAGCGTATGGCTCTCTTGGTAGCCTGTATCTGTTTAATGTTTCTGATAACCACGCCAAAGCTGGAGCCTAAATCAGTTTCTCTCCTTTGCCTCCACCAACCAGCGACAGAGGGAATATAGGCCATTGTCAGGGAAGGAAAAGATCAAAGAGACATATACAGTAAGAAAATAAGTATTTGAACACCATGCTATTTTGCAAGTTCTCCCACTTAGAAATCATGGAGGGGTCTGAAATTGTCATCGTAGGTGCATGTCCACTGTGAGAGACATAATCTAAAAAAGACCCAGCCTCAACTCATTTTCAATGTTCTAACTGAGGAACTGTTGTTCCCCAAAATCTCACAATACATGGCCCCGGTCATCCTCTCCTTAATACAGTGCAGTTGCCCTGTCCCATGTGCAGAAAAACACCCCCAAAGCATGATGCTACCACCCCCATGTTTCACAGTAGGGATGGTGTTCTTGGGATGGTACTCATCATTCTTCTTCCTCCAAACACGGTTAGTGGAATTATGACCAAACAGTTCTATTTTGGTCTCATCTGACCACATGACTTTCTCCCATGACTCCTCTGGATCATCCAAATAGTCATTGGCAAACTTACGACGGGCCTTGACATGTGCTGGTTTAAGCAGGGGAACCTTCCGTGCCATGCATGATTTCAAACCACAACGTCTTAGTGTATTACCAACAGTAACCTTGGAAACGGTGGTCCCAGCTCTTTTCAGGTCATTGACCAGCTCCTCCCGTGTAGTTCTGGGCTGATTTCTCACCTTTCTTAGGATCATTGAGACCCCACTTGGTGAGATCTTGCATGGAGCCCCAGTCCGAGGGAGATTGACAATCATGTTTAGCTTCTTCCATTTTCTAATGATTGCTCCAACAGTGGACCTTTTTTTCACCAAGCTGCTTGGCAATTTCCCCTTAGCCCTTTCCAGCCTTGTGGAGGTGTACAATTTTGTCTCTAGTGTGTTTGGACAGCTATTTGGTCTTGGCCATGTTAGTAGTTGGATTCTTACTGATTGTATGGGGTGGACAGGTGTCTTTATGCAGCTAACGACCTCAAACAGGTGCATCTAATTTAGGATAATAAATGGAGTGGAGGTGGACATTTTGAAGGCAGACTAACAGGTCTTTGAGGGTCAGAATTGTAGCTGATAGACAGGTGTTCAATTACTTATTTGCAACTGTATCATACAAATAAATAGTTAAAAAATCATACATTGTGATTTCTGGAAATCTTTTTTGTTTTATTATGTCTCTCACAGTGGACATGCATCTACGATGACAATTTCAGACCCCTCCATGATTTCTAAGGGGAGAACTTGCAAAATAGCAGGGTGTTCAAATATTTACTTTCTTCACTGTACATGGCCACTGAAGGGCATAGAGCTTTAGAGGGGGAAAGAGATTGTTAACTTATGGCTTTTTTACATTTTAACTTGTTTCACGTAATTTCAAATTCACGTAATTTTCTACTCATTTCTAACACTCCCTTTGTCTCGTTCTCTCTCATCTCGTTCCACTCTCCTTTTCCCTTGACATGAGCTAATCCCCCTTTTATGCTTGTTGTATAGATGGGACTTGGGGAGTGTCATGTGTTATTTTTTGCACGTGGGTTTGTACTGTTTGTGTTTCATATGTGTGTTTGTGTATATCTCTTCAGGGTTTTTGTTAATCTGTTGCCAACCTCGGGGGCTTGTGGAGTAGGAGGACACTCAGACACACACACTAGATATCATTGGCCGATATTAGGCATTTCCCAATTTATTGGTATTGGCATTTATAATGGCCAGTTTAAAAAAAAAAAACATTTATAATGACAAATAAATGATTCTGATACACAATAATAATTCTGATTCTGATGTACAAAATAAAAACGGATGGTCAACCATGTTATGAGCGTTGGCGTTGCATAGTCTGTCCACTAGAGGGCACTCTACAATGTCATCAGTGTGTGTGTTTTTGTTCAAAAGACTTTTCAGTTTCATATCTTAAGTTTGTATTTTTATACTTTTTATTTATCAGAACTTTAATATATTTTGATGTTCCTCTGTTCTGTTGAGACAATAAAACAAATTATTATATGTATCGGCATATTGGATTTTTAAATAACCAAATATTCGTAACGGTATCAGCCTTAAAAATCTTTTTTCAGTCGGGCTCTATTACACACCCACATCAGAGAGACCGTGCATGTAGTATTCTTAGTCAGTGTGTGTTTATGCCAAAGCAACACTTAAAAAATGTAAGCTGACAGTTGAGTACTCTCACTAAAGTGGTTGTTTAGCCCAAATTATACTGCCCGCATGCGCGAGGGCCCCGCTGGAGTTGGTGTGATGTAAATGTCGTCATCAGAAGGTATTTGCATAGGCTCTGTGAGGACGTCTGCGTACCACCAATTGTTATGACCGCACAGAGTATGCGCACATGTGTACATTGTTGGAGCTAAATCCCGCTCTGGTCTCAGGGTTCAGTCAATCAATAGTCAGAATCACACAATGTTTAAGCACATATAACATTTTTAATCCCAACAACGTGTCCTCCAACTGGAGGGTATAAACAAACCTATGTGCCCATGGGGATGCAGATGTCTGTTCAGGAATATAATCGAGCCTTTTAGGCTGACAGAACATAGATGTTGACTGCTTCAAATATTTAACACATATTTTGAATTGCATGCTTTTACTTTCCTCTCTGTCTGTGAACTAAAACAATTTTTGGGGATCTTTAAACATCTCTATGGTGCATTGTTCTGTTGCAGAAAAGAAAGCATTGGGGATTTCCGTGGCCTATGGGCAGCATACTATGTACAGAAGTAGCAATGTCTGAATGTTTGATTCTGACTTTGCACCCATGGGTATCTTTCAAAATAAAGGCAAACATTATATAATAGTGTACAAGTATGAAGATATAGCTATAGCTTTAAAGTAACACGTCATTTTAATTACTTAATTTAACTTGATTAAAGGTACCCTGTAGAGTTTTCTTACAATATGTTTACAATAACTTGTTTCTCAACAAATCACATTGTGTGTATCCTTGATGCCTAGCAAACATCTTGAGTGCATTTCCTTCTTCATAAGACATTAAAGCTAATTTTTAACAAATATGTTTTACTTTTACATCCATGTTGCTTGTCTTTTTTATCTGTCAATCAGTAGAATAGCAGGAAGCAGGCATGTGTTTTGCATCACCAGCATGTTCATGCGCACGGACAAGATACCAAAACAAATGGGAACCTACTCATTAGAACATGGCTCCATAGAATGCGTGGTCAAAAATGTATTAGTTTTTCAGGCCAATGCTGATGTCAGGCTGAGACTCTGGGACCAATGTTCTCTTAATATTCTTTGTTCAAAGTATATACTGCATTGAGTATAATTTTACTTCTAGCTGAAACCAGCTGATTGCTTCAGTCAAGCGTCCATATTGTTTGCAGCAGTATACTGAAAAACACAGAGTGCTGCTACTTGATTGGATGCCGATGGCTGTTGATGCTCTTTAAGTGAAACCTGAGATGTGCTAAAGTTTAGCCTGGGCGTTAAGAGTGGAGGCCTTGATTTAATGGAGTGTAAAGGGATAGTCCTCCCAGATTATGTAATAGTGTTATCTGGGACAGCCCTCTTCCTCTCTCTAGCACTGGCCTAACCGTCTGTTAGATCATCAGTTACTGGAACGAGGTCAGGACCTCGCTATAAGACATCATTTACACCAAATGGAATCCCAAGAGACATGCCCATAAGCACACAGAAACAGCACATAGCAACACACAGATGTGGATATATAATGTTTCCTGGTAATGAACTTCTGTTCGATTTATTGGTGTTCTAGTAGGCTTTAGTTGGGATTTTATCCATGATCCTGCTACAGTATATGGGATGTTACTTTTTACTCCAAAGTCTCTTTTTTTTAAGCATTCATCCAGATGTTGTGGTAGTAAAAAGGATTTGAAGGTCTGAGAAGTAGACACTTTTGGAATGGATTATACCTATCAACAGTGTGTGTGTGTGTGTGTGAGATTTGTTTGTTTATTATATGTTAATAGAGAGGTAGATGGTTGTACGCTATATTAAGATTGCAACCTTTAGGTTAATAACACCTTCCTCCACACACACACAAAATGTTACCGACGTGTGTGTGTGTGTACCATTTTCCTTTTGCTCTCACATACACACCTCCTTTCCAATTCAGACCCCTCCAAACCTATTTAAGATTACTCCTAATAATTTTCTGCTGCGTTACTCATATAATAATGAAGCTGAAGCAAATAATAAAAAAGCCTTTAAATGTGACCAAAAGTAACCATTGGACCATAAAACTTGGATCTTTGTTTTCTTCAAGGGACTTCATTGGATCATTGTTTCCTGTTTGTGTTACAAAGGAGACCATTGTTGTATGCTAATCATGTTAATCAAAATCACAATCGATGAATAGAGCTTTATTATAGTCCTGAATATTGGAACCGGTTGGCTCAGCTGATTTGTTGGACATTGGTTATGGATTAAAAGCCTCAGACAATGTTCTGTAATCTGAAGGTCACTGGTTCACAGATATGTTGTAACTAAGAACTACTGTGAACCATGGAAGCCTGGCATGTCATAATTTTTACTCATTAGCTCCAAATTTGGGATAATTTCTGGTATAATGGGATTTGTTGTGCATAGCATGCTGTTCTGTTAAGGATTAACACTTCTGAGTTGAAGTTCCCCTTATTATCGTTAGATTTCCTCTCATTACCTTGGATCAAGGCTGGATCAAGTGGCTGAACTGAAGGGTGTGATGTGGGAGAGGAGCCATTTTTGAAATGCGTCCTGCTTGTATTCTGGGGGAAACCCGTGAATGGAAAAGAAGGAAGAGTAGAAAGAGTGAGTAAAGAATAGGGAAAGAAAGGAGAGGAGTGTAAAAGGTTAAGGAAAAAGGAAGATGAGAAAGGAGCAGTGAGGAGACGGAAGAGAGGAAGGGAGATGAGGCGTGACCGGCAGAGCAGAGGCTAATGACTGCATTGGCACATGATGTGTGTGCTTGTGTGTGTTGCACAGCCAGGCACAGAGAGATGAGACAATAGGTTGCACACTGAGTGGCAGGCTGAGATGGCACTTATTGTTAACACAGACACACACATTGGGGTTGTTATTGAACCCATCTTAATGAATGGGTTTGTTTGTGGTGCCTGTTACAAATCAGACAAAATAAAAAAAATCCTGATCAATATGTCCCTTCTACATTAGATTGATACCTAATCACAGGTATTTCTTTGTGGACTTTGGACACACAATTGCTTTAATTGTCATTGTTACTGCATATAACACCATAGTATATGTATCTTACCACATTTCCTACAGAAACACCTGATTTTCAGCCACAACTAGGTCACATAACAACACACACACACACACACAGACACATGGCCCTGGTTACTGCAATATGTAGAGTGGTGATTGATGGGAAACCAAAAACCACTGAAACAGGAGAAAATAAGGAGGGAGGGGCGGGGTGACGGAGAGACAAAGAGTGAGCGAGGCAGTTGGAAAGAAAAACAAGATGGGAAAGAAAAAGATAAAGCAAACACGTGGGGAATATAGGAGGAGGGTGTGAACAAGTGAACTTGAATATCAGCGTTTCCTTCATTTAGCTGAAATGTGTGTTGACAATGACAATGAGCTCAGACTCCATCACTTTATCCCCCCTCTGACTTTTACTGGAACTTATGCATCCTCTATCAATAATCAATTAACATTAAAATCATTCTTATTGATAACAGATGCTCTCCCTCTCCTATGCTGGCTAACTATAACAAGCTGTGGTAAAGGTCTTGGAGAGGTTCGTGTGTGTGTGTGTGTGTGTGTGTGTGTGTGTGTGTGTGTGTGTGTGTGTGTGTGTGTGTGTGTGTGTGTGTGTGCGCTGCAGAGATCTTTGCAGGAGAGCATTTCCAGGGTGTGGGGGGGTCTGAGGGCTACATTACTAATGGAACACACTAGGTCTTTTTCTTGCCCTTATGGATACACTTATGCAGAGACACATGTGCCCCCTGTCCACCGCTGCAGGTCTTTACTTCATATAGAAACAAATCGGCTAATTTACTCAACTGAGAGGCCTGATGTAATCAAGATTCACAGATTTTTCTCTTGAGTTACAGATTCTTTTTGAAATTTGGGTCAGAACTCAAAGGTTGATCAGAGGAACATCGAAGTGGGTCAGCAGCACATTCTGGAGGAACTGAGATGAAAGATTTATAATTCAGTTAGGTTTCCGAAAAAGGTTGCATGATTATGGCTAGAAACATATGCTGCCAGTTGTTTGCTGCATGTTGAAATAATGATTTTAAGGTATAACTATAAAGTCATGCACAAAAACGTTTTTTTTTTTCCACAGCTGGTCTTATTATCGCTCTCAAACCCGTTATTGTATTCGTCATGTAAAAAGTTTGTGTTAGGGTGCAGCTGCAGACCTTTTTCATCATCTGGTTTAAAACCAAATAATCTCTAAATTCCTTCAGCAATAAAAGTGTTTCAAAAACTGTAAGAAAGGATTCACTTTGCTCCTCACTTGGATTTGATTTTGATCACATACGTTGCACTCTTAATGATATTCAGTTGTGGAAAATCACAGTTATGATGTATCATTAATGCTGGCACTGTATTGTCATAATTATAATTATGTGTCCAAAACATGTTTCCATGGTTTCCATGTGATTTGAAATTATTACTGTACTTCCTTGAAATATATTTTACTATATTATACTCTTTTTGTGGGATTCCCTGGATTTTTCCTCTTTTCTTTCTCACATAAATTGAGTTTAATGTTAAAAACAGAACAGCAGTTAATTAAAATGTAGTTCGAAGTTTATTTTCTCCTCAATATTTAATATTGTGGTAAAGTTTTTAGTGGAATGACATTATTTCTTTAAAGAGCACTTTCTTTGATTTGTACAAAAACATAATAAGAATTGTACAGATCCATGTAATCCAAGGTTATCCTCCAATGTGATGCCTTTGAGTATTGCTCATGGATGTTTATTTGTAACATTTAAGCAATCTGTTGCCCTACTGCTCAAGTTTGAGATTGAGGTGTGGATATCTGATTAAGACACTTCTTGTTTTTCCTCTCTAATTTGTTCAAAACAATATTTTGCCAAACAGCTGAACTGTAAACTGCTATATTAACATCAAACATAATTGGGAGAAACAACTGCAGGTGACAAGTTGATCCAGTTCTGTTTCTATAATGACTTCACTTTAAGGGCAGACTTTAACTGTTAGTTGCAAGGAAGTATGTGGAAAAGGCGTCTTTGTTTCAGTAAATATCCTTCAACTTCCGAATGCATGTGAATCTGCAGGTATTTTTCCTGGGAAACAGTAACATATTTACTGGTGAAATACTGATCTCTCACATCCTGATATTCTAGAACTGACTGTAGGGATGTAACGATTACCATTACATGTCGATTGCCATGTCGATTACATCATATTTATTTGGAGAAGGAGAGAGAGATATATTATTGCCTTGATAATATTGATGTTGCTGTGTTTCTTATTGCATAGCTGATAGATGTGCAGATTGTTTAATATTACTTGTGCAGCCATGTGTTGATATTGAGGTTGTGTTAGGGCAATTTGCTAGCAAGGTGCAATCACAGGTAAACAAACTAACCTGTAGAGCCACATGCTTAGCTATTAAAGGTGTATTACACTGTTTGCTCCATTATGGATATATGTGCTGTAATAGATGTGGCTCATTCTTGGTTTGTTACATTTATGTTCATTATTACAGAGAAATGAATGTCATTCTTATTATTGTTTCTTGTTATATGCTGGTGGCTATGGCATTTAGTTTTGGTAAATAATGTTCATAATAATTCAGATACTTATTAATGTGCATTATTATTTGCTTATAATTTTGATAACCACATCCAACTTCATCCAACGTCAAATACAACTTCATAATTAACTTCATGTTCGAGTTGTAAATAAAACTTCCAGGATCTCAAAGTCCGAACTCTCTGGTTCAAGTTCTTACCGGACACCCTACAGCCAGCCAGTGTTTCAGTAGCCAGTTTTTAATAGTTTTTACAAGCCTATTGCCTATATGATTGTAATATAATAAAGACATTTTGGTCACTATAACCGTGAGGTTAAATTTTCATACTGTTACATCTCTACCCGACTGGTAGGATCATTAACTGTAAAAAAAAACCCTTCAGCATGGAACACGTTTACTTAATTCTAAAACCTACTTGGCTGATGAAATAGTAAAGTTTCATGTGACTTTGTGATTTTACTGCTGAAGCTGTTCTCTTATGGATTTGTTTCCTTTATGTAAACACACATTTCTGTTACAGTATATAACGGAAAGCCTGAGAAACAGACACAGACAATCAAATGCTATTATATTATATTTAGCCTTCCACTGTCCCCAAGAGAGATTAGGCACTTTGGACAACATCCTGTGAGTTTCGGTACCCACTTTAAAGACCGTACTTAATAGTATTTGTTGTAATTCAGTAGAGTACCAGTTTACCATGTGAGTGCTTATTGTCTGAGTTTTCTGGCACTCGCTGCGGTGTCTCTTGTTGCAACCTTCATCCATCTGATGCTGCCCTCTCGCTGGGGTGCAACAGACCAGAGAAGACGAGAGCAGATGATTACTGAGTGTTAAAGCACAGTGGGATGTGCAGACTAGACAAGGTGATCGGAGGGTATCAGCTTTCAGATTCTCTGCAGGAAGCTGTATAATGCTTTAACACTGCTGATTCTGGTTCTGCCCACCTGTCTGGCTGATTAGTTGTGTATGTGGGTTTATGTATGCCTCTATGTGTGTTCATTCATATGTGTCCTCAGTAGGCTGAGTAACGGAACAGAAATAGGGCCGACCGACTTAGAGCTGCTGTTATGCAGGGATGTATAGGGGCTTCTATCAAGTCCTCAGATAGGCGAGAATTAGAGGGCTTAGAGTGACAAGTACTTGTGTCGGAAAGAAGTGTGTGTGTGTGTGTGTGTGTGTGTGTGTGTGTAAAAGAGAGAGAGGTTTGGATGGAGAGTGAGAGGGTATTTTTGAGTCTGACAAACTCGAGTCTCATGATGTTTTGAAGCTCGGAGCAGAAAAGAAAGGATGAAGAGAAAGAAAACAACCACTCAACAGGAAGACTCAATCACCATGGATCAAATTAATTCCTAAAATACCCAAATGCTGACAACAATTGTTTTTTATAAACATTTTTTCATATAGGCATTTACTGTCTCCTACAAAACCTCTACTGTTCTGTATGTTTGACAGTTGTGTACCCATTTATACCCATTTAGAATGAAGTAGGAACTAATGATTTGATAATGAATATTAATGGATTAGGAAGCCCCCTTTAGACTTGCTGTCTGCTTTCTCTGCTAACATCTATAGACACACGCGCGCACACACACACACACACAGTAAGAGAGAGAAAAGTACAGAGAGAGCAAGAGAGGTAGAAGTAATGTTCTATTGCCCTGACTGAGGGAGGTGTATAACATTGATATGGGTGGTCAGGGTCTTTTCTGAGTGCTGCTGGGAAATGGAATGTTGGCTTTCAGTCAGTCAGGTGACCGACAGCTATTGTCATGTGACCACCCAGAGTGTCATGTGATCGTGATATTAAAGAGAATGAGACAATGGGAGTTTGGGTTGGTAAGTAAGTGGATGTTTTTGTGTGTCAGTAGCTAATGGTCCATCATCAGTAAAGTGGTTGCTGCAGGATGAAAGGATAAGCTGTTATGGGCCATGATGCACGCACACATGCACTCTCTCTTTTTTTTTTCTCTCGCTCTCTCGCTCTCTCTCTCTCTCTGTGTATTAGTCATATGATATAGGTGAGGCCCCAGGTTATACATGTGACAATATGAGATCATCACCTCAGAGATTGTTCTAATCTCTGAAGCAGCTCACAAGGATTTCTAATTGCTACTAATAACATTTCAAAAGGCTTGACCTGGCAGAATCTTCACTACTGGAATACAACCTGAAAGGGCTGAAAAAGCTCAGGCTGATATCAAGTCATCTTTATTGTAGATTCTCTCAAAATATGTGCCAGACGTACAGAGTAATCAAAAATGCATCACACAATATAGCATGTTTTCTGGCAATTCAATAAATAAAGTCTATATGAAATAACCTCATGGTAAAGCCTATTTTTGTATACTTCTGTGTGAATTAAATACTTGACAAATGAAAAGTACAATCTTTTCTCATTTTATTAAGAACTTGAGTACAAAATGAACATAACAAGTAAAGAATCTGAATGTTAAGCATCGCCCAAATGCCGTAAATATAGGATACGTAACAGGGTTATGTATCACCCAGCCATACTACCTTCTTTTTTAGATATCCCCCACTCAATAGTACAACCTTATCTCAGAATTTGGGGATTTGGTGGCACTGTAGCTTTAAACGGATGCTTCTCTTATTCCATATTAAAAATAACGATACAATGTTATAAAAAAAAAATTACAGGCTCAATATTTTAACGGAAAGATGTCAGAATATTGATTAATTGAATAAAACAGCAAGTTGAATTGGAGGCTCTCTTATTGGACCTCTATTTAAAGCTAGTTTCCATGGTGATATTCCTAATAATGTTGCCAGAAGTAGGTGTTTAACCTCCCAACATCTGATCTTACATCGCCTTAAAAATACCGTTGCTTCTTTCAATGCAATATAAAACTCTCTGGCTGTGGTCTCACTCTGTGTTTCAGATATTCTGTCATCTGTACTTAAACCTGCTGCTCTTTCTCTGTTTTTCTGCAGACCAATCCGTCCTGTTCAACTTTCTCTAAAAGGATCACAGATATTAAATGTTCTGGAGCTGTGTCATTATTTCCTCTCAGAGCACAAATTTCAGTTTTTCCAGGTTAATTGTAACATGTCTTTCATTGTTATTTTAATCTCCTTTTTTCCATATCTGGTGCAACCCACCTGTAATTGCAGGTTATCCTGTGAAAACTATATTGTACATGAAAAACTTAATAATTTACAGTCACAGTGGAAGTCTCAACCATATTTGGACCTAAATCCTCTTGAGTACTTCAGTTTTGTCACCTTATTTTATCGTTGTGAGGCAGCACTGATTTTGTTTATTTTTGGGTTAGTGATGTGCTGAATGTGTCAGCTATGGTTAGACACAGAGCCGGTGAAGGAACTAGAACAATTCATGTGGAAACACATTCAGACAGAGCAAATAAACACATACACACACTCACTAAAACCGAAAAAAAAGCCTAGCACAACACACTAACAAAGTAACGCCTACAACAAAATAGAAATGAATTTTGGCTGGACACAGTTGTGCACATAACACCTTTTACACACATGTTCATGTATAAGAGCGTGAGTTATCAGTGGTATAGCTGGAATGCCCATTAAAGTGTGTGTGTGTGTATATATAGTGCATTATT
This sequence comes from Etheostoma perlongum, assembly GCA_026937815.1. NCBI lineage: Eukaryota > Metazoa > Chordata > Actinopteri > Perciformes > Percidae > Etheostoma > Etheostoma perlongum. The sequence continues at coordinate 15,996,851 of CM049393.1, read as the reverse complement.
TATTTATAAATCACTTTTATAAACTAGTTTGTCACAAAGTACGTCCCAGAGAAATTAAGTTTGTACTGCACTGATACAAAGAAGACACATCAAAATACAGTCTTATTCTAACAGATGTCTGTGGCTTCTTTGATAAGATGAAAGGAGAGTCTACTGTTTCATCCCAATCCACATCCTTCTCTAGTGCTGCATTTGAATGTAATGTGAAGCCTGAAAGCACCTGGTTTCATATTTCATTGCATTTGTAGTCTGGCAGCATGTTTTAGATGGGGCACCAGTATGTTTGTTTTGTAAGCATTTGTTATTCCTCTGCTCTCTATTCTCTGTGTATTATTACCTTCCCTCCCCACCCCTCAAACCCTTGTCTTGCTTAATTTGAATGTAATCATGCTCACTATAATAGTGTTGGACTATTAATATAACATCTTTTGTTTTGGTAAATGCCCTCCAGATTTCAGAGGAACAATGTTTCCTTAGTTTTGATGTATATGTATGACTAACCTTCCTTTTCTGTCTTGTGTGTAGGATCGCAAACTGTCCAAGTCGGAGCGCCAGCGCTTCAAAGAGGAAGCAGGGATGTTGAAAGGTCTCCAGCATCCTAACATTGTCCGCTTCTATGACTCCTGGGAGGGACCATGCAAAGGAAAGAAATGTATTGTTCTGGTCACGGAGCTCATGACATCTGGCACGCTTAAAACGTAAGTACATGAGAGATAAAAAATAATTTTCCAAGATGTAAGTTTAGTGACCTCGTAAGTTATTGGCATGGAAAACAAAGACTGTGTTTGCAGTATTTAGTTCATGTTTATCATGTGAAACACTTTTTGCAGGCAATATGTACAAACATGTGCATGCATATTCTTAACCACCTCGTTTCACCTTTACTTCTGAAGAGCACCGTCATTACAGATGATGACTCACCTCTAGTTTTTTTATTAAACACAAACACACACACCTGTGTCCTCTTTACTGTCAAACCAATACACAGTTTTTCTCTATTGTCAACTTCAAACGGCCTTTCACTGTTGCGTCATAAGCACATCACATCCCGGCAGAATTTTAGTGCTAAGTGGAGTGTTAGCTAGGGTTAGCTGGTGTGTCCTTACGTGCACAGTATGTGTCTGTGCCATTTACAGTATATATGTGATCGACTGACTAAGTGCCAGTCTGGTCTGATTTCAGCATCAAATGCACAAAAAAGGTTTGTCCAGCTCAGGAATCTTGGGTTGACTCCTTTCTATGTGTATGACAAACTGTATATCTGTGGTTTGCATGTCAATACCAGGGGCGTCTGTCAATCTATCCCCTCCCCGAAATTCACTGTCATTGTCTATGCTTCGACCGCATGCCAGTCTCTCTGCTGTACAGAATAGACATGTGTCTGTGAATGTGATTGTTTAGCTTCTGATACAATAAAAGGATAAATGTGGGGCATGTGGTGCACAGCGTGCCCCACGCAGTGCATCGTGGGACATAGGCCTACCTGCCAACTGCTGCGTCTGCTGCAGATTCCTCTCATTCCTGACAGAGAGAGACAGACAGTGGGAGAGAACAAATGAGGTGTATATAACTGGTAGTTATATCCAGTAGTCACAGAAAGAGGGAGACAGGCAGTCAAACAGTCTGATACAGGTGATAGTGAGACAGTCAGCTAAAGAAGCAGATAGATGCACAAATAGTCAAATCAATTGATCAATCTAATTATCCAGTTTAAACTATTTTTTTTAATTTCTAAACGACATTGGGCGCAACTGGTGGCACGTGCAAAACTCTTAACTACAGTCTGCACAGCTATAGTTCCTGTGGACCAAACTCTAGTTGGTTTTTCATTGCTTGAACACAGTTTTCAAAAGTCTACACACTTATCCCATGACTTTAACCACAACCTGCAACACTGTGGATCTACAGCATTTAGTTTAAATGGTAACACACCGCTGTCATAACTGTTCTTGTTTTGGACTTGTTAGAGAACACATACAGTAAAAAAAAAAAAAAAATATATATATATATATATATATATATATATATATATATATATATATATATATATATATATATATATATATATATATACTGTATATATATATATATATATACTGTATATATAAATAGGTAAAGATACCAATATGTCCAGGTAAGATGTAAATACTAAATTTACTACAGTAATGGAGGTTAAAGCATTGAGGAGACCACATTCATTTGTATTGATGATGCAGGTGCATGGCAAGAGAGGACAACCAATGTGATGCTGATGAAAACATGCGGCCTGATGCTGGAGAGAGGCAGGATTAGCCCCAAAATGCTTTGTTACTTTTACGTATTTTTAGTTTGTAATGTTTTTTTTCCAGTAATTACATAAATTACTACATACAAAATAAAAATATGTATCTATTGAAGCAAAATGCTGATTTCTAGTCCTTGTTAACCTTAACTGGTTATGTTGTAAAATAAAATAAATCCATATGAAAGTAGAAAATATTGATTTGTGTGAAATCACTCAAATTATTAAAATTGTGAAGATTAAAAGTGTTTTAATTTCTGTATTGGTGTTTGATGCTAGTGTTTTTACGCTGTGTGTTCTGAGTGATAGTGTGTGTTGTCTCGATGAATGTTTGTTTGGCTGCACTGAGCTTGTTTTGAGATGTTTGTGAATAGTTGTGTTGCTTGGAGTGAGTTTTGCAGCTGATGTGAACCGTTTAGCTCAGGTGACTGTTGGTAATACAGACTGTGGTTTGAGTTTTGCACATGTTGCTTCAGTTGTGACCATCGTTGTTTAGCAGTCAAAAAAATGCACCACAGCCAAGGACAGTAGCACCCTCCACTGGAAGACTGAAACATTTTCATACATTTTTTAACAAATGCAGACGCTCTCCATCTTGCATCTCTTTCACACACAGTAACATTAAGTAAATTTAACCAAAAACATTTAGTTTGCTGTTACTGTCCAATACCTACTGTGTAAAAAAAGAAGGAAGCAAGGAATAACAAGGTTTTAGGAATTTACGTATGATTATTGGGAAATATTACTTGGATCCTTTAGTATTAAAAACAATATTAATTAAATTCAATTGTATATACTGTATACTGTACAGAACACTATTTAATTTCTGTGGCACCATGAACAATCTTATTATACTTTACATACAGTATATAATATTATGGCTGCAACTGAATATTATTTTAAGCCTTGCTTAATCTCAATCAACTATATATTGTGTATGTACAGTTAAATGACAGTAAAGTCTGTCTAATTCTAAGTCTAAGATTAATCTGCAGATTATTGTTTGTTCAATCAAACCTTAGTCTTGTATTGCCAGATCATCTCGACAGCGCTGTGTCTATTCTGAGATGAGGGAAAACATGCTCTGGCTTGATTTTATTCCTTTAAACCAATCACAATTGTCCCATAGCCCAAGGTAATGTCTTCATGTATCTTGTTTTGTCCAACCAAAGTTCTAATACCCCACAATATTCAGTTTACTATCATAGAAGAAGAAAACCAGCAAATATTCACACACTTAGAAAGCTGGTCCCAGTAATCTTTGGGCATTTTTGCTTAAAATAATCACTTACTGTAAATTTCTGTCAATCAATCAGTTAATGAACTCTTAACTGTGTAATGCATGCACGTACATGTGCAGAATCAAGACTGCACAGGGTTTTGGCTGTCATCTAGATAACGACTCTGAAATGAGAGGGGCTGCTGTGAAGTGAAGTGAAGTGGTAGAAAAAGGAAGAGAGGGAGGACTGATATGAAGCGGGTTCAGGGTATTATAGGCCCCTTATCTATGTATGTTCCCTTATCTATGTGTGTCCATAGGTGGATTGGAGTGTGGGTGTGGGTGGGTGGGTGGGTGTTTGTGTGTACAGTATGCTTATCTGTTCATGCATGTACTGTTTGTGTACTGTACATGTACTGTTCACATACAGTACATACATACGTATACATCTGCATATATTTACTGTAGGCATGTGTGTTGAAAAGAGAGCATGGTTGAGTGATAAGCATAAGAGATGCTTTGTGCAGTGTCACTCCAGCAGCGCATGCCACAGGGTTTAACTTGTCTGTCAGTGTCAACACTGTTCTTACATCAGAAAGGGATAGAAAGAAAGCAGATACTTCTGTCTAATAAATTCCTCAATTTAAATTCTAAAGATACAGATAGATGGTAAGAGCCTATATAAGAAAGACACTCATCATTTAAAGTAAACAACCCCGAATTCCAGTTTGTCATTTGCTTCTGTTGTTTCTCATCTGGTAATAAATTGAATCTCTTTGAGTTTTGTGCCGTTTGTTGGACAAAACAAGCAATTTAAAGAAATTGTGATGACAAATTGTAAACCAAACAATAAGTTAATCACTTGAGAAAGTCATATGCAGCCTAATTGATAATGATAATCATCATTAGATGGAGCAACAGTGTGGTCTTCCTCCATTGTTGGTATGGAATGGGCTGACTGGGATTTTGAATAAAGTCAATGCTATCGTTTGAAGATAACTTTACCTATTGTGAATGTATAGCATGGCCAATAATCCTGATGGAGCTAGAGTTAATCATAGGCCAAGGCCCCAATAACCCGATTCATAACCTGTTTATTTTGATTCCACTAATCAGCAAAGAGGCAGACACAATGACTGGATAATGACTCTGGTAAAGGGTCTGTAACTATAAAACTGCAACTTCTACCAGCAGTCTGTGATGCTGTCCAGAGTTGTCTGAACCGCTCCTTGCCAGATTAAGCCAGATTTGCCGAGTCACTGGGTCGTTCAGTAAACTGTCAGTTATTCACTAGAATTGGCAGATTTAGTATGAGTTAAGTTTAATAATAATTAATGCAGTAAATAGATCAAGGACCAAAGGATAATTTTGAGCTCTATAAACCAAAGTACTTTAACGAATAACAAGTATCTCAAATCAACCTTGTTCAGGCTGCTGTGATGCAGTGAAATTAGCACATACCAACTAATCAAAAGAAAAATATGTGGAGTTATAAAGTGGTTAATCTCATTTGAATCCTCATAGTCTGGATGATCAGAGGATAAAGAACCCTGCTTCTTCAGTTGTACTTGAATTTAATTATTATTATATATGAAGAGCAGAGGAGAGCAAGGCAGAACAGTCCCCAGCTGACAGGAGAAAATTGGAAACACTTGACTTAATATTCAATTGATACGTTAATAATTTGATTAGTTATTCAAGAGTGACAGTCAAATGGATTTTGAATGAGTTCCCAAAGCTCCTATAGAGAAGTTTTGAAGGAAGTCCTTTTTTAAAATCAATACAAATAAAAACAACTGCATGTTTGAGTAAAAGTAAAATCTGGAAGTGCTGCTTTCCAAAATTCCTGTCCTTGCCTCCCTGGCGATCTTGTGGGGTTTCCGCCATTTTTCTCCTACATTCCCAAGACACACAAACAAGGTGGGCTGGAGACTCCAGATCACCCACAGATGTGGATCTGTGTTAGCTCTGGGAATGCCTGGAGGGCAGTCAAAGGGTGTCTTCTTTCTTTCAACCCAGGGGGACAGATTGGGCAGCTCCCACTTAGAAACCACGTAAAAAAAATATCTAATGATGTGCTTTAGCATTGCTGCTATTCTTTCATTAGAACATGCTGTGTGACATTTACATGATGATGTGATGAGATGCTTGTGCTTTATTTAGTGTAAAAATGACTAACATAATTGGTTAAAATAGTTGAATGCCTACTTAAATAGAATAGCCTTGTATGGTCAAATAAATACACATATATCAGTCTAAAGCATGTTCTCAGTCCTGCTGAATAAAGTTCCTGAGTACTAACTGTACTGTGAATCAAGCTCTTTATTTGTATCCAGATTAAAATAGATGTCTGTTTGTCTCAGTATTCCAGTGGTTATTTGGCATGCGTACAGTCTTTTTTTTTGTCTTTTGTTGTGACATTTGTGTTTGTGTAAGTATTTATTATGTATCTTTTTAGGATGGAATTGTCTGACCGTAATCCCTTTTGGTTGTGTAAGCTTTCATTTTTAATTGAGGCATTATCAGTGTTTCCGTTGCTGCATCTTATCTGGCTGTTTGAAATAGTTACAGTGGGTACGGAAAGTATTCAGACCCCTTTAAATTTTTCACTCTTTGTTTCATTGCAGCCTTTTTCCAAAAATCAAAAAAGTTCATTTTATTTCTCAGTAATGTACACTCAGCAACCCATCTTGACAGAAAAAAACAGAAATTTAGAAATTTTTGCATATTTATTAAAAAACAAAAACTGAAATATCACATGGTCATATGTATTCAGACCCTTTGCCGTGACCCTCATATGTAACTCAGGTGCTGTCTATTTCTTCTGATCATCCTTGAGATGGTTCTACACCTTCATTGGAGTCCAGCTGTGTTTGATTATACTGATTGGACTTGATTAGGAAAGCCACACACCTGTCTATATAAGACCTTACAGCTCACAGTGCATGTCAGAGCAAATGACAATCATGAGGTCAAAGGAACTGCCTGAAGAGCTCAGAGACAGAATTGTGGCAAGGCACAGATCTGGTCAAGGTTACAAAAAAATTTCTGCTGCACTTAAGGTTCCTAAGAGCACAGTGGCCTCCATAATCCTCAAATGGAAGACGTTTGGGACGACCAGAACCCTTCCTAGAGCTGGCCGTCCGGCCAAACTGAGCTATCGGGGAGAAGAGCCTTGGTGAGAGAGGCAAAGAAGAACCCAATGGTCACTGTGGCTAAGCTCCAGAGATGCAGTCGGGAGATGGGAGAAAGTTGTAGTAAGTCAACCATCACTGCAGCAATCCACCAGTCGGGGCTTTATGGCAGAGTGGCCCGAAGGAAGCCTCTCCTCAGTGCAAGACACATGAAAGCCCGCATGGAGTTTGCTAAAAAACACCTGAAGGACTCCAAGATGGTGATAAATAAAATCCTCTGGTCTGATGAGACCAAGATAGAACTTTTTGGCCTTAATTCTAAGCGGTATGTGTGGAGAAAACCAGGCACTGCTCATCACCTGTCCAATACAGTCTCAACAGTGAAGCATGGTGGTGGCAGCATCATGCTGTGGGGGGTGTTTTTCAGCTGCAGGGACAGGACGACTGGTTGCAATCGAGGGAAAGATGAATGCGGCCAAGTACAGGGATATCCTGGACGAAAACCTTTTCCAGAGTGCTCTGGACCTCAGACTGGGCCGAAGGTTTACCTTCCAACAAGACAATGACCCTAAGCACACCGCTAAAATAACGAAGGAGTGGCTTCACAACAACTCTGTGGCTGTTCTTGAATGGCCCAGCCAGAGCCCTGACTTAAACCCAATTGAGCATCTCTGGAGAGACCTGAAAATGACTGTCCACCAACGTTTACCATCCAACCTGACAGAACTGGAGAGGATCTGCAAGGAGGAATGGCAGAGGATACCCAAATCCAGATGTGAGAAACTTGTTGCATCTTTCCCAAAACGACTCATGGCTGTATTAGATCAAAAGGGTGCTTCTACTAAATACTGAACAAAGGGTCTGAATACTTATGACCATGTGATATTTCAGTTTTTGTTTTTTAATAAATATGCAAAAAATTTCTAAATTTCTGTTTTTTTCTGTCAAGATGGGTTGCTGAGTGTACATTACTGAGAAATAAAATGAACTTTTTTGATTTTTGGAAAAAGGCTGCAATGAAACAAAGAGTGAAAAATTTAAAGGGGTCTGAATACTTTCCGTACCCACTGTACATGTAATTATGTCATGGATGATTTTTTGTGTCCTGCAATAATATTATATATGTAGAGTACATTCAAAACTCTTCAAAGTGAGTGCCCCTAAACCTAAATTAAAAAAAGGAAAACTAGTCGGCAGGTATTGTGTTGAGAAGCTGTGCTTGGATTGCACCTATTTCTCTCTGTTTATTGTGTACATTTCTTTGTTAAAGACATGCCGTCTTATGTGGGATTTTTTTTTCCTGCAGCTACCTGAAGCGTTTCAAGGTGATGAAAATCAAGGTTCTTCGTTCGTGGTGCAGACAGATCCTCAAAGGCCTCCACTTCCTGCACACCAGAACCCCGCCCATCATTCACAGGGACCTGAAATGCGACAACATCTTTATCACGGGGCCCACGGGCTCAGTGAAGATAGGGGACCTGGGTTTAGCAACGCTAAAAAGGGCCTCCTTTGCCAAGAGTGTCATAGGTAGGAAAAAGCATCCGACGGCCACTAAAGACACATTCTTTATCACTTGCATGTGTCACACACACATGCGCATGCACGCACACACACACACACACCGACACATACACACACACACCTGTCAGTGGTCAGACATAAAGCTATATTTAGATCTGTGAAGGGGGAGAAAGTTAAACAACAAACATAATTTGCGAATTTTCCTCAACAATTTTACAATTTTACTTTACATACAGTACATACCTGCACACACGCTGTCATGTATAAGCAAAGAATCACGGACACATTGTGAACTGCTACACACGCCTGCTGTAGATACACTTTACTGCTTCTAAATGTTTTAAAAGCTGGTATTTGAAATGTGAACTACACACCAGTCAGTCTGCTATTAAGCTAGGATTAAGCTGCCTGGAGACGTGATATACACCAAAAACACACCCTGCACAAAACACACACTCAAGTCAAGTCAAAAGTGTCTACTGTGTTCCAAAATATTACTTGGCTGCCATTCAGTTAGTTAACCACAGACCTGCTGGTATCATACACATTCACGCACTGGTACGTTATTTTGCAAATTCTCATGAACTTAAGGTGAAAATTATATGCTTTGTAAATCTCACAGCTGCTTTGTAGTATTTAGGCAGACCTCAAGTATTTGGACACTTGCAGAAATCCACACACACACACACAGACACACAAACACATTTGAATTGTAGTGTGTGTGCACACACACCACAAGTCTAGTATGTGGTACCAGTAAGTGAGGTTGTAATTTAAAATTTCCAGCTATGTTTAGGGAATTGTTATGTACTTAACTGACTGAGACAGTTTTTTTTTTTTAGCTATGATGTTTATTTAAACCTCATAGTGTACAGATACATATTTATTAAAAAGCATTTAAGATGTTGACTTTAACATCACTCCTAGCACAAAGTACTTTTAGAGTCCATTGGTTTTTTCTCTCCCTTTCATCAGGAACCCCAGAGTTTATGGCCCCAGAGATGTATGAGGAGAAGTATGATGAATTAGTAGACGTCTACGCCTTCGGGATGTGTATGCTGGAGATGGCTACCTCAGAGTACCCTTACTCTGAATGTCAAAACGCAGCCCAGATCTACAGGCGGGTTACTAGTGTAAGTCTGCATTTCCTGTACAGTACGGGTAAAACAATTTATTTTCAACGCCTCTGCTGGGAATGACTGCAGAGTCAGCTTGTTACATTCATGTGTTGCATCAAACAGCCTTGTTCGTCTTTTTGTCTCTAATCTCAACCCTCCTCTGTGCGTCTCTCTCTCTATTACTCCCCCCATACTTGTTTACGAACTGCATTAATAAGTTTAGCATGAGCTGCAGGAGATCCAGTCATATGATTGTGTTTTTGCAGTGATTAGTCCCTCTTGTTTATTTTCTCTCCCTCCCCGCCTCTCTCCCTTACTCTCTCCTGCAAAAGGGAAAACAGGAGCACAACAGGGAAGACTTGTTGGCTGCATGTTTTTCTCCGCCACTAGAGAGCAATACCAAGCCGTGTTAAATATAGAAAGGTCAAAACAAAAGACCTTAAAAACCCTCAAAGAATGTTTTTGTGTTGTCTTTGAGCAAGGCACTTTAACCCTGGAGCTTCTCCGAGGTTTCTCTGTGAGAAAGTTGAAAATAAATGCAGAAAAATATGAGACATGTCTGAATGAAAACAAAAAATGAATATAACACTTGCATCGACCGTTAACAGCTAAAAATGTAAATGACAGTTGGCTCGAGACGCTGACAAAAAAAATGAGACAGAGACCAAAACACAGACTGGGCAGACAACAGATGCAATATTTTAAGTGGTGTGCTGCTGTGGCCATTACCCCAACACACACACACACACACACACACACACACACACACACACAAAAGGAGATGAGAGCTGTCTGCCTCCTCTCCTCACGGGACTGAGATCAGCTTTGTGGAGGCTGACAGTGATGGTTAATGGACCAGAAAAATTTACTAGAAATCTCTTTTTATCTCTCTCTCTATCCTCCTCTAGTGCCTCCCTTATCTCTCTGCATCTATCTGTCTTTTCACATCTTTCATTTCAGCTTTAATGGAAACATAAAATGATTCTTGTGTTGTCGTAACATCAGTGCAAATCAGATGCTCAAACATGTTTGATGTTTTTACCTACTTAATTACATATTTTTGTTCAAACTAAGGAAGGATTACTACTATTATCCCTAAATATGTGGCTAGTAACAGAAATGCGGTGCTGTTTAGAGCTTATGGATGAGTGAAACATCCCCCTCAGTTAAACAAGTGCTTCTCTTAATTCTGGTAACACAACAACATTAAAATTGAATTGTAACTTCAAACACACTGGCAGCACATTCCTTTTAATGTTTATACCCAAAATAAAAAAATAATGTGTTTTTTTTTTTTAATACACTAATCATAGCCAGACAAAGGCTGCAAGAGAACTTGTGATTTGTTTTGACAAACGTTACTTTTTCAGAAATGTTTCATTATATCATGCTGTAATGTATATTTAGTTTCAGTTCACATTTTCAGTTATGGAATTATCGGTTAATTCAAATTAAGGGATTTGGATTAAGATAGCCTCTAACCATTGCTGGGAGAGAAAAGAAACCGTCCTCTGTCTTTCTGTCATCTGTCATTTCTCTGAATCTCTAAATTTGATTTAAGAAGCTCCATGAGCAGAATAAATTCAGACAGTATATTTCAATCCATATGGCCGCCTAGCCCTCTTGCAGCCCTATTCTTTTCCTCCCTCTTTCTATTACCTCATCTCACTGACACAAAATGAAATCACACCCCAAATTTGATCAACATATTTGATTATTGTGCTGACGTCTGCCTCTCTGTTTGTGTGGGTGTGTTAGAGTTATGATTTAATAGAAGTAATCTCATGTATTGAAAGCCAGAGGACATCATGCTTCTTAGATTTAGATTTTATTCAGTCAGCTTGACTTTGAGTCAAAACAACCAACTTCAGTTGTCTTTATTTGTCATTGTCACACACACATAAGCAGACAACCTTGTGATAACCCCAGGGTGTCCCAGTCATCTGCTTCCTTTAATTTCACTGCCTTTTCATCTTTACAGCTTTCCACCCTCTGTTTCTAAGAAAGAGAGACAGACCTAGGTTAAGCCCTGATGTGTTTAAACTGCAATTCTCATAAATAGAGCAGTAAATGTGAATTCAAAGCTTTAGTGCGTAACTTTTTGATATTAATGAACATTCGTTACATTCAAGCCATTGCCAAAAGAGTTGCTACAAAGCTAATTAAGACTATCGGCTCCACACAACTGTTTTTGTATATCTCAGTTTGGCTATGTTCAGAAGATTGTGGCGTCGGGTGACTTTTGCGTGCAGAAGCTCGAGTGAAGATAAGTGAGTGGAGGAGGGATGTGGGTGGTTCACGGCCACGGAAGGTTTGTGGACACTTCATGTGGACGCACCAACAGTGTTCTCATTACTTCTCCTCATGGGGGCAACAGAAACAATGCGATATAGCTTTAAATATACTTCTCAACCTCACACAAACTCCATTGTGTTATGATGTACATTGTAGCATATGACCAAAATTAGGCTTACTTCTTCTTTTTACAGGCACTTTATTGTAGATGCGTTGTTAAGTTACTCTGACAAGTCACCAACACAATTGGCCCTTTAATTACATGTTTTTTTAAGAAAGTTTGGCCATGAATTAAAAATATTTTGCCCACATTGCCCAAATATTTTCTGTTCATCTTGGTCAACACTGTACTGGTCTCAGGCTCTCACATGGTCATCTGCTGTATAGCAGTTTGAAATTTCAGCTTGATCGGTCAGTTGGTGTTTGAGTCTCTTTGAGGTGTAGAATAAAGTCATGAAATATTTAAAAGGGAAAAATATATATACAGTATATATATGTTATTATATTTTTACAAAATTAAGATTATTTTTGTGAATTACTGGATTTTTTTTTAAACTCTCGAGGCCTCCAAAATATTATTGTTTTTTAGAATAAATAACATTTTTTTTGTCCAGGTCATAACTTATTGACTATGGGTCACAAGTAGACATTGCTTCCTTATAAGGGGTCACTAGTCGAAAAGGTCAGGAACACATGTCCTTTCATTTTCAAAAAATGGGAAAATACACCTCAATGATACCATAAGTACATAATCTTGTTTCACATCAATATTTCATTCTTGAAATTTCTTCAGTATCATAATGTGCACCCATTTCCCATTTTGTACGACTGTAAGGCACGGTCCTCTGAGAGGTTTGTGAGGATATACTTCTAATACTTTGACATAGAATGTTTTTGACGTACTCCATGGTTTTTCTCCTTCTGGAACATTCCTGCCCTCAAATCAACCTTGTTAACTGAAATCTGGCATTCTCGGTATCTCTCTCTCTCTCCATTATCCCTTCTTCTGTCAGACTTAATACCATTACTTCCTCCATCAGTCCCAACTTTGTTTTTGCCCAGGAATTGTGTGTGTATGTGTGAGTGAAAGAGGAGATGTTAATGGTGAACTGGGAGGAGTTGCAGAAGAGAAACGGGCCAAGAAAGTAGGGAAGAAGTAAGAAAGGGAAGACAGAGCTTGAGGACAACAGCAGAAGTAGGTGGACAGTCTGATAAGCAGTTAGTAAACTAGTTTAGAATAAAAACTGCTTCTGACATTTGTCAATCAAACAGATCTCTAGTCTACTTGTCTCATTGTCAGTACTTCTTTGGTAAGTTACCTACATTTTATCTGACAAATCTTAAACCTGTCAGTCTTTTTCAAAATGCTTTGAAGTGATGTGTGTGTGTCTGTATGTGTGTGTGTTTGACATATGTCTTTCTCTAAAAGGTTCCTTGTCTTCACTGCTTTTCCTTTTGTGTGTGTGCAGGGAGTGAAGCCTGGCAGTTTTGACAAGGTAGCCATTCCTGAGGTGAAGGAAATTATAGACGGCTGCATCAGAACAAACAAGGATGAAAGGTGAGTCACAATCCCAGAGACTATTAAAGCGATACCCGGCATTATTGTTGATATTTTGTAATACTTTTGAGTCTATGGATGTTATATGGACTCTCTATCATAACTGTGTGAGATTTATAGACAGCATTTGCATTCAATCTCTTGCTTTATTAAAACAGAATAGATCACAAATATCACCACCATACCCAGTAATGTTTGATTGCAAAATCACCCTCTCTCTAAATCCTGTTCTGATTCTCGGCTTCTCGGTCAGAAATCCGAAGTCCTCTGTTCCCTCTCTTCCCATGCTGTGGGCCTGCCAAAACATCCACGGTCCCTCCTGTCTACTGCTTAAGAAACTAAACCAAAGCTAAACTTCTCTAAGCTAAACTTCTCTCTTGCACTCATTTTGTTCAGTCTTTGCAGTCTGAATTACTTGGTCTTTTAGTAAAGAATAGTCATATGATTGGTGCTCTGTAATTCATAATTCTTTAACTCAATATGGAATTTATGTGGAAGACTGTTGTGAACATGTTGGGATTCCCAACAGATAAATTGAATACCATGTCCGTCAGCTTATCAGATGGAGACAAGCTCACAAAGCATCGTGGTCTTGAACAAATTGGTATCAAGTAGTATCAAGAAGTAAATCCTCTCTTACATATCCATTTATTTCTCTTGATCCTCTAGGTATGCCATAAAGATCCTGTTGAACCATGCATTCTTCCAGGAGGACACAGGGGTCAGGGTTGAACTGGCAGAAGAGGATGATGAGGAAATGATTGCTATCAAACTCTGGCTCAGAATAGAAGACGTCAAGAAGCTCAAAGGCAAGGAATACTTGTATTTTTTCATCTAGTTAAGATCTTTTCTATATGGAAGAAATTGTAATGGGAATATGTTCTGTCATTCCTAAAGTGTTTGCCCCATAAACACATACTCTTGTCATAAAGTATAAGCAGCTTTACTTAGCTACTCAAAAATCTATTGAAAATCAAAGCACTTATTTTAGTAAATAACCATGAACATTGTATTTACAACATAGATTTGAATTATGACTAAGAAAACAGAGAGGCAGCTGCCTGACATTTGTGAACTTGTTTACAGGCAAATACAAAGACAACGAAGCCATTGAGTTCTCCTTCGACCTGAACAAGGACGTCCCTGAAGATGTGGCCCAGGAAATGGTATGTACAATGCAGGGGAGGAACTGATGAATGCAAAGACAGATGGTACGAGTAGTGGGAGGAAGGGAGGGATTTAGGCAAGAGAAAATAGACAGAAAGAAAGCATATTGGATGGAAAGAACTACATGGTAAACAGAGATGGAAAGGGATGGATTATAATGTTACAAATCGAAGGGTTGGAAGTGGTTTGTTAAAGAGAGTATCTCTGTGACTTCACCTATCTCTCCAGGTTGAGTCTGGTTATGTTGCTGAGGGTGACCATAAGACCATGGCCAAGGCTATCAAGGACCGCGTGTCTCTGATCCAGCGGAAGAGAGAACAGAGGCAGCTGGTACGAGAAGAACAGAAGAAGAGAAAATTGGAGACTGAACAACAGCTACAGCAGCAGCAGCTGCAGCAACAACAACAACAGCAGCAACAAGAGGCACTCAAACATTCACACACACAGGTTTGTTTAACAGTAGGGTAGCTAGCATAGTTTAATGTTTGCAAGACCAAAAAGTTTTTTTTGTTGATAAATCAGTTTGTTAGTATCATGGTTACCTTTGTAGGTATTGCAATGTACTGTATATTCAGTGCCATTTCCACCGAGCAGTCAGAGTCCACATGGTCTTCTTTCAGTTGTAGAATTTTGTATTTGTATGTGAACCACATGGACTTTACCACAGCTTGTGTTTGTCCGTCTGCAGGCAGAGGCAGAGGAGATGGAAATGGAGCAACAGCAGCTTCACTATCAGCAGGCCGGCATCTCACACACATGTAAGACAAACTTTGAAGAAGATTTGAGTCAATGTCGTAGCGCTCGTCATCATCACATTCTGCACAGATCTTAGATTATTTCCTGGGTATGCATATATATGATTCATAAAAGCATCTGTAAGGTATGATTGAAGATTACTTTGAGACATGATGGTCACAACTTCCAGCTCATCCATCTCTAAAAACATGTGACAAATGACTGCATATATCTACAAAAAAACAAACTAATGAGCCAAGAGGGTTCTTCTAGCATCATATTGTCAATGTCTTTCTGTATTTAAGGAGTAGCCATTGTTGAGTTAATTTTCAAGTGTGGCACACAATTTACAGTTATCCTATTGTAAGCTGAAAACACACTGGCACTGACTATTGATTCTTCTTTCCTTTGAATAGTATACCACTGAAGTTGTTCATATGTTGTTGTTCCCTTTATAAACAACGTGTACTCCATTGTGGCCAATACATTTTATTTATCAACTCAGCAGAACAATTACTATAAATGCAGTGCAAAATTCCTGCAGAGATATACAGATTATTCCCATGTTGAAGTACAATTTTGTTTACAATTATTTGATTGTGAGCTTCTGTTTAAGTCTTTCCTTGGAGATAGAATGACTTAAACTGAGATGTATTAGAATAAGGAGAGAAGGGGAGCAAAAGGTGACCTTCCTAATGTCTTAACACATCTCTTTCTGTCTCTCTATCTCAGCTGAAGGAGGTCTGGACAGCGGCCAGGGTTCCTCAGTTTTCTCCTTAGACTCCGCCCACCTGGGTCAGCTGGCCATGTCGTACAGCTGCCCCCCTTCTTCCCACCCCTCTTCCCAGCCCCAATCCCCCTACCCCTCCACCCCCTCTGCGAACCTGCAGCAGCACCCAGGCTATGCCCCGCCGCCGCAGCCAATGGTGAGTGGTGATTTCATCCAAATTAGACGTAACGCATGTGTAGGATCCACTTGCATTTATGACATCATGCTCAAAACACCTGTGAGTGGTGCTATGCACCATTCACAGCTGTGCTGAACATTTCTTGTCAGTTTGAAGTGAGCACTGCATTGTGTTTTGGAGTGGGAGTGAGTAGGATGCAAGTTTGCAGTGTTGGTTAGTAGGCTAGGAATTGCGGGTGTTTGTTAAACTAAACACACATGATGGGTTTTTATTTTTTTATTTTACTAGAAGACATTGGACTTCTTTGATTGCCTATTGAGGCTTTAACTTACGGAAAGAAAGCAAAAAACTTTCTGTCAGCCAATATTTAAGACTCTTAGTCAGTTAATTACACATTCTAATATTTATTCAGTGTATTAGTCAGCTAAGTAGTCAGTGAACCACTTACTTTTATATTATGCCAGTTAACCATTCATTTTCCTTTGTATTTCATTTTAGAAGTCTGCAGGTTACTCTCTTTAGTCTAGTTTTCATGCATCCCTCTTTCCCTCAGTCCTGACATTTTTTCAGCCAGTTTCAATCCTCCTTGTTCTGTTGCTGCATCTGTTGTTTATTCATTCTTTTTGGTATGTTGTATATTTCTTTGTTTTCATATTTTAAAACTTGATTTATACATTAGTAGTTGGGCTTGGAACTAGGACTTTGAAACACATCAACCCCCATGCTTTTTACTTTGCTCATGCTAAAGCATCATATTCACAAAAGAATGACAATCAAGTGGGATAAAATGCCAACATAGTAAACCATGACACTTCCAGTTTTTTATGCAGTTTTTTGCTCCTTAAATGTTACATTTCCTATTTCTAGAATATTGTAGTTTTCTGAATTAAGGATGTTGTATATATTTTATCAGGTATCAGCGGAATGATGTAATTATCCACGCGGTGTGCTCAGCTTTTTCTGGATTTTTACTGTATTCAAAGAAAGAAAGACAGAAATTTGTCTCATGCCATTTTCTGATAGTGTTTTTTGAAAATGCACATTTTAGAGATATATTTGAAGATGAAACTCAACACATGTCATTGTTTAACTTAGATTACATGACATTTATTTGGCACATCTCTAAAGGACTTACAATAAGTATATTTAAACTTACATACGACTAAGAGCAACATTAAAAATGTCAAGTGGAATTCTCCCTAGCAGTTGACCTAAAGCATGTTCAGTACAATTGCTCAAAGTTAATGTTCTTTTGAAATTAGAAGTTTGTTTATTTACCTGTCTATTTACTCTTATTGAATACCGATGTATTGAATATCCGCACAATGTTAAGCACAGTTCTTATGTCCTTGGATTTATTTTAGCTTTCTTCACTCACTCAGGGAATTTTTGCTGAGCATACTTGCTGTTTTAACCATAATCATTGAGCTTTTAGCAGCAGATGAGTCAAATTCCTTGCTCAAGGGTGCCTTAATAAGTACTTACTAATGAGAACGCGAGCATGTCTGATGTAATTTCCCACACTAGACTTTTCCATGTAGTAACCTTTTAGCTATAAATGTTCTTGTCGGATTTCCAGTTTACCAGCACCTATACTACTGGATGATCATTCAGTTTGTAGACGATTGATTGAATAATTTAATGATGGTTTGGGAGATTTCTCCATAGGCTTATTTCCTCATCATCTGTAACTTCATTGTAAACAAAATGACCTATTGACAACCTGGTTTGTCACATTTAATAACTACTTAATTGAATATCTTAAATAATCATTATTTTCTCATTTTATTTAACATAGAATGTATTTGTTTTTATTTTGTTTTTAAATTTAATTATTTTAAGTTTCTTTTGTCATTGTTCAATTTCATTTCATTCTACTGCATTTATTCATATTTTATTTTTGTTGTTGTTGTTGTAATTTATTTGTGCTATTGTGCTCTTTCTGTTGTTATTCTTTCTTACCAGTATGATATAGGACATGTAAAGGTTTTGTTAGAAATTTATTGTGAAGTGGTTACCGCTCCAAAGTAATTCATGCAATGATCTTCCCTTTATTAATTATTTAATAATAATTTAAGAAGTTTATGTTCTAAGTTTTATTTATGGAAAGTTTTTTTTTTTCAATTCTTAGTATCAGTATGTACTTGGTAACTTTTTCATGATATTATTGATCTTGTTAGTGCATTCTTCACTTAACTTCACTTTTTTATTATGTGTGTCCTTTGGTTGTGTTTTAATTTTACTGCTGTTATCTATATTTAAGTCATTTTGTGTGTTTTAATTTCTTTGTGTTTGTTTTACATGTTGGTTCCACCCTCTTCTGTCCCCCCCCTCCCCGGCCTACAGCCTGCGTTGCGCCATCGTCGAAGTCGTAGCATGTCTGTTTGCGTCCCCCCCTCCTCCTACTCCTTTTCCCATGCTCCTTCGCCCCTGGCCATTCCTCCAAAGCAGCCCTCCACCCCTCCTCCAGACCTGTCCTCCTCATCCTCCTACACCACCACCTCCCCATGCATGCCTCTCGCCGCTGAGAGGGACGCATTTGCCGGGCGCCTCTCCAAGGCCCTGGAGACGGTCTTACCCCTTCACTCTGCCTCCTCTCTACCCAGTGCCAGGCAGCGGAGGGCCAGCCTACCTGCTCTGTTCTCTACCCCTGTAGGTTCACAGTCTTAAGCCCCAGAGGCAACAGTGGTGGTGACATCCAGAAAGAAAGGGAGAGAGAGAGAGAGAGAATGATTATGGATATGGGCCACACTGGTGTCTGAAAATAGATAAAACTACTAAAACATGTTGTTTGTTTTATATTTACAGAAGAGTGCCCGGTGCCATTGTATATGGAAACCTGTGACAACGCCAATGTACTATACAAATACCAGTAATTAGTTTGAACTGCTTGGTTACACACTGAATGAAAGGATTGTTAATAAAACAGCTTGCATTTTTCATGCAGTTTTTTGCCACAGCTTTGTACAACTAGCCTGAGAAAGTGGTAATCAACTACTTGGAATCACAAATAGTAATTTATTTATTATTTCATAGAAAACGCAAGATGAAATGCACACTTGAAAGAAAAATCTTAATCTTGTTTAGTACCACTGCAGACTTCCCAGCCTCCTTTACTGAATATTGATATTAAGTAAAGAAGTATCAGTCTTTAACATGTTGATAAAATCTGCGAGTTGAGCTTACTATGGAGCAAAGATGTTTAAACTGTGTGGCCTGAGCAATACGGTACTTTGGCAACATTAAGTTCGTAAAATGCTACATCTACAGTATGTTCTTAATTGAAGGCATTTTAAGTGGCACCTTTATCTTGAGTAAGTAGATAAGTATGACCTCAGTGATCAGACTTAGTTTACTTTCAGACACTGCTGTGAGTCTGTCATTCTACACAACCGTCTCTCTTTCACTCTTTTTTTCTGCCCTCTGTTAGACCACCTTGTGTTCATATTGAATACAGAGTGACTGGCTTTACCTTTATCTTCACTCTGTGATTAAAATGTCTAATATCATGTTCATCTGCCAACAGGAAAACTGTTCTTTTGACAGCTCACATTATTAAAGGGGTCATTCTACGTACAAATTGTTGGCATCAGAAAGTTGCTGTATCCAAAACATAAATCCGGGTTAATTGAGAATGAATGACATGGCTTTATAGGATAGTACACATTTTTGCTTTAGAGTTACAGAAGCTCAATTAAGGAATTGTTTTGGGCATTGTGTGCCCATATTAGATATCTGACAGTAGAGAGATGACAGGAAATGAGGGGAAAGAGAGATGGCGAATGAGGTTTAACTAAAATTGTGTCTCATGATGAACCATTTACTCCTATGCCACCATGCTGCCCTCTTTTCAGTGTTTTTACTTTACAAGTGAAGACATGCTAAACGTCGAGCCTGTCTAGATAGTTTTAATTCCTGAACAAAAAGTATGACACAGGCTGCATCCAACTCCTCATTAGGATATTGTCATGAGATTTATGGTTTATCTACTGTATATACTATGTCAACGTGATGTAAACCCACGTCTTGAATTGATCATGTACATTTTCGTCCATCTCTAGTTGGAAGATAAACGTTTTGCAGATAGAAGTTCTATGATAAAAGACAGTTTTCCTGAGTGCAGATGCCTCAGGATATTATTGCGCTTAGAAGACATTCATTTGGCGTTTCTTCTCTTTGTATTAAACTATATACTACCCCACTGCATATCCACCTGTGAGCTTTTACAGTTTCTCCTACTTTTACTGTCTTGTCTTTGTTCTCTGCTTGTCTTTGTGCTGTACCACTGCAACTTGGCCTGTCTGTCGTTTTACTGCAGCTTTTTGTCTTAACCTTACCTGTTCACTCCATCTCATCACTCCGTTGTACAGCTGTTAGGTATATTCTGTCCTATCTTAACCATGTCATTTTGTTTCTAGTGTGGAGACAGAATATATGTCTCTCTTTTTCTCTTGGTATTGCTTTGAAATAACGTTCTTCAATACATTATTACTCCCATTCCATGTGGGCCTTTTGCTGTGGTTCTTTCGCTCATTCTGTGTCTCATTCTTAAATCCATTGTATCTCATTGTCGCAGCAGCATTCAGTGCCTCACCCCTACAGTGGAGGAGGAAGCACAAGAGGAGGAGGAGCAAGAGGGAGCATCCCCCTTCAAACTCCCCCAGACCCTCCAACTCTTTTCTTCCCCTCCATCCCTGAGCGCCCAATTTCCTTCTCACCTCCTCCCACTGGGCCTCCAAAGGCCTACAACACCCAGAGACGCAAGAGCACGTCCATTCTCGAGGCACATACCCGACACTTCCAGCCTGCCTACACCCGCTATGGGAGCAGCCTGCATCCATTTTCTGGGATGGAGGGTGTTGAGACCCCTTCTATCTTCATGGTAAATCCCAGTTTTGCAGCAGCTGCTCAAAGACTTGGTGTTGGGGAGGCACTGCATCTCCCAGGACAATCTGACCCAAGTTTGTACGGCTACAAAGACATGAGAGCAGAGCATGAGGAAGCAGTGAGGAGATTAAGTCTAAATCAAGCTGCCTTATTGGACCATTATGAAGCAATGGCATATGGAGGATACCCAATATCTGGACACCAGCTTGGCCACTTCAGTTATCATCAGCAGAGGCAAGCTGCAGCTGCAGCTGCTGGTTTAGGTTTTGATCCTGTCCCTGCACCTCAAACAGGGTTCTTGCATGCACACGTCATGCAAAGAATAAGTGCACACAGCCCAATCCCTCAACCCATGAGTGTGCCCACTGGGGGGCTCTTCTTCATCATCTGATGGATGCTATCCTCCACCACAGCATGCTTCCTCTTCCACTTTCCCCCTTTCTGCGCCTCCTGTAATGACTGAAGCACCACCATCAACAAGTGCTTTTGAGTTTCATTTAGCTGCAGCCGCTGCAGCTGCTGCTGGAGACCCGAGCCTCCTGACATCCAGACTATACCGGGCCCGAAGGAGCTCCTTGGACCTCCCTCTAGAGGACAACACTGGAACTGGCTCAGGTGGTTCAGGCACACGTACAGCCGTCTCCAGCCGGTGACTGAAGAGCTGTATGCATATCTCAGTCCCGAACTGCCCTTACCTCCAGGAAGTCTTCTACTTCACCACATAGGTGTAGCCACAAAAGACAGAAGCCCAGAACCTAATAGTGACTCTATGGCCTCTTCTGACGCCGGGGAGTTCCTGTCACCTCCTCCGCCACCTCTCCTCCCTCCCTTTGACTCCTCAGCTGCTCAGTCCATCCCTCACTCGTCCTCCGCTGCACTCTACGATTTATCTGGAGGGGTGTTCCCCATAGATCCCCAGGGACATCCACCCTCTATGCAGAGCTTCCTCCCTGCCACTCCATCCACTGAGCTTGGTGGAGCATCTTCAACCCAACTAGAGTCTTTGATCCAGAATGCCTGGGCTCGGCATGGAGGGGTGATACCAGCCCAACCCGATATGACATACCATGAATCTTTGCTGGCCATGCAGGCTGCTATCCCCTCTCTGGTACTGAGTTTAGACCTTAAAAACATCCATACTTCCCTGGGTCAATTACTTGTTGAAATTACATAAGTTGCTTTTTTTAGCAAAGATCTGCAACCAGCTGTTGATATACTGTAATTGCAATATTATGGCATTTTGTACCTTATCTTTCTTGTTTGACTGCAAATTGCTGCAAAAACATCTTAAAGATTTAATATATATATATTGTCATAGACCTGATTTTTCATGATCTTGTGCCCATAACGTCATGTGCCGGTCTGGAACTATAAAAATGTTGTTTAGAGTAGATGGTGGTGGTGTTATCCATCAAGTAAAGGGAATTCTTCTATGAAAAGCAGCTGAATTCATTCATATTAGTAATTTGACCCAGAGGCCCTTAAACCAATCCCTGTTGTTTTTTACCCTGCCAACCCTGGAGCCCCAGCTGATGCTTACCTGTCATCATGTAGTCTTTGGTTGTGATTTTAATCCTCTCCATTCATATCAACACTACAGAGAGAGTCTCTTGGTCTGCCTTCCAAATGTCTTACATTGTTGGCTCCCTGACAATGTTGGCTTATAGAAAAATAATTTGTAGAAAAGTCTTAGCTTTAGTCTGCACAACTTAAAGTAAGAATTCATAGAAGAGTGCACCACCTAGAGCACATTTGTGTACAACCAAGACCAGAAACATTTGATTTCAAATCAAACTCAGAATTGTGAGAATAATATTTATTGTAAAAGCAACATACAGAAGGTAGTCTTTGAGACCAACTCTGGTGTACAAGCATTATAAGCAGTCTAAGCCCCCTTCCCTTTAGTGTTTATTTTTTGTATCTGATTGATTTATTGTCAGTAAGTAACATTTTGTCTGTATGTTCATATATGAATGTATATGAGAAATGTGTGTTTGTGGGAGTATACTCTATATAAGGTATACTTACATTTTTGCTCGTACAAATCCAAAGTCCGTTTTGGTCCTCAGACAACCTTGAATACCTTGAATGATAAGTATTGGATATCTTAAAAACTTTATATTTTAGACATATATGAATCTAAAAATAAGTATGTGAAAGCTATGAGACTTTGTTGATTTGTATAGACAAACACACAGAAACATACAACAAAACCAAGGGGGCTCAGACAAACCTTGCAATGTAACCATGCAGATAGACATTTCATTTGTATATTTTAGATTCTTTCTGTTGTTTTGTGTTGTAATTGCTAAAGATCTTGGCTTTAAGTCAGTTCTTTATTTTAGCATATTGTGTTGTCATTTCCTGTCTTGACTGGAAATCAACGTCCTACACAAGGTTCAAAAGTCACAGTTCAAATTATTAAACCCTTAGAACGCTGATATTATCAGTGTCACTTTCTTTGTTTGCTTTCACTTCTGGTCACTGACCTTTCTTCTCATTTCTTTAATCTGTCATTACCTCTGTTTTTTTTGTTTCTTGTTTTCTATCTTTCTATACATTTTATTTTATTAGATATCTGTGTTGTGAAATTCTTTATTGTCTTTACGTGACTGCCTATGATGTTAGAAAAAGGTAGGTAGCAGTGTGTCTGATGCAACATACTTGTGTAAGCTCCCACCACATTGTGAGGGTGGGCTTAGTGACAAGTAGAAAGTTGCGTACAGCCTTCTAAGGGTATAGTCAATAGAACGGGCCTGTAGTCCTCTGAATTATTCAAAGGATTCAGGAAAGAAAGATACCGCTTTGTTTGGCTTGATGCGTACTAGGAATGTAATAGGGTTGAACATTAATAATTCAAAAGTTTAACTTGACTGAAAATAGAGTAAAAACCAATCAGAATCTCTTTTAATGGCTCTTTTCAAAATATTTTAACCCTATATATTTTTAATGCAACAAAAATGTTTTTTTTTCTGAACTTTCTGAACACAATTGTATCAGGCATGTGGCAACTTAACATGAGCACATATTTGGAGTTACCATAAAATTGCCCGCCACAATCATGACTGATATTTGATCATACCTTGTTCCATTATGCAATAGATCCAAAGGTGATACCTGTGTTAGGATGTTTTAGGAAAAACAGCAGTGTTTGGTGTCAGTATTCCAGCTTCTACCCTGTGCTTCATAGACTTATTATCACTACCAATCACTTACAGTCTGACCTGCATGTAAAAAAACAAAAATCCCTGCACTTACACCGTGCGTAACCCCAGTGCTGTGCCTGTACTGTTGTACATGCTACACTGCACACTGTATATGCATACAGTCGGTATTGGTGTGCATATATCTGTGGCCTTATAGATGGATAAACATGTGTTGCATGTGTGCTTACACAAGATAAAAATGTAGACTAATCTCTAGCTGATCACTAGAGAACAGCAGAAGTACCTTGTGTTTGTACTCATGTACGGCTTCTAGTCTACAAGCTACAGTACATACTGTACATGTTCTGATTATTTCTTGTTTTTCTTTCTCCTTGTTGCCAATCTCTTTTGATTTCCCATCCCTATCCTCTACCCTTTTATATCCTACAACATCTCTTCCTTTCTGTCAATCTTTCTTTAAATCTGTTCCACAGCAGCAGGTTCAGGCTCCCCCCTGCCAGTCCATTCCAGGACCCCCTCTGGTCCCTGTCAACACCCAGCCAGCTCCTCTTGGGACCCCCCAACAAGTAAGGCAACAAGAAAAACAATTAAAGCAACCTGAAAAGTCACTTTACATCCAAAATGTCCCTTCTCTTTTCTCATTTCATCACTTTTCTCCCATTTTTAATACCACATGCCCTTGATGTCCAAACCCCAAAAAGATAAAGTACAAAAATAACTCAATAACAATTTTGTGCTTATACAGCAATAACTCATATGTCGGTTTACTCTTTGAAGTTGTTGCCTTTGCTTCAAGGTAACCCCTCCCACAGAGCTGGCACTTTGCCTGCAGTAATACCACAGTGTTTCTGAAGAACTGTGTTTTCCCCCCAGCATAAACCACTGCGATGAACTAATTGCAGCCCTAAACTGATTTGATTGAGCGTAAAATTGGATGTTAATCGGAGATTAAATGTTTCTTGTCAGAAAAAGATGGAAAGTTTCCTTTTGTGAACAACAAAACAGCCAATTCCCCATAATTACCGGTGCATTCACCATGTTTACATAACTGCTGCATTCCAAACCTTGATATTTTTTATTGTAATATTTGTTAACAATCTATCAGGAAAATGACAATACATGAGATAATATTTACCAAATTTAATGAGAAAAAATAGATTGCCCTAGCTGGCATTTCCCAACTAATGTTGCTCATAACTCATATTTGAGTTTTTACAGATTATTGTAAGCATGACAGGACTGGGAACTGCAATAGCAAAAAAAATAGTATCAAACCTAAAAATTATATTGTATGCATTTCTCTCCTCTCTCACTACTCTTTCTTTTTTATACTCTTTTCTCTCCAGGTTGTTTCATCCAGTCACAATATTACATCAGTTCAGAGCCCCACACACACCTCTCTGCCACAGGCGTTACCACAGGTACGTAAAGTAGCACCACTAATTGAAATATATAAACACAATACTTCATAAGCACATCTCTAATGCCCTTAAGCTGGTAATGGTCAACTCTGTTGGTGTTGTTTTCCCATACAATCCGCTGTAGATGGATTCAAACATGAAAACACAGACACACGTGGACATACACACAGCAGTGGCGTATGCAGAAATATTATTGTGGGCGGACAAGCATTGTTTAACAGCATTATGAAAGATATAATGAAAAGTGGCCGGCAAGGCGCCAAATCTTAGACCATGTATCGAGTCCACGGCAGTGACAGGATAAAAAAAAAAACTTAAAAACTACATCATTCACAGATAAGTTATCTTCTTATGTAATGTGGGAAAAACACAAACTCAGCTAGAAGCCATCATCAGTGTTCATGATTTCTTACTAAATAGGAAGGTTGTTAGGTTACTTAAATAATAATGCAAGAAACATGAAACACGTTTTACTTAATGTTACTTCTGTAAGGGCCAGCACTCAAACAAACTTTTCTCTCGCTGATGGGTTGTCATCTTTACTGGGGAAATGTCTGCACATACTGCAGAAAAGCTTGCTCTTTTAACACTGGATTCCATCCAAGAAAACTGTCCGTACCACTTTAAAGAGAAGCCGTTGTTGTCGTGGTAACTTTTAACAGTACATTGCTTAACACATCCATGGTACGTCATCTAAAAGGCTAGCTAGCTAAGGTTAGCTGTTGAAGTCTGCCTGTTGTTACCATAGCAACCACCTACGTACTTCCTTCAGGCTCGTCAGGCTTCCTAATTGTTTGATCCTTATTCTATAGTTTAAACCTTTTTGTTTTAATCAGAAGAGAAGACAGATTAAACATTATTTACTATTACAGATTAAACATTAATTACTATATTTTTTTTTTTTTTTCATTTCAATATTTTTCATACGTTTCAACAAAACCTTGTCAGTGCCGCCATGGCCCATTACTGAGTATGACACACACACACACACACACACACACACACACACACACACACACACACACACACACACACACACACACACACACACACACACACACACACACACACACACACACACACACACACAACACACACACACTTACTTACTTGTCAATTTCATTCTTGGCCTATGTGTTATTATTGCATGTTTTGGTTGCCTTGAAATGCTTTTTTTTTTAACATTGTGTTGGCTCAGATTGTTTTTTCTATTTTTCTTTCCACTTTGGCTTGCTCATTGACATGCTGCCTGCACATATTACCGGGTTTGTTTTTATGTGTTCATACATACCTACTTGTCTGTCTGTCCACATGTACTGTATGTGTGCTTGTGAATGTGTTTGTTTAGTTTTTTGACCTCAGTCCATCTCCCAGTATAGAACATCTTTATTTCCTTTACCAATCTGCTCAGCTTGCTCTGGTTCAGGTACCATTATGTACAGTGGGTACGGAAAGTATTCAGACCCCTTTAAATTTTTCACTCTTTGTTTCATTGCAGCCTTTTTCCAAAAATCAAAAAAGTTCATTTTATTTCTCAGTAATGTACACTCAGCAACCCATCTTGACAGAAAAAAACAGAAATTTAGAAATTTTTGCATATTTATTAAAAAACAAAAACTGAAATATCACATGGTCATAAGTATTCAGACCCTTTGTTCAGTATTTAGTAGAAGCACCCTTTTGATCTAATACAGCCATGAGTCGTTTTGGGAAAGATGCAACAAGTTTCTCACATCTGGATTTGGGTATCCTCTGCCATTCCTCCTTGCAGATCCTCTCCAGTTCTGTCAGGTTGGATGGTAAACGTTGGTGGACAGTCATTTTCAGGTCTCTCCAGAGATGCTCAATTGGGTTTAAGTCAGGGCTCTGGCTGGGCCATTCAAGAACAGCCACAGAGTTGTTGTGAAGCCACTCCTTCGTTATTTTAGCGGTGTGCTTAGGGTCATTGTCTTGTTGGAAGGTAAACCTTCGGCCCAGTCTGAGGTCCAGAGCACTCTGGAAAAGGTTTTCGTCCAGGATATCCCTGTACTTGGCCGCATTCATCTTTCCCTCGATTGCAACCAGTCGTCCTGTCCCTGCAGCTGAAAAACACCCCCACAGCATGATGCTGCCACCACCATGCTTCACTGTTGAGACTGTATTGGACAGGTGATGAGCAGTGCCTGGTTTTCTCCACACATACCGCTTAGAATTAAGGCCAAAAGTTCTATCTTGGTCTCATCAGACCAGAGGATTTTATTTATCACCATCTTGGAGTCCTTCAGGTGTTTTTTAGCAAACTCCATGCGGGCTTTCATGTGTCTTGCACTGAGGAGAGGCTTCCTTCGGGCCACTCTGCCATAAAGCCCCGACTGGTGGATTGCTGCAGTGATGGTTGACTTACTACAACTTTCTCCCATCTCCCGACTGCATCTCTGGAGCTTAGCCACAGTGACCATTGGGTTCTTTCTTTGCCCTCTCACCAAGGCTCTTCTCCCCGATAGCTCAGTTTGGCCGGACGGCCAGCTCTAGGAAGGGTTCTGGTCGCCCCAAACGTCTTCCATTTGAGGATTATGGAGGCCACTGTGCTCTTAGGAACCTTAAGTGCAGCAGAAATTTTTTTGTAACCTTGACCAGATCTGTGCCTTGCCACAATTCTGTCTCTGAGCTCTTCAGGCAGTTCCTTTGACCTCATGATTGTCATTTGCTCTGACATGCACTGTGAGCTGTAAGGTCTTATATAGACAGGTGTGTGGCTTTCCTAATCAAGTCCAATCAGTATAATCAAACACAGCTGGACTCCAATGAAGGTGTAGAACCATCTCAAGGATGATCAGAAGAAATAGACAGCACCTGAGTTACATATGAGGGTCACGGCAAAGGGTCTGAATACATATGACCATGTGATATTTCAGTTTTTGTTTTTTAATAAATATGCAAAAATTTCTAAATTTCTGTTTTTTTCTGTCAAGATGGGTTGCTGAGTGTACATTACTGAGAAATAAAATGAACATTTTTGATTTTTGGAAAAAGGCTGCAATGAAACAAAGAGTGAAAAATTTAAAGGGGTCTGAATACTTTCCGTACCCACTGTATGGCAGTGTTTGTGTATATACTGTATGTACTGTAGGTGCCCTTGTGTGTCCAGAAGTGATTGTGCAATCTATGTAATTTGGTCAGTGAATCTGTTTGACATCCCCTCTTCTTTTTGTGCTATTTGAATATAGCTCTGTTTTTCGTTGATGCCGATCATTAATAGTTCTCCGTTCTTTACCCCAGATACTCCTACTAACCATCTGATCAAACACTTGAGTACATTTTTTAGGAAATAAAGATGGGTGATATTTCCTGCTTTAGAACTGATAAAGAGGTTACTATTGGTAACAGTGGACAGTGAATAATCTAGAAAGGGTAGATGGCTATATGGCCAGACAGGTCCCCACAAAAGACTGCTTGTAGTTGAGGGAATCTGCTGAACAGGTAGCTGTTGAGCTGACAGACAGGAGGTCAGGAGAGCAGCTAGGTGCTGTACAGGACTTTTCCCTTCCAACTGGAAGACTGGCTGCCAACACACCAAAAACACACAAAACACTACAGTGATCTGACAAAGAACAAGGGGAACATAAAGACTAAATACACTGGGTAATGAGACAACAAGGGGCAGGTGACACAATGGCAGGGGAACAGGTGGAAGATATCAGGTAATCACAAGGGCGGGTAGATACCGGAAGTAAAATTAAAGGCAAGACAGCACAGAAAACCAGACTATCAAAATAAAACACGAAACAGAACATACAGACACTCACAAAAGACCACATGAAAGAGAGCGACCAAGGACTAAGACATGAAACAAAACACGAACAGGATGAAACAGATTAAATGCAAAACCAAAAAATAACACAATCACAAAGACAAAATACAGAACAAATTACCACAACCATCACATAAAGAAAGAAAAGAAATATTTGTCTTGTTAAGATTCTTGTCACAAGAGGATTAATAGCTGGGTTGACATATCACTGATGCTTACAGTACATCTGCAAATTGAGCAACACAGTGTGCAAATTATTTTACCGTCTTCAGTTGTAGACATGTAATTATCACATGAATAATAACATTTAAGTGTACATCAGAATGTTTAAATTCATTTCACAGCTGAATTTAATTGTAAAGAACAATTCACAATGACATGATGTACCAAGCATGTAAAGATGGACAACTTCAAGTAACAGGAAGTTAATCAGCTTGACTGCCTTGTTGGTTATGCATTTTTATTTTTGCCCTAAGATCTTTGTGTGCATCTTTGTTTCAAACCTTTAAGAAACAAATGTTTCATGACATTTCACATTTTTGTTAGACCAGAAGGACACACGCAATGCCTGTACAGTCAATGTAGACTTCCCGCAGCATAGCTCCTTGATTCACTTTTAAAGTCTATGCGTAAGAAAACATAGGTAGGTTTTTAGTCCTGTGTCTCCATTTTATTATAGTGTTAAGAGTGTTGCCCTGTCTACGTTGTACAAAGAATTTGCTTGTTCTTCCACTACCTGTAAAGCTGCACTGTACTAAGTTGTTTGTGGTTGCATGATGTTACAGTTGTGTGTGTTTACACAATCGTCCTGTCACAGAGTTTGTTGTTTAATTTGAGATTTTGTCACTAATAGTCTTGATCAATGTTTCAGTTGTCTTGCTCGGAAAGTTGTTTGTTGAGAGTCAGTAATGGGTCAGGGAACTATAGATGTTTAGTTAAACTAAAGACCAGCGTTAGTTCACTGTTCCATTACCAAGGTGATTGACGTTAAATCTGTCTGTGCTCATCACATCTTATCACTTGACGGGTTTATCACCTTCCTCATCCTCCCTATGACGTTGCTCCCTCCCTTTTTCTCCTACTCTGCCTTATCTACCTTCTTTTTTTCTCCCTGTTTTTTTCCTTTCTGCCTCCTGCCTTCCTTCTTCTGGCCCTTCTTCCTCTCCTCAGCCCAGTGTAACTCCGTCTACCGTTTCCTTGGTGACCCTGCCCTCTCCGTCGCTGTCCCTCCCTGTTACCATGCCATCTGCAGCAGTGGCTTCCCCTCCCTCTCCTCTGCCACACCCTGTTGGGGTAGTGCCTACTATTGTTTCCCCTCCTACTCCTCCTCCTCCTGTGCCCACACCTGTGCCCCAACCATTGGCCCCGGTGGTTCCAATCTTCAGTGTAGTCTCCGCCCCGCCTGATACTCTCATGGAAGCCCCTCCCCAGGTACTGGTTATTGACAGTAAGACCCACGCAGGAATGTTACCCAAGAGTAAAAAGAATAATTTTACACTATGTAGCTTCAAGCCCTGCGGTCACAAACAAATGTAGCAGTTTCTATAGTGGTATTAGAAGACACAAAACAATTAAATTAAATATTAAATTGGTACACCTGTCATCACCGCAGTTCCATACTGTGGCTGGGACATGCAGAGAGGAATTGCATGAGGAAATAATATAGGCTACAATAGGTGATGTTATACTGTTGGTACAACAGAGGATGATACAGGACAGAGACCTACATTAAGACTAAGAAGCAGGTGTTGGAGAATCTTCCTACTTAACCACAGAAATGTTTATTTGAATGGACGCTGTTTTACAGCTACATTCTGAACAACAATTGTTATCAGTTAATGTCTATAATGTTGGGTATTTTACTTTAGTTTTGATCCATATTTGCAGCCATGTGTTTAGTGGGTCTGTCTAAATTTGCATTTAAAGTACATGAATTGCTAATTAATAATGGCGATGTTAAAGGATTGTAGTCTCATTTTATGATATCCATGATGATTTGCTGATGATATGCTGGTTTGCAGTTTATTTACATATAATGACCAGTTTGGTGGGGCTTGGTTTGAGTGTAGCAACACCCACAATCAATAATTGTTGGAAAGGATTCCTGGGTTGTTGGTGTGATGTCACAAAGCCATCTGTAAAAAAATGCAAGAGACTGATAATTGGTCTACATATGAATGATGACTGATAATTGGTCAACATATGAATGATGTCTAATAGTATTGATGAATTACTGTCTGCAGATGTCCTTTTAGTCCAAGTCAAAGGGTTGAACTCTGTTCTAACTCTTACCGTTTGTTTCTAATTTCTAGACCTTGATTATGAGACAGGGTTGCATGTGTTATTGGACTGTATGCACATAATGAAGCTCTAGTTTTAGCTGTTCTGATGCGTTCTCATGACTGCCCTACGTAACTTTAAGAAGAATGAGTCCTTGGTACTCTCAAATCGTGATGACACTGCTTATATGTCATGCTTTTCTGCTGTTTTTTTCTCCCTTCAAAATGTCTCTTGTAAGTAAGTAAGTAAACTTTATTTATATAGCACCTTTCACAGACAAGAAGGGTCACAAAGTGCTTTACAGCAACACATAAAATACTAAGCCATATTGCTAGTTAAAAGCTTGTCTAAAAAGATGTGTCTTGAGGTGTTTTTTAAAAGATTCCACAGAATCCAAGGCTCTCAATGCTAAGGGAAGAGAATTCCAGAGCCTTGGAGCCGCCACAGAAAAGGCTCGATCACCTCTGGTTTTAAGACGTGTTCTGGGGACAGTTAAAAGGTCTTGGTTTGAAGACCTCAGAGAACGACCAGAAGTGTATGCGTGTAGTAGATCCTGGATGTAAGCAGGGGCTTGACCATGCAAGGCTCTATAGGTAGTGATTAAAATTTTAAAATGCACTCTAAAACCTATTGGTAGCCAATGAAGAGCCTTAAGCACCGGAGTAATATGTGATCTCCTGCTGGTCTTAGACAAAAGTCTTGCTGCTGCATTCTGAACAACTTGCAATTTATCGATAGATGATTTGTTTAAGCAAGTGTACAGTACATTACAATAATCCAAACGTGAAGAAATAAAAGCATGAACAAGCATCTCCATCTCTTTTTGAGAGACCACAGATCGGATCTTAGCAATGTTCCTGAGATGGAAAAAACAGGAACGAACCACAGATTTCACATGACTGTTAAAACACATAGATTTGTCAAAAATGACACCCAGATTTCGCACAACATTACAGTCAGAGAGTGATAGAGCCCCAATGGCCTGCCTAATCTTAGGGGTAATGCTGTCTAGGGCAAAGATCAGCACCTCAGTTTTTTCTGAATTTAATTGCAGGAAATTGTCAGCCATCCATTTGTTAATGGAGGCTAAGCAAGTGTGCAACATGGACAGTTTGTCTAGCCTATCAGGGCTAAAAGATAAATATAGTTGGATGTCATCGGCATAACAATGGTAATATATTTCCTCAAAACTACCAATAATCTTTCCAAGAGGAAGCAAATACAGACAAAACAGCAGGGGGCCGAGCACAGAACCTTGGGGCACACCACAAGACAGAGGAGCAGAGTCTGACATATACGTTCCTATGGACACAGCAAAGGTCCTGTCTGAAAGATAGGAAGAAAACCAGTCCAGAGCTGATCCAGAGATGCCTACAGTTCTTTTCAGTCTATCAATCAGAGTGCAGTGATCAACAGTATCAAATGCTGCACTGAGATCTAGTAGGACCAGGACAGAACATTTACCCCCGTCAGCTGCCATCAAATTGTCATTGAAGATTTTAAGAAGGGTAGTCTCAGTAGAATGATTTTTACGAAAGCCAGACTGATACTTATCAAAGATATTATGAGCAACCAAAACATTAGTTAGCTGGTTTGGAACCACTTTTTCTAAAATTTTCGATATAAAAGGCAATTTAGAGATAGGCCTGTAGTTTTTAAACAACGTTGCATCTAAATTGTTCTTTTTTAAAATAGGCTGAACAAGAGCATGCTTAAAACAGCCAGGGACCTGACCCAGCTGAAGAGATAAATTTAAAATTGAATCTTCTTGTGTTGATAACGATAATATTGAGTTGAGTGTGTGTGTGCATTTTTGTGTGTGTGTGTGTGTGTGTGTGTGTGTGTGTGTGTGTGTGTGTGTGTGTGTGTGTGTGTGTTTTCTGCCTCTCAGTCTTCAGAGCAGTCCCAGTCCCAACTTCAGCCACCTCAAGTTCTCTCATCTATAGAGAGGTAATAAATTCATGCAGCTCACACACACACACACACACACACACACACACTGTGTACATTTTTTTTTATCACATTTCATCTTTGTTATGCTGTCTCTCACTCTGTTCCTATTTACTGCTTTTTCTTTAATTACATTTGGCCTATATTTCTCGTCTCTGCTTCAGTGGCCACTCTGAGACTTCAGGTCTCAGTGATGGCAACGAGGGAGGAGGAGGGCGCCATGAAGGGCGCTCCACCAAGCGACATCAGAGACGTTCTGTGCGTAGTCGATCACGCCATGAGAAGATCTCCAAGGCGAAACTCAATGTCCTCAATGTAATAGCACATCCCATAAATCTCAACTCATAATAAAACACTAAATCCTGTTTTGTACTATACCATTCTTGGTATTTATGGGTTCTTACAGTTGTTAATTGCAATAAAAGTAATGAGAAATACATAATTAAGATACTCATCTGTTTACATTCTGTCCCCTTTTTTCTAATTGTATTCTTCTTTCTATGTGGATTTGTTTATTTTTTGAATTTTGTGTGTGTAGATCTCCAACCGAGGAGATAGGGTAGCAGAATGTCAGCTGGAGACCCACAACAGGAAGATGGTGACTTTCAGGTTTGACCTGGATGGAGACAACCCTGAGGAGATCGCCCAGATCATGGTACACCCTGTCTCTTTTTACATTTTCTACACTGGAATATGCTATGCGACGTGCATGCTATCTGCTCTTTGTCACCCAAAACCATGCAAGTACACATAATTATTGTGTCCTCGTGCTTTCATTGAGAGAGTCAACAGTTTCTCACAGGAGGCAAAATTATAACTCAGTGGCAATGTGCTTGCATAGAAAGTATAAACCAGGCTTTGTTTTTTGTCTTACAAACACATATACGCACATACACAGATCTTAATCTGAATTTTTATACTCCAGGTCCAGAGCGAATTCATCCTGGAGAGTGAGAGGGAATCATTCATTGAGCAGGTCAGAGATGTGATAGAGAACGCAGATGAGAAGCGTCTGGAGAGAGACACAAACAGCCAGGTAAATGCAACACTAATTTCTTTTGTCTCTTTTTTTTAGGGGTTGCTGGTGTTGATTTTTGATAAACAAAATGTCAAAGTAGCTGCTCATATACACACTGTACAATGTATCATCTTTATTTCTTTACACCATTTATCTTGTTTATCAATGTTTGTCATGTTATGTTGTTGATCTGCAGATGGCAGGTGATATGGTGCAGCAGAATCCTGTTATATCGGTCCCCATGCCAGGTAAACATAACAAGATAAAAAACCTTAAAATAACAACAGGTACCAGTTTGAATTCCAGTGAAGCAACAGGGTGGCACAGGTAACTGCAAGAGCTTACTTTAAGCATTTGTGTCAGCAAGTCTGTGTTCCCTGATTGTCCTTGAGCACAGCACTGACTTCCCACCAAATCTCTCTTGTCTCAAGATATCTGAATGATAATTGGATTCCATAGGCACCCACAAGTCTACCCTTTACAGACATGCCCAGACATGCTAATACCATACAGTTTGGGATAGTACTTGTATTTTGTATCCACACAGCCTCCTGTTGCTTTTTGCAGGTGAACTTTAGTGTAGAATGGCAGTTTTCAGTTTATTCTATGAGGGATTAACAAATAACAAGGCTATGTATTGACATTCATCTCTTCCCAGATATTGCTCCCAGTGCAACAGCACAAGTGGTGCATTCAGCAGGTCGGAGGTTCATTGTCTGCCCCGTACCTGAAGCCAGGCTAAAGGAACAAATGTTTCCCACCTCTCCTTCTCCTGCCCGGGCACGTCCTGTTGAAACAGGTAAGTACTGTGTGCATATGGTCTTTGAAAGTCAGCAATCAGTTCACTTTTTTTATATGAAATTGGTGATAAGAAATTTGCAACATTTTGATGAGACATTATAATAATGATGGCCAAATAAATAAGACCCAGATTGTAAAAAAGCAGTTTTTCTTCCATTTAACTTTGTCACACACTCATCAGATTACGTAATGTAATGCTTTTAGAGTAAATGTTCTGTCCAAATGCAGTAACACTCTGGCATTTATTTAATTTGATGCAACAGGATCTTTTACTAGAACATTGGAATATAAATAGCTGTATCCTTCATTTTAGTTATTGTGTATATATGAATATATCAAAAATACCCTTTACGTACTGTTCACACATTATAGCAATTTTAAAAAATAAAATATCTAAAGCAGTGGTTCAAAAACGTTTAGTTCATCTTAGTCCTTCCCAATGGTATATTTTGTTACTGGAGAGAGAGGACTGGCACAAATCAAATCAGGACCACTAGACTGAAAGTAGCCAAACTTAAGTGGTTAACCATTTTCCCACCCCGCACTCTGAACTTAATAAATTCCTGTCCAAACCTGTCCATCTGTAAAACAGTAATAACGAAACACTTCTAAACACACAACTGTACAAGACAGCCTTCTTTGTAACCCCAAAAAAGCCGTTATCCACCGATTTAGTATTGCAAAACATTGTTGGGGGTGGATCTACCCCTTAACCACCTCCTTTGAAAGTTACCCTCTTGGACATACAGTATGACCTGTCCTACAGTATATAGGAAAATGACCCCCAATTTAAATCTCCAAGTCAGTTTGTTTAAAGATCTGACAGTGAACAGAAAGGACTTTGGGGATTAAATCAATTTCTTTTTTTTTCAGCTCCTCCAGCTTCAGCTCCAGCTCCATCTCAGACTCCGGGCCAAGGTGTAGCATTGTCCCAGTCTGCTGGAGTAATCAGCTTACAACAAGCCTTCTCTGAGCTCAGACAGAACCAGAATCAGTTTGATGTCGGACCCAGCACCGCCCCGGCATCTATCCACTCCAGCCACCCTCTTCTACAGCCTGCAGCAGCTTCTGTGCCTTCACAGGCTAGCACAGTCACTTCTATTGTGGATCCTACTGCTGGTCTTATCCTTTCTAATTTAAACCAGGCACAGGAGCAAGTCTTGGATGCCTCTCCTCCTCCTGCTTCCTCCTCCTCCCCCTCCTATATGCCCGCTGTCTGTTTCAGCCCTCCTTGTTCCTCCTCCCCGCCTCCTGCTGTGGTGAATCAGACCATCCTTCAGTCACAGCTA
This sequence comes from Etheostoma perlongum, assembly GCA_026937815.1. Lineage (NCBI taxonomy): Eukaryota > Metazoa > Chordata > Actinopteri > Perciformes > Percidae > Etheostoma > Etheostoma perlongum. The sequence goes on along the minus strand of CM049393.1, from coordinate 15,960,312 downwards.
CTTTCACAGCCGGGGATACAGGCTGTGTCCCAACCCCAGGGACAGGTGCAGGTCCAGGGGCAAACACAAAGTCCGCCCCAGGCTTTTAGCCAGCCTCAGCCTCAAACTGTCTCTGCTGTCATTGCTACTTCAGTACTCTCCACTTTACCGCCTGCTAGCATCTCCAGCATCCCCCCAACAATGCTCACCTCCCCACCTCCCGCTCAGACTCTTCCTCTTGTATCCTCCCCTCCCTCCTCTACTCTTCTAGCCAGTGAAGTCTCCTCTGATCATCCATCAGTCTCTCCCACCTCCTCCTCTACTGCTTCTCTCTCCTCCTCTGTCATCCCAACCACCGCCATCCCAGGCCCCCAGCTTGCTCCCTCTGCTGCTGCATTCCACTCCTCGCCCCCTTCCTCCTCCTCTTCCTCCTTTGCTGTGGGGCTCTTGCCAGTGACCACCAATGTCCCTTCAGTCCAACCAACCTTGGTCCACTCCCAGCCGCAGACGGCAGCCCTGCCTGGGCAGACACACACACACTGTGGGGAATGTGATGCAAGGTGAGACATGTTTGCTTGATTTACTTATTACGGTACCTGAAATGTTTCCATAGCAGTGAATATAGAAAACTGTCACACAGACTGTATCTATTTAGACAACATTCTTGTAGTTCTTGTACAGTTGCATGTGTGCTACCTATACTTAATTTTCTGCCAAAGTTAGAACAGCTTTGGTTCTGTGTTTGTGTTTTTGCTGGGGTTTTCTCATTGGTTTAAAGGGGGCAGAGCTCACTTACAAAAATTTGATAACTTTCATGCACTAATCAGGATGTAGGGGCTTTAAGTCATTTATTGAGCAGAATTGATAAACATGTATTGATCTTATTCTCAGGTGTGAGGCATTCAGTGAGTCCCAAGGCAAACCGGACGACATCCAAGCTCTGGAGAAGAAGCTGCGCTGTCTCTTCATGGATCTTGGTGGAGGGGTGCCATCCACCGGGGGAGACATCTTAGCTGCTGACACTGCCTCTGGAGCCCCTGTGCCAGGTACCTCTTCCCCACTGGGACCCTGCTCTACCTCCAGCACATTTGTCACCATACCTGGCTCCAGCCAGCCAGTCAATCCTCCTCAGCCCCCAACCAGCCTTTCACTGGGCTCACCTGCTCCAATCCAGGGCCCTGGAACACCTGTCTACCCCTGCAGCAAATGGTATGTCCATGATTACATTTATGTGTTTCTGCATATGTTCTAGTGTCAGTTAACCTGTGTTTCAATAGTACTGCTTACCAACTTTATGATTTCAGTTTCTACGGTCATCCCTGCATCGTCCTTTGGCCAGACTACACCATCCAAACCCCCTTTATCCAGGGCACCGGTGAGTATTCCAGTTTATCTGTAATACTAGTTATTTCATGCTAGTTATATATAGTAGCACTAGTGAATGTATAATTTATTTATTTTGTGGATCAGCTAGCAGAGCATAGTTTTTAAGAGAAACTGCCCATGTAATTTACAGTACTACGATTTTAAAGGTTAAGAAGTCAAAGATAATTTAAACCAAATAATTTAATTATAGGTGTTCCAAAATGTTTCTACTCACTTTCCTTATAACTCATCTGGCATGGGAATTTCTTTTAACATTCTCCACAATGAACACACTTCTTGTAACCTCCTCTACAAATATTTTTTTCTTTTCATCACCTCTCTTTCTCTGGGATTAGGCCAGTTCTCCTCCTTCAGAACTCCTGCCATGCTTCCCTGGACCTTGTCTAATACAGGTTTTTGTTTGCTCATTTTTAGATTTCTATTTCCAATGTAATGCAATACCGTATGCATACTGAAGAAAGAAATACATTAAACTACAAAGAGATCCCTATAGCACTATGCTTTACTTAAATGAAGACTATTGATATATGATAAAAGAAAGTAGGATCGCTGAGAAGTTGGTTAAGAGACATGGAGACTCAATTGGACAGAGAGAGACAGAGATGGCAGGCAGACAGGCTGAGGACCATGTACCTCAAGGCAGAGAAGACATTGAACTAACTCTCGTTGCCAGACCTGTTTGATTAAGATAATTCTGCTGCAGTTACAGCTCGCGAGGGATTTGATTTTTAATGATTACATTTTTAATTGCAGTTAAATTGCTCAGGAGAATAGAATACCTTGTATGCCTTCTACACCACCTTACCTGTGTGTGCCTGATAATGTCTTTTACAATGCTCTGACTTTTAAAATGTACACACACTATCTTTTCTGCTGTATGTCAGCAGAAATGAATTTGGTCCAGCCCTAGTAACCATACATGTGTGCTTTTGGCTGATCTTGTATTGCTTATGAAATTCAGCGGCTGATCGTGTGTGTGCGTGTGGGTGCTTGCGTGTGTGCGTGCGTGTGTGTTATATTTCTGTCTGTGTCTAAATGTATTTATTCCAGTCCCAGCTGCCTCTGGAGGACCTGGATGCTCAGTTGAGGAGAGCACTGAGCCCAGAGACCGTTCCTGTGTGCACCCACACACAGGTAAACTCACACCTGTTTGGATATTATTCTGTTAAATAGTGACATTGTATATATGGCTTTAATTCGATGACACTGCTCACTATTAACCCACTTTCTTCTCTCTCCATGCTAACCCTAGGCCTCTCACAGTGGCATATCTTCAACGGGACAACCAAGTATGTATATTCATAAATATATTAACTTAAATATCTGCCGCAATATCTGCATTTTATCTTTCTAATTCTATCTAATATGTGTAACGTCTGTCTCTCAGTCCCCTTCTCTCTGGAGGAAGCTTCTGGGTCCTCTTCTGACCCTCCTCATCCTTCAGGTGGAATTAAACTGGGAAGATTTCAGGTAAGATTTCCGTCACACTTCAGCCCACATGTTACCTTTTACCATTTCCTTTTCCATGAGCCTAAGGGTGATGTTATAAATGTAGTTAAAAGTCTATTTCTCAGTGTATTCAATATTGTTAGCAGCTAAGTGCGTTGTCCCCTTTCCCTTACTCCTCTCCTCTCTCTAGGTCTCGTTGGCTACTGAAGCGCCACCTGTTCATCCGGCCTGCACCGAGTCTTCCTCCACCACTTCGTCTTCTTCTTCCTCATCCTCCTCCAGTCTCTCTAGCCCGGAGAATACAATGCACAAGGACTCCTCATTTCCTCTGAGAGCGGGAGAAGGACAAGGAGGAGATGTTGTGGACGGACTCCCCCAACGGACTCTGGTAGGGTCCCACCACCCTTCCCCCCTCACTTCACCGTGCCCCTCTCCTAAGCCCACCACTACCATTGGACGCTTCCAGGTATTTCCTGTTTTTGATCTTGTAGTGTAATGGTGAGGGGTTTCTTTGCCACCAGTCTTTCCCTCCTTTTGTTTGTCCCACCTTCCATTTGTTCATTGTTTCATCTAATATTTGTTCTTTTATTTCAGGTTACCATTAACCCAGAGGCCCGTTTTGGTAGATTCTCAGTCAGTCGTACCCTGGAGCAGAGCCTCGAGTCCAGGCAAACCCCTCTGCCTGCTGCTCATGCTGCTAATGGACCCAGTAATCATGGGCAGCTTTTGAGTCCAGACTCCACTCATAAAGCTTCTCTTCCCAGTCTAAACACCAACTCCTTCAATAACTCCCACATCAGCAGTGACAATGACTCTGAATTTGAGGATGAAGACTTCAAACAGGAAGTCAGCCACCTTAGAGAAAAGTAAGCGATCCTTTCCTCAGTTGCCTATTCTTTATTAGGTTAAACTGCTTTCACTTGATTTTGCTCTCTTCTGTCTTCTATTTCTATGCCACCAAAATAGTAGGCTGTGCTCTGCTTCTCTTTTGTCCTCTTCCTCTTTTCTCACTGTCAAGAATGAGGTTAACCACCCACTTTCCTTCATTACTTCTTTATCTTACTCCTTCCTCTTTTCTTGAAAAGGGATCTTAAAGCTTCCCAGAATGCTTAGCCATCCACCTTTCTCCATGCTGTCCTCACCTCACATTATTTCTTTCTTTCTTTTGCGTGTCAATATTCTTTCTTAATATTTTACATTCGTTCTACAGGCACATGCGTGAGATTCAGGCTCTGCACTTCCGCCAGAAGGAGGAAATAGATAGTCTCTTTACCAGGCTGGGAAAGGTAACTCACCTTGGCTAATTCAGTGCAGACACTGTATTCTGCATCATATACTATATACCATACTGTAGTATATGTGGTGTTTTTTCTTCCCCTGATCTTGGTTTAGGTTCCTCCAGCTGCAGTAGTCCCTCCAGTTATAGGCTTGCCTGGCAGGAGGAGGAGACCTACTAAAAGCAAATCCTCCAAATCATCCAGAACCAGCTCCACGCACAGCAGCAAGAGTCCGTTACAGCCAGGTAGGCTCTTGTTTAAATATTTATATTAAAGAGTTGGTTTACCAAAAGTTTAAAGAAAATATTTCTTACTTACAATACTTCTCATGGTAACGAGCCATGTGCCAGTTGGTTTTATTTGTCCAGGATTTGAGATAGCCATCTCTAAGATTTCTGCCTTACATCTCATTCAGTAACCATGTCTCAGTCACTCAAGATAACCCACTTTTGCTGTGTACAGCCAGGCAAATATTTTAAATAAGTTAAATATATCATGTTTGCATTTGGCATTTCATGTATGTTAGCGTGTTGAAGTTAGCATTTAGCTCAAGCACTGCTGTACCTGTAGAAAGAAACTGAGCTCCTAGCATGGCTGTAGACTCTATTTAAATACAATGTTTTAATGTTGTGACAACACAAATTAAATTCCATTTACCTTACCAAAACCTGGAGAAATTGAACCAAAACTTGTAGCATAGCTAAATACCACCAGTGGATGGAGAGAATTTTTTGTAAATAAAAACTGTACCTCTGAACAGCAATGCAACTCATCACCAAAACATTCTTGAATCCTACACTACAGCCAGAATGGTCAAAAAGTTGACCCTAATGTTACACTGTCTCTGTGTTTATGCATCCTTGTGCAAAAACTGTATATATGTGTGATGTGTGTGTGTGTGTGTGTGTGTGTGTGTGTGTGTGTGTGTGTGTGTGTGTGTGTGTTGATCTGCTTGGTTACACGTGCATGTGGGTTTACGTTGGTTCAGGCTCAGTGCTTGAGCGTTTCTGACTGCTTTCCCCGTCTGTCTCGCTCTTTGTGGGTGTGTGTGTGTGGGGTGGTGTCTTTAAATGTCTGTGGTGATGGGTGTCTTATCTGTCCATTATATTTATTGTGTGTGTGTGTGTGTCTGGTCTCTGCGGTGTGTCGTCCCTGCCCTGTCCTCTCCTGCCTATGCCTTGTGCTATCTCCAGGCAGCACTTTATCCGCCCAGAGCGTCCCCACCATGTACCCCAGCCAGCTGGCTCTGTTAGCCCCAGGAGGATTAGCTGATTCGGGCAGCAGTACTCTGCTCCAACCTCTCAAACCCTCTTCCTCCAGCAACAACCTATGCTCGGCCTACACCAGCGAGGCGGCGCTCTCTGTGCCCAGCCTCTGTGCTCCCACCCCAGGTAGGCATGCAGTTGTGAATTCCAGTCTGCAGAAGGCCTCATGAGCTTCCCCACAATATAAGAAAAACTTTGCATGCATGCAGTTGGTTTGTCTTCTCTCCCTCACAACAATACTCTTACACATCTTTTTCTGTCTTTCTCTATCGCTTTCTATGTAAAGCAGTGTGATGGATAACTGAATGTTACATTATTCCTTTGTATTCCACCCGTCTCTCCCTCTTTCCCTCTCATCTCTGCCTTGTCTGTCTTTTGTCCTGTCTTTCTCTATTTTTGTCTCTTTTTTGTTCACCTCAATTTCTCTGCCTTTATCTTCTTCACCTCTCCCTCTCTCTACCTGTCTATTTTCCACACTCCTTTTCTGGTTCTTCATCTCTTCTCTCCTCCTCATCCTTTCTTCCTCCCTCTCTTCAGGCTGTGTAAAGTTCAGCTGGGGTTCGGAGCGTTTGGCCTTCAAGCCTGGCGGCAGGAGGACGCGCTTTCTGAGTACGCCCTGCTTGGCTCTTTGTGTGTAACGCTTTATTTCTTTGCTCTTCTCTTTTAACCCGTTGTCCATACTTTTGTTGTTATTGTTTTTCTCCTATATCTGTCAAGTCACGGTCGTCCTGTCTTCACGTGGGTTTCCTTCTTTAATGGTAAACCCTCTGCTTCTGATATCTCCAATGTCCTGTTACCAAAAAAGTCAGCTTTTCAGCCATTGGTAGAAAATGTATCCAGGGGAGCATGCAGGCTTATACTTTTACACACTTAACACACCTAAGAGCTGTCTTAATGCTGCAGTGTTTGTCTAAGTACTTACCAGTACTTAAATTACCAGCCAAACTAAATGTCTGGCTTAATTCAGAGCTTTTAACTACGTTGTCTCCGTTCTGTAACTAAAAATAGCAGTCAGCTGCTTACACCTGTTTATTTAACCATTATGACTAAAAGGGAAAACTCAGCGTCTTTACTGTGAATGTCCAATCAGTACTTATTGTATATGTAGTGCACTGACGAAATAAATGTCCCAGTGTATGCTATATTGACTGAGAGAGCGAGTTTGCAATATTCTATAATATCTATAATACAATAATAGGGAAGAGAACAAGGACGTTTGTCTGTCCTTCAGTCAACAGAAGTAGAACAGATTGCAGCTGCGGGTGGCTAGGCCCCAAAGACACCGAGAACATTGGGAAGAAAATCTTTTGAACTACCCTCCAAAAACATATTGTGTATGTTGGAAAATAACATTATTATTATTATTATTATTATTATTTAATATTATTTCTAACCTTTTCCTCTGTAAAAACAAGCAGACTAACAGGAAAAGACAAGTGAAGACCTGATGACTTGAGCTTTCTGGCATACGGTTTTGTTTTTGGAGATGTATTATTTGTTTTTATTAAACTTGATAAATCGCAATGACTCTTTAATTTTAAGCACAGTTCTGTTTAAATACTGTGCATTAGTCTTTTCTTTATTAACATTTTTTCGTGATTAAGAAAATCTTTTTCTCAAATCATATTCTAATCGTAATATGTAGCATTGGTTAAATGTTTTGCGCTTGATGAAGCGATGTTTATGAATGCTTCTGAGCCCTCCACAGCTCAAACCCTATCTCTCCCTTACTCCATTCCCTCACTCCCTTTTCTCACCCCTGTCCTCCTGAATCTGCTTCCCTTTCACTGCACATCCAGTAGGGAAGAGAGACAGACCTGGGTCTTATTGATCATAGCTTCTTCTTGGCTTGTTATTGGCATTACATTAAGGTATTCATGTAAATTACCTTGAAAACAAGACTGAATTGTCATTTTGTTTCACAATTTCAAATCAGAGATGTTTGCCAGAGACGTCTGGAAACGATGCTTTGATATACAGTATATATTTGAATCCTAATTTGGACCCAGTTCTGGTACAGTCGGGTGAGCTGTAGAGAGGACTCAGAATTACATCAGAACTAGGGGTTGGTTACCCAAAAGCGTCTTCAAGCCACAGCAACACAGGCAAGACTTGGAGGCAGTGTGCAAATACTCAGTTTGGTTTGTTGTTAAACACAAGGATTATCTTCAAGAGCTTTGGTTGCAAAGTATTTATATTCCAGGATTAACTGCTCTGTTGCAACTGCAGTAAGTGTGTCTAAAGTCGGTTGCCATACATATCTTGGCCTTGTCTAAAGAAATACATCTTCACTCAGATGTGTATAAAGATGGCAGCCTTGTGACTTGACATCTGTGGACAACCTTTCTCCCAGTGCAGAGTACAGAACACACATACCTCATGTTTTTCATTTATACATTTAAAAATGCACATAAAATACTTAATTTAATTTACTTCACAGTGCACTGTGTGACAGGTACTGATTTCTGTGTAAACACGTTATTGGGCAACTCAACCCCAAAGTGTTATTTATTGACTGCTTGAAGTTCAATAATCATACTCGGATGCGTTGTGTTTGGTTGCCGGGGGTTGTGGGTGTGGGTTTAACTCTGACTCTCTCCCAATCCTCCAATCGTTGTCTTCCGGCTGCACAGGGAAGATGGTGAAAAAAGTCTGCCCCTGCAACCAGCTCTGTAGTAATTATCTCTCTTTTTGGTCTTTCCTCCCTCCATCGATCCCCTCTTGCACCCTTGCATCCTTGCACTTGCTCTCCCACCATTCCTCCTCCTGCTCTCTAATGTCCTTTAGATTTCAACTTTGATCCTCTGCCAGATTTGAGATCAGTTTGATTCAGTTATTTCAGCTGCTGAAACACAGTATTTTTAATTTTGACATTTTGATGACAAAGGATCAAAGAACACTCAGTTTGAGGACTGAAATGACTAAATTGACCAGCCATCACATTCAAAGTGACGCATGCATGCGAACACACACACACACACACACACACATGAACAGCTGTTCGCCACTCTGCCCCCTCCTTTTCCTCTCCTTCCTCGTCATGGCTTGTGGTCTTGACTACATTGCCCAAAACTCCATACTGCTGCAGTCAATCATGATTCAGCATCTCCTCATTCATATTTTCCTCCATTTTTTTTAGCATGACATGCCAATTTCTGTCAGAACAACTGCATGATTAGTTTTTTTCTGGCTAATCCCTGCAATATTTTGTCTTTTCTTGTGTAATAGCTGATATGAAAAGATATGTTTTATGTTACTGTAGTCTGGATTTAAGGTATAGTAAAGAAATGATAGTAAACATTTGTGACGGCATTATTATGCATTGTTTATGACAGTATAATAACAATAGCAAATCCTAATGATCCTGATGTTTTCTTTCACTGAATGATATGTTAAAACTGTGTATTTGTGAAAAAATACATAAGCATGTTATCAGGGCTGTGTCTGCAATATTGGCGATCCAGATTTGATTAGCATTTACTGATTTAGTTTCCTCTTGGCTTGGTAGAGAGGCACTGATGTGAAGAAGTGCATGCTATGATTCTGGTGCTGGACACCATTTAACATTAACTATTGTATGATACATACAATAGTTAATGTTAACTTGAACAGAGGCTAAAGGTTTTGACAGCACAGCAATCGCATTCAGACACCCTCGCCAGTTTGCATTGTGTGCTTATTTAGTTCTGCAGTGAATTTGTTCTGATTAGTTTGATGCTCGGGGTTGGCAAAAAGCAATCTACCAGCTGTTACAGAGCTTGAGTGCCATCTTATGGTCAAACAATAGATTAAAACACAAGAACAGTGCAACACGGGGCAACTGTGATCAACAGCAGGCCTGGTTCAGCATTGCTTGTTTTGTGTTGGAGCATCTAATAGGTGAATGCTGTTGGGCATGTCAGCTTTACAGGTTGCCCGGTGTATCGCTGACATGAAGCATTGAGACTCTGGAGAGAACTCGATATTTAATGATATATTCTGAAACAGGCTACATTTTTGTCATATTAAAGTGCCCGTGTTCTGTTTCCAAATGTTGTTCTAGTATCATAGTTTGCCCCATCTGTCATAATTATTTCCACCATTACAACTAAACAACATAATGACCATGTCGACATGCTGACCTACCCCTTAAAGCTCTATCCCGACTAGGCTCTGTCACCATGTAACTCCCTTTTCATTACCAAGACAGGGAGTGCATTGTCATTTATTCAGATAACAATTATCTTCTAGTTTGAACAATATCTCACATCCTTTGCCCTTCTCCTCCTCTTTCTCCATCTCCCTCCACAGGGACTAATAGCACCAATGCAGTGAGCGGTTCAGGTGGTTTGGGTCAAAGCCAGGGTGGTTCTCAGTGTCTGCCCCCCAACATATCAGCCCCCCACCAGAGAAAAGGAACTTTCACCGATGACCTCCATAAACTGGTGGACAACTGGGCCAGAGATGCCATGAACCTCTCACAGGTTTACTGCTTTTTTATGATTCATCTTCATGTAGCAGAAATTGTTTTGACACAAATAAATGTTCCTTCCGCAGTGACTCACCAGTTCCTGTACTAGGAATACTGCTTCAAGGTCCCGTATCCATTTGGCACTATATGTGTGATTACAGTGATCATCATAATTTATTTTAAGTCAAGCTCTAGTAGCAAAATGTACATTGTTTCAGACTGAGCTTTGAACCCTCCCGCAGTCACATTTTTTGTCTTGATTTATTGATCATTGAGGATTAGAAAACAACTGTTTTGTGTGATCCATTTTTGCGTTTAAAAAGTAATGGACAGGTGAGTAAACTGAACTAAATATTCATCTTTTTCAGGGGAAGAGGAGTGCCAAACCGCTGCAGCAGGCCCCAATACAGGGACAGAGCTACGAGGTTAGTTCATAAATAAATTATGACATCATAGCCAAATAAACCTGTTAGGGGGACTAAATGTCAAAAACAAGCTTTTGTGTCCCTACCTTTCTAGTCACATCCATCTTCCCATTACGTACAGTGGACACAGCAAACATGATGACAGCTTTATTGTATGCAAAGAGACCCATGCTTCTATGCTGTAATACTATCAGCTAGCCACTGGTTTCTCAATTAGTTTCTTTATTTGATTAAAGACAACTGACATATGTTCCAAAATTCCCAAAAAAACAAAAATAATAAAGTTTTTAAAACTAGATTCAAACACATGGGCACTCTACAAGCCAGGTTGAGCTAATAATTCATTCCCTTTCTAATTTGATATTACATTGTACTGGTGCAAATCATTAAATCACCAAAACCAAGTGGCCTGCAGTGAACCTGAGACGTTTGGGTCCCTAAGGGAGTACTTAGAGAATAGAGAATAACATTTTTAAAGAAAGGTCATTAAAAAAATAAATGGGCTTGCATTAACAACTCTTAAGCGTTAGCATGAATAAACGTTTCCTCATGTAAAATATCCCCCTATCCAGGTTATCCAGTCAGCCAGTCTGGGCAGGAAGTACTCGGCTCCCAGCCAGCTGTGTCCCAGCAGCATTGGAGGTTCAGCCCACCTCCTTACCAACTCCACCACTGCTACCTCTCTGGCCGCCCGCAAGGGCTCCTTATGCCACCCACCTGCTTCCTCCACTTCACCTCAACCTCAACCTACCCAGTTCATCCACTACACCCCCTCCGCCGCCTACAGTGCACAATGGTCCGGTCCAGCTCACGGCCTCTCAATCCCACTCCAGGCTCCAACACAGCCTGGGCCTTTACTGGTCAGCACCTCCCAGCCCCTGGGCCCCTACCCCACAACGGTTGGTGGACAGGGGCAGATTCAAAGGGCAAGGTCCCCTCCAGGCTTTCCATCTGACCAACTCTTTCCAGAAGTCGATCAGCAACCCAGGAGGACCTAACCTGAAGACCACGTAGGACTGGGGGTGAGGGCTGGTTTAAATCACAGCCCTACTTGACTGAACTGGACTGGACTGGTGTGGAACAGAGTGTTACAGGCTTGCGTGGGGAGTGAGGAGTTTGAAATGACAGAAGCTGACCTGTTCAAGAAGAGAAAGGAAAAAAAGAAATGAAGAGGAGCTAAAGAAATGTGAATGAGACAAGGAATGTGATGTGGTCACATCTCCACAGTTTGTGTGATGCATCTCGCCTCTGCATCCATCTGTGTGTGAGTGAGAAGCTATCACAGACACGGATGCAGTCACACATTTCCCTTTCTGCTGTGTTTGACTGTGGGCTTGTGACAGCCATCCAGATGCTTAAGGATAAAGGAAAAGACTCATGAGTGCAATGTCAAAAGGCCAAAGAGGTTGTGACAGGGTTCCCGGATTGGTGTTAGTAACTGTTTGTGTGTGAGGTATTGTTAAGGTATTGAGGTATTGTGTATGCGCACTAATGGCTCGGCCACCATTGTTCCATTTTTGTTCTAAATTGAGTGAACAAGTCTTTACAAGGCAGGTCAAAAAAATCATCCTTGTGAGACAGCAGTGGGGAGATATTACATCAGGTTAAGGGGAGGAATGTGGTGGCCAGCTTTAACAAAACCAACTTTTTGTCCACACAGCACCTCTTAATAGTTTCTAATGCTGTAACCGCTTACAATATTTAAAATGTTTAGCTCACGGACTGAGTTTTAAATAATCTTATGCTCTTTTCCAAATTTAGTACAGAAAAGACATTGTCACTCTATGAAGAGGTAACTGGTGGATACAGAAGGGAGCATGGCTGGCCATCACATTAAGGTTGTCTTTCAACATCAAACAATGCACAAAAGACGATATTAACCTGAAATCAAGCAGTGGCTGTGTTTCTGCCAGCAAAGATTTTCTTAAATGTATGCTCCAAAGAAAGCTTTGATATCAGGTGAGAGCAGACTGGAACGATGTTTAGAACAGGATATTAAATTCAGGAAGTGTTTTTCTCAGAATTTGGAAATTGTTCTCAATTTAAAGCACAAAAAAGAAACAATCTGCATCTGGAGCTGAGCAGATCTCAAACCTGGTTTAGAGTAGGTACAGTCCAGCACTTGGTGGGGTTTTAACTTGTCTGCTTACTAAAGAAATAGTGACAGCTACTCCTCTGTTACCTTCTGTGTCTTGTTCCTCCCTTGTTCTGACAAACCATTCAAACAGATGGAGAGAGATGGAGGAAAGAAAGTGAATAAAGAGGGAGAGCAGAGAGTATTAAATAACTATCAAACAGCTCGTCTGTTTCCTGTTCCACTGCTTACTTTAGGAACACACTGGCTGTGTGCACCATTACTAAAGTACTGAATGCACAGGACAGACCTCTCTGCACACCAAGCAGCTCTTCAACATCATGACTCCACCTCTTCCTCCATCCCTCTCTGGGCCTCTCTGTTGCCATTTGAAGCAATAACAGCAGAAACCTTTTAGAGAAAAGGAAAAAAAAAAGCCCAAACAAGAGAACTCAGTGTGAAAAAAGTGGCCTTGTTGTAATAATAGAGTCCATGTACAGTTTGTGTCTCCGTTTATTTTTTAGAATGTCAGCCATGATGATTCCATTTTGTTGTTTTCTTTTGCTTGGGTTTTGTTGGGTTTGTTTTGCTTGCTGCCCCCAGCTAGCAATCTTACACTCACACACGCACACACAATGCATGAGACATTCATATAAATACACATACCTGCATACACACACACACACACACACACACACAGTCATTACTCATGTTAATACACACACATTGTTGGAGGCGTAGTAGCCGATAAACAGACACAGATTCACAGACTAATGCCTCAGTTCTTAGTGTTAGTCATCATTAGGTTGGTTTTCAACATTGTTGTTGAAGTGATTTCATTGTATATTGTTGTCATAATTATTGTTGTTAATGATTGTTCTATTTAAAAAGAAACAAAAAAGGTATTCTGTCAATGGACCTGTTATACGCGCACATCGATGTACGATGTGGAAACACTGTGATTATTGTTGTTTATTATTAGCAAATGTTGTTGGACAACATTCGTTTTAGGGTAAAATATCACAAATTAAACACAAAGCATACAGAGAACGGTTTGGGGATCTTTCACTTTCAATTCACTGCTTTCAGCAGATGGATTCTCTTCAAAAAGCAAAAACTGAGAACACCTCTTTTCAATAATCACAACCAGTTACTGAGGACGCAATCCTAAACAAATGCCTTACCGACAACTTATCAACTGCAGTTTCAGTCCTTTTTTTTTTTTTTTTTTTTTTTTTTTTTAGAACTGATTGAATTGAAAGTTGAAACTGACCTCCAAGCCTGATTAAAAAGACAGGTTTAAACCTGAGTGAATGGCAGGATAGTTGATATTTAGATAATAAAGTAATGCTAGCTATTTTGTTTTCATAATACAGTACTTATATATCAGACACTTTAAATAGCCCTCCTCTTCCCTTTCTCCCTGGTTTTGTTAGATGAATGTGAATGTATAAACCAATGGTGTCCATTTTAATGTACTTGAAAAAAAGTCTGTCTTTTATTTTGGCTTTATTTTGCGTCCCCTGACATCCTAGAGCCTCCGGTGAACGCTGGAGGTACTTTAATAGTGCCTTGCATCCTTCTTGTTGCTTGTTATATTGGGGGTTGAGGACTTGGGTTAAAGTAAGCACACTTGACAGCATGTGTGGAAAGATTTTTTTTTGTCACTTTTGAAGTCAGTGGTGATGATTGGACCTGGTGTTAGTGGAGCAGGCATGCAGTAGATTGGTGGAGAAGCAGTAATAATGGCTATTGACGGTGTGCGCTGCAGCTGGTTTGTGGTTAATTCTCTTTGATAGTTGTTTCCCCAAAAAGCAAGAATGTTTTCTTAGCTCTTTGATAGAAAGAATAATTGACCCCAACTGCTGCCATTTAAACCAATGAGACTGACTACTTAAGATTGAAAAGGCCACCATTTGAAGTCAGTGTTGTTTGTGTGAAGTGAGGCCCGTTGCTGTGCTTTACCTCCACAAGAGGCCTGACTGTGTTACACCGCCAACATAATGAAAGATGGAGACAACATTAGAGTTTATCAGTGCCATTTATTTCAGGGTTTTAAATGTAGATATTGGTGAAAAAGGGGATGGAATATTTGTTCAGTTTTAAGGAGGGAGTTGTTGAAGATTGTATTTGAAGCTTGGATTACTCTGTATTTTAGAGGCACTGGCCCAGGGGTCCTATAAAGTCAGCAGAGGAACCACTGAAGTTCCTTTCCTTTAATGTTAAAGTATCTCTAGTGTAGTATAGATTTACGTTTTTTTTTTTTTTACCAAAAAACAAATCCAGTTCTTTTCAAATCAACAGACCCAGGCTAAAAGGCCTATTTTGGCTTATTGTGTCAAAATCTTACACTCTGAGTCTATGATAGCTGGAGAGAAATGTGGCAGGGGCCATCATGGTATACTCTAAAATTCCAGTTGGCTTCCACAAACAGTGAGAAGAGAACAAAGAAATACAGACATCTCTCATGTAAAATACCCAAACTGTCCAGACTTTGGCATGAAATAGTGTTTTCATGTCAGAACACATCACCCATAGTACTAACTGAGAAAATACGTTTTTAGGCCATCTTGCTCCTCTAGAGTAACCCATTGTTATCCAATGTTTATCCCACTTGGTAAAATCAAATAACATTCACAAAACCAGCTATATTATACCAACTATACTGTCTTTTTAACAGATTTGGTTAGGCATGCATCTTCATCTGAGAATTGCTGCTATTGGGCAGAATAGTCTACAAAAGGTATGAGTATTGTCTCATCCACTCCTTTTCCCACTGTATGTTTCTGAAACTGCACCAAACACTATTTGAACATAAAGGCATCACAGTGCTAGAGGTGGTGGTGGTGGTGGTGGTGGTTAGAATGACTAGCACAGTGGTGGTTATGGTGATTGGACAGGTAGACATGACGGTGGTTTAAATGATGGAATTGATAATAGTGGTTTCAGATTCAAGGCCTTTGACACCCTGTCCTCTTTTATGTTTTCATTTGTTTGTAGATGAAACATGTCTGGTACAAACTTTGACATTCACATACAACTTTTTTTTGTGCGCCTGGGTGTTCTGGATTTACATAAAAAGCTTACTTTGTAGAGATTGTAAAAAGAAAACACATTGTTTTTCCTTGTTCCTTGGGATATTTTCTATTTCTCATGAACAATAATGCACCATTTTTACTATTAGGCAAGTTTGGTTGAAGCTGTGAATAATCATTGAGCCACTTTGCTTTAGTTCTGATTATCATATGATGATGTTATAAGAAGTCTAACCTTTAATGATGCCACCAACTCACGTGCCATTTGACTTTTTTATTGTCAGTGGAGTGGAAACATTAGAGGTAAAAAAAAAGTAAAAAAAAAAAGTAAATTCAGTGTATTTCTACTGCTTTTACTCACTGGAGCTCTTTTGGTTACCAGGTAACATCCTGGATTTTCACTTTGCAATTGCTTGAGCCTCAAATGATTTCCACAGTTAAAGTGTGATCATATTTTGCTGTGTCTCGACTGCATACAGTAAGTACTATGAAAGGAATGCCTATTGTGCAGCGGCTGCAATGCAATATTATATAAAGTTACAGTATGCTATCAAGCTCTGAGGTTACAGTTGGGTTTGACAGTTACACCTCCTGCGGATTCTTGAGTTAAACAGTGGGTGCAATTATTGTGAAGTTTTCTTAGGGTTGTGGTGGAGGACTCTGACTGTGAAAGGCTTGAGAGATATCCAGTGTGAGCACTCTTATTATGAAGTTTCCTGAAGTTACAGAGGAAAAGTAGGATTCGTTTTCTGGGGACACACATACAGTGTAGCAAAAACTCACTCGCATTAGATTCAGGTTCTGTTTTTTGAGCTTTTGCCTGTTCAGGACTCGCTAACTTTTATGCTTTTTACTTCTCACACACACACACACACACACACACACACACACACACACAGATAGAGATTGATTCAGTGCATCTCCTTGCTGTTTCATTTAGCTTGCTCCTGTGGAATGATGTTGAGTCTCAAGCACAGAAACTGTTTCCCTGAAAACAGTTTTCTCAATATGTTGATTATGTTTCTGGTTTCTCTGATGCTCTCATGTTTTTTTGTATTATTCCTCACCATCAGCCGTTTTAATGTCTCTAGCTGCACCTACCTTAATTCAGTGGTTTCATTTTTCTGTATCATGTTTGACATTGTAAGTGGCTGGATAAAAAAACAAAACATGAATGAATGAATAAAAATAAAACTATACATGTAGGGAGTCATCGGCAGCCTTTAACGGTATGTTTTTGCACTAAGTATAGAGTGTTCAAGCTTCATATTAAAAAGAAAACTTTGCGCTACAGTACAATGACATTTGTTACTTTATTTGTAAAAACTTAATAAATAAAAATTGTTTAAATGCATGGCAGTGACTGGACTTTAAATCAGTATAAATATTTCTCTTCTCTTTTTAACAGGCCTTTGGGTCTTGGTGCACCGCAGCAGATGGACAGACAGGTACACAATGACAATGTTGGGGGACTTTAAAGACTTATAGTTGTGAACCATTTAATGGTCTCACATACAGTATACATTATGAAATAGTCTGGTTTATTATTATTTTATTATTATTATTATTATTATTATTATTATTAAGAGCCCCTAATAAATGGTTGAAATGTCAACTATTATAAAATGGAATAATACTAAAGTTATCATTTTGACAACCGTTCACAATCAGTTATATTCAGTACATTGTCAGTACTACTTACATCATTCATTTATGTTTTAACAAGGAAATTCAAAGTGCTTTACATCAGTCGTAACATGGCATTAAAAGAAAAAACAATGCAATATAAAATGATTTTTATTTTATTAATTTTGTCTGCATTTTTTCTAGACCTGTTATGGTATCAGAGTAACTAACCTTTCTCCTCAAATTTTTGGCACTATCCCATCATAAAAACAAAAAACAGACTAGTTTGTTTTATCTTCCCTTGTGTTGCAGTGCTTTTCTTTTCCACATGGCTGCAGCACTCCTTCAGCCTCCTTTCTGTTATCCAGACCTTATACAGCTTCTTGCTTTGGGGCCAATAAGGAAACAACTCATTGTGAGGTGTGAATCTGTGCTTATCATCTGTCACCATGGACACAATGAAAATACTATGGTCAGTCCAGAGAAAAAGAGGCCTAAGGAAGGGAAGAAGGAAGGAAAATGAGACTTACCGGTACATTATTACAATAAATCTTCCATCATGCAATTTTCCTGCAGTGCTATGAATAGTGCACTGTAAAAAATTGCACACTGGGATTGGGATTTTTATCACAGTGAGCAAACTTGTTTTTACTTGTACTTGTCCTGGCAATTAAGCAAATAGCTTAAGGACTTTAGGACTTACTTAGCATGTAATAAGCTTGATTAGCCTGAATATAAAACACAATATTTGAATACAATTTTAAAAAGAAATTGCAGTGTAGGGCTTGGTTTTTAACCAGATGTAAGGGCATTGTTTACATGTGACCTCAAACAAGATGGTAAGATTAAGTTTAGTTTAAAGTAATTGCTGTTCTGGTCATCCTTTTTAATGATTATGAATGTTTCCCTGTTCTATTAGATTCATTGAAGTTCAGTGAGGATGGAGATACAATCATGATGTGAAACCAAACCCACAACTTCACACATACATAACCAGTTTACACCATGAACAGCAAGATCTCTCATTCCCCTTTCAACACAGATTTCCCTCAGATATTCAGGCTTCTTTAAGCTTGTGTGTGTAAGTCAATTGAACAAATAAAGATAAGTGCAAGAGGCAGACACAGAGTGAGAAAAAAATATCACCCACATGCTGTTACATTCTGACTGTGACTACAACCGATACTAGTATGATGCTTTTCTGATTCATGTTTGGTTATTCCCTTTTTTGCTTCCCAATCTTCCAGGAAACCACCAACATTTAGGGTCCTGTTTGACTGAGTGGCTAGTGAATTTTGGTAGTTACCCTTCAATGTGGCCTGAGGACAAGAATGGCCCTCCTTACACCAGAAGGTGAATACACACACACACTGAAATTCTACGTGAACAGTCCACTTACACAACAGAATTAGACATAAACACACAAAGTGACCCTTTTCAGTTATGCACTGTTGCACATGTCACTCGTCACAAGACAGATTCACCTACATGAATGTGTGAATAAAACAAGTTTTGAGCAAATGTAGTATTTTTGTAAACATTAACAAGGAGAGCAGATATTAATTAAGATGTAAATCAAGCTAGGAAATCATCTTAAATAGTATTTTATTGTGCGTGAGTACTGTACGTGTCTCATCCATTTATTCATTATGTTGTTGTGACCAATTAGTACATCAGAGTGGCCTTTATTTCTACAAAAGGACACTCAGAGAGAGAGAGAGATGGAGGGAGGGGAGTGAAATGGTGGTGAGGGAGAAAGATGGGGGGGTCTTCAGATGGCATGTGTGTGGGAGAAATGCTCAGACTATAGACAGGAAAGCCAGTTCCATGCTTAAGTTTATATAAATGTTACAAGAATAAGCTGTAGAAACAATTTTCCTGTATGAATCTATATTTGTATAGAATATTTCTTATATAAATGACAGAAAATGTAAATCTTTTGTTAGGATCTTTTGTTTTGATTTGATGTGTTGTGCTTCTTTGGAAGTGACTCCACAAAGACACTGAAGTTCACCTATTAAAGTTGCCATGTGTAGTATTTTAGCATCAGTAAGTCATGTTACCTTAGGAGCATGTTTATAATTACCATAAACACATAAGAGCATGGAGACATGCAGCAAAGGGCTGCAGGTTGGAGTTGAACCGCTGCTTCGAGGAGTAAACCTCTATATATGGGCGCCCACTCTACCATCTGAGCTATCCAGGCACCCAGAGATTGGTATTGGTAAGCCGTCGATATTTCAGTCTGGACTGAGTTAACTGACACATTTCTATCCATAAAGCCGCACTACTGTGGCTAATAAGATAACATAATAAGATTTTAAGCATGACTTTTTTGTGAAAAAAAAACTTTTATATTAAAAAAAAAACATGACCTTTCTGTATCACTGGTGAGCCACAGGGACCACAGATATCAAGTCAGCGTGATTGTCACGTCACCAGTACTTTTTAAACTCGGTGCAACCAGATCAAATTTTGGAAACACTGCTGGGTTGTTGTAGAGCACGAAACAGGAAGTGGTCACTTTTCTTCCGGCTTTAACCAAACTTAAAAGTTTGAAGACTTTCTCACAATGTCAGATGATGGAGCAAATAAAATGCAGTGCATTAAATGACTTCCTCTTCAATAAAGCAAACAGTAGGACAAGCACATGCTGAGAAATCTAAGCTATAGAATAAGAATCTGTGGGGTTCCATTTGTGCCAAAATTAAGTTGTGCTCATGTCTATGTGTCTATGTCTATGCTTACTGTTTATGTCTATGTCGTTCTGTCGATTGCTCACATGACTCACATTTGTCCGTGTCAACTTAACTTACTTCTGTTGTCTATTGCCCTCCTTGTCATTGGACTGTGTTGTCTTGCTGTGTGATGCTGATGCTGACTGTGTAATGACTATGGGTTGTTTTGTGTAGTTGCACTCTGTCTATGCTTTGTGCTGTTTCACTCTGTCTTTGCTTCTGATTGTCCAGATTACTTTTAGCCAACTTTGCTATATTCTGATTGCTCTTCTTAATGTGGGGAGGTGCTTGACAATAATCTGCAATAATTGCTTTAGATGGGATGATACTGGCAGGCCCTGTTGCCACTGTGGCAGTGCCACTGTGTATGGAACGTTCCCCTTGTTTAGCTGGGAAATCTGCTCATCTTGATAACAGTAAGTCGACACATTAGGACGACAATCATAACCACACTTAGAAACGACACATAGCAACGGCCAAGTAAAGCAATGCTTAGCAACGAAACATAGCAACGACAGGGTGCAACGACACAATGCAAGGATAGAGTTAAACAACACATAGTCATCATGACACAGTCAGCATCGGACACGGCAATATGGGGTTCCATTTGTGCCAAAATTGAGTAAGTTGAGTTGACACAGACAAATGTTGAATTATGTGACAGTAAGCATAGACATAGACATTGACACATAGACAGTAAGTATTGAGACCAATAGTGATATCATCATTCAATAGCATTCATTACATTGGTGTCATGTCACTAAACTGGATGTTACTGTGGTTTTATATATATATATATATATATATATACACACAGTGAGGTTCGGAAGTTTGGGCACCCCAGGTAAAAAACTGTATTAATGTGTCTGCAAAGGTTTGGGCACCAAACTTTAAAACCTCACTGTATATAAATACTTATTACATAACTACCTCTTTAGCTGACTAAGAGTTTCCTTATGGACTTTGTGTGTGTGTGTGTGTGTGTGTGTGTGTGTGTGTGTGTGTGTGTGTGTGTGTGTGTGTGTGTGTGTGTGTGTGTGTGTGTGTGTGTGTGTGTGTGTGTGTGTGTGTCACCTGAGGACATATAGTATTTTGAAAGGGGAATGTGAAGACATTTTGGCATGTGCTCATGGCTCGAGTTCTCTCCGACAGGAATGTGCAGCATGTGTGTATATTGGCATCATATATTCAAGTCTACACACTGAACAGTGTTTACTAAACAGCCTTGCATTTTTTTCTTGTCCCAGCCAACACACCCTTGGGATGTCTGTATAGTTGTGGCTTTAAAGTGATCATCTGATAGCAAAAATCCAAAATCTAGCTAAGAATGAATCAGTGGCCTCTCTACAATATATTCCACAAAAATCATGGGAATTGTACATGATTTTCATATCTTGTAATATAAAAATGTCTTACACATGATGTTAACTTTTGACATTAAGACAAGTTTAGTTCTTTAACATAAATGCGTCATGCCTTCTTTTTTCTTTTACTCATTTAATTACTCATTAATATATTCTTAACTTTCCCACTACCTTCAGCTACCCTTGAATGAAGCATATAACTTTTAACTGCACCTGGACTGTGACCAGTGTGACCAGTGTGACCCAGGATGCTACTGGAGTGGAACACTTCTGTTGACTTGTGATCCGGGTAAATGAAGGTCAGTGCTGACTTTGCTCAGTGGTTCCTCAGCAGCACTGGTGGTGATTTAAGGAACAACTTTGCTATTTTCTCTTTTTCTAAATGACTCTGAGATGGTGAATCGAAGGTAAAAGTTATTACGTGTTGTGCTAATATAATCACAAAGTGCATTTTACTGTAAAAAATATTTGGTTAAAATGGTGTAAGATCATTTTTAATTCAGCTCTGACATTGACACAAGACACATCCCTCTCTGTGTTTCAACATAAACCACAGAAAAGACAAAATAATGAGCTGAATGCTAATCTTAAGGGAAATACATCCCTCCCCTATGCAATATGATGTTGCAACCTTGCCATGTTTAGGGTAATCATGTACTGTAGGGGTGCAGGACTTTCAGGCTGGCTGATGTGGGCTCCTGAGCGGAGCATTACAGGTTCCTGCTGCGGTTTCTTTTGGTATGAAAGCAGCCTTTCTCCTCTCATCTGTTTACACAGCCCAGATTAACATGGCACCGAGTTTTAAATTATACACCACTGTCTGTGTACAAAGTGTGTGTGCATTTGTCTGCATACATGTGTATTTGTTTGTGTAGTGTGTTTGTTTATGCCAGCCTAATGTCAGTTTGTGTGTGTTTTAATAGACTGGAGAAGATGGAGTGAAGCTGAACACAAACAATCACAGTGTATCTCTACCGAAAGGTCACCAGTAACTGACACTTTGTCCTGCCAGAGTTCCCTTGAGCAAGGCACTGCACCCCTACCTGCTGTCACAAAATGTAAGTCTCTATCAGGTACCTGTTACCATGCTATGTTGAATGCCTTCAATATAAATTTGATTTCATATAGAGCATGAGTTTGGGTATACAGTACATGTGTGAAAAGAAAATCCCAATAGTTCAGATCAGTGGGCAAAAACAAAGTATGTAATGTGATGAATTAGACAGAATTTTACTTGCCAAACATTGTAAAACTACAGAAATGCAGCTTTATAACAGAGGGAATTATTTTACAATTCGTATCCATTTGCCATGGCAACAGTAACCAGGAAAGGGAAGCACTAACCACGAGAAATAAACTGAAACTAAAGTTTTTAGAGAGTGAGAGATGAATGTGTGTTTGTGTGTGTGTGTCGGAGAGGAAATTAAATGAAAAGAAAAAACAGGGAGACTGAGCGCAATTTATCCTGACATGAGTTTACAGGTTTCACACAAGATTTTAATCTGAGTGACCTCAAACCCCCATTTTGATTATACAATGATATTACACTGAAAAAGCTTTGTTTTAAGGAAATAAATGGCATGCATCACATGTTATCATGTACACTCTTCACAGTGTACTTAGTGGTTTTTGAACCTGCAGCTTCTTCATTTTATCCACTTCAAAGTGTGCTGTAAAAGTGAAAATTGGCAGCCATAAACATGTTGCTGCCAATCTACTCCAGATATAAATGAGCACCAGAATTTAAACAAACAGTCTTTTTCAGTTTTGGAGCTAACCTATAACTTTGTGAAACTGCAATGTAGCTAGTAATGGACTGTATCCAAAGAGTACAATCCCCACAATTAGGCTAATGAAAGTAGCAAACTATCATTAAAGAAACTACAGATTCATATGGACATCCAAAATGATATAGTGTCTTGTAACAGAGGGAATGCAGGTTCAGCCGCTTTCTCCTGATAGCAAGATACACACCCACATACACAGGTACACATTATCCAAACACATTCTCTGCAAGTTACAACTGTGAGAGAATGTCTCTAAACTAACATTCATTAACTGGAAGAAAAACTCACATCACTCATTTACTGCCCTCTTTTTACTTCCACTCGTTAATATATTCTTTGCTTTCCCACTACCTTCAGCTACCCTTGAATGAAGCATGTAACCTTTAACTGCACCTGGACTGTGACCAGTGTGACCAGTGTGGCCCACAAACACTTCTGTTGACTTGTGATCCGGGTAAATGAAGGTCAGTGCTGACTTTGCTCAGTGGTTCCTCAGCAGCACTGGTGGTGATTTAAGGAACAACTTTGCTATTTTCTCTTTTTCTAAATGACTCTGAGATGGTGACTCAAGTTTTTGGTGATCAGATATGCTTGATCAAACAAACACACACATGCCTACATACAGTATATACGCACACGCACACACACACACACACACCAGAGTTAAACTCTGGGCAAGCTGTATTTTTACGTGTGTGTGTGTGTGTTTTTTTTTTTATGGTCCTGAGAACTTTTAAGATACAATCTGGCCTTGACCAGTAGACTTTGCTATTATAAACCTGTTCCTTATTACAGACAAAGTCAAAGTACCTTTATTAGTCTCCCTAAGGAGAAATTCGTTTTGGACATTGAGTAACTTACTTTGCTGCAAGAGTTACAGACACAACGACAAGCACAGGATTAAAAACAATTAAAAGACAAATGTACAGTCAACATATGGGCTACTCAGGGGAATCCTGTACCTCTTTCCTGAGTTCAACAGCTCAAACTGTGAAAACAAAACATAAGCGTTATCAGACAGAATGGTCTTAGCCTGCCTGATTATTGCCTGATCAAAAAGCTCCTGCGGGTTGAGAGGTGCAGGTGTTCCCATAATTTTACCTTCCATCTTAACCAGATTGAAAATCTGGGTTTTAGATTTTACTGTCAAATTCCCAAACCAGCTGGTAATACCATACCGAAGAAGTGACTCTATTGTTGCTCTATGGAAGATTAACTTGATACTTTTACAGACCCCAAACACTCTAAGTCTGCGCAAGAAGTGGAGACGCTGATGAGTTCTGGCACAGACATTTGTTACATGTGTGCACCAACTCAGGCAATGTCAATATACACTCCTAGATATTTAAAAGAGGACACCTGCTTGATGTCTTAACCATGGATGGATACAAGGATCTGGTCTGCAGCTGATCTGGGATCTACCAGCATTTCCAGAGTTTTGCTTGTGTTAATATGAAGTTGGTGTGAATCACACCAGTTGACAAACTTGTCCACAGCAACCTGGTGGACGCTTGTATTGCTTTCTTTAGTAAGCAAACTGAGAAGTAAGTAAGTAAGTAAACTTTATTTATATAGCACCTTTCACAGACAAGAAGGGTCACAAAGTGCTTTACAGTAAAAAAACAAATAAAACAGCAACACATAAAATACTAAGCCATATTGCTAGTTAAAAGCTTGTCTAAAATGTGTCTTGAGGTGTTTTTTTTAAGTTTCCACAGAATCCAACGCTCTCAAGGCTAAAGGGAGTGAGCTCCAGAGCCTTGGAGCCACCACAGAAAAAGCTTGATCACCTCTAGTTTTAAAACGTGTTCTGGGGACAGTTAGAAGGTCTTGGTCTGAGGACCTCAGAGAACGACCAGGAGTGTGGGCGTGTAATAGATCCTGGATGCCTATATATAGAGCCTATAAGTGGTGATTACAATTTTAAAATGCACTCTAAAACCTACTGGAAGCCAATGAAGAGCCTTAAGCACCGGAGTAATGTGTGATCTCCTGCTGGTCTTAGATCCATTTGTCCATGGATGAGGTACATTGTTGTGTGTGTGTGTGTGTGTGTGTGTGTGTGTTTTCTTACTAGCTAGTCTTTTTAGCCATGGGAGGGGCTATAGTTCAGTGCCTGCCACAAACCCAGCTGGACATCATGTACAGTGTGCCTTCTCTTTGTTCATGTATCAGTACAATAACATTACATATTATTCAGTAAAATACCATTTAGTTATTGGCTATTTTTGTATTGTTGTGTTTACCTGCAGAAGTAGTATACATTTTAATTTGAGGACCCTCACCCATGACCATGCCAAAACCTCTTGCTATCTCCTATCCACCCCATGCGAAGTTTTCTAGCTCTGCCTCTGAAAGTAGCACATCTTGTTGTACTTGAGTTCAAGTAGCCTAACTTAAAATTAAATGTCAGTACTTGAGTAGTTGAATATGAACTATAAAGTAGCAGAGTGTTAAAAGCATTAGAAAAAAAGAGCATAAAAAAGAACTTCAGCATTTCTTTTTTGCTGTTTTTCTTTCAAACTCAAGGTAACTTTATTTGTTTGTACAGCCAGCAGATAGACATAAGGACAAGACACACAACAATACAGCAAAACATGAGATTCCACAATACGATTAATAGTTATTTAAATAGTTGTTTAAACATACTCTCTAGTCATTTTTGTTTTTGATAGACAGAGAACCAAACCAGCAGGTAAAACAGCCTCAACTGTTGTATTATACTGTATTATAATAATATAATACTCTAACACTTCACACTAAACCACTAACACCATAAGCTACATGTCTCACCCACCGCTTCCATCATCTCGTTTTTTTTCAATTCAAAGAGGCTTTATTGGCATGAAATTTTCAGTAACAATGTTGTCACAGCGTCACAATACAATTTATCCAAATATACTGTCAGTCAGTCTCTTTCTCTCTCTCTCTCTCTCTCTCTCTCTCTCTCTCTCTCTCTCTCTCTCTCTCTCTCTCTCTCTCTCTCTCTCTCTCTCTCTGTCTCTGTCTCCGTCTCTCGCTTTACGTTTCTCACTTCCTCCATCTCTCTCTCTGGCGCTCGCGGAGAGTCCTGAAAGGCGCGCTGACAGCTCGCAGCTCACGCGGGCCCAGGACCACATATCTGATCTTTTCAGCAGAACGTGCGCAGCCCTCGCACGCTGTTATCTGCGCTAAAGAGCTGCGACTGTGGACTG
Source organism: Etheostoma perlongum (assembly GCA_026937815.1). Taxonomy (NCBI): domain Eukaryota; kingdom Metazoa; phylum Chordata; class Actinopteri; order Perciformes; family Percidae; genus Etheostoma; species Etheostoma perlongum. The sequence goes on along the minus strand of CM049393.1, from coordinate 15,934,263 downwards.
TTTACAACCGCGTAGACCTCCAGCCTTCACATGAATACAGGAGTTATTTTTGGCGTTTGTTGCGGGATTTAAACATAGAGAACACTTGCTATTAAAGGGGACGAGGGAGACTTCTGAAAAAGTGAGTATAGCATACTATATGAAAATCAATGAACTCGATTTGAAAGTGTATTGCACACTGGTTGGCCACAGGTAGCCAAGAAGCATACTTTAAGATTGTTAGGGTAGGAAAGCTCTAGACACCAATGGTTTACAGCAGAACCTCCAACTTGTGGTTGTTGGTTTTTTTGCCAGAGGCTGGTAGAACAGACAAACCTGCTGCAAGACGGACAAGATTTACTTTACCACTTGTCTGGTGCATGGTGGTAATTTCCCTGTGGTGTGTGTGTGTGTGTGTGTGTGTTAAAGCAGATTATGGTTGTTATTTTTTTTTTTTTAGCAGCGGAGTCACTGATATCTCCTTATAATTATATATACAACAGAAGGTCATGGTTTATTTTAGTCATTACTACCCAAGCAGACAAATTCATTACAGTTTTCATCCAAACGCACTGTGTTACCCTGATCATGACCTCAACTTCTCCAAGGCCCTCATACTGTATCACAGTTTTCTCAATGTAAGAGTGATGAAAGTCTAAAAACATTGCTGTAACTGTAAAGTAATTCACTGACACTTTAATGTTTGCAGATTGTATCTATGTCAGTGCAAGGTTGTCGAGTAAAGAAAATAAAGAGCAAAATGTTGTTTTGGTTAAGACAGTGATACAGGTCAGGTGGAAGCCTCAGCTTTACCCTGTTTAGCCTTGTACTACAAGCCTGATTGATATGTGTGTGTCACTCTACCTGTGTCTGTGTGTGTGTGTGTGGGAGAGAGAGAGTGAGTAGGGGTTTTTGAGTTTGTGGTAGGATCAAATGTCTGTCCAACCACATTACTGTAATTTGATTAGAATATGGTGTCTTGTTAGCATGACAGTGAGTAGAGACACCTGTCTGACTTAGTGCTGTACAGTTACAGATCACAGTGCATCTTCTCAAATGTTTTATATGTTAAACCACTAGGACATCCCAGCATCTCATATTTTACCAACAGGGAGAATGTTATAAACTGTCACTTTAAAAACTCTTTTGTGCAATTAAAACTAAACTTTCACATCATAGTAAAGGCATTTTTCTAAATCAACTGAATCAAATTAAACCATTATTAATTATTATCATTTACACCTGTGCTTTACCTGCTGTGTCATGTCAAAACATGTACAGCGAAGAAGGCCTATTCACTAGAAAATCAACTCAACAAAAAAACAAAGGTTTGTTACTTCAGGTAATTTTGTTTTAAGTTTGTTTGTTTAATTCAGCTTGTTTCCTTTTGCAGATGGTGATTTAGTGGTTATAGGGCGGTTCACAGCTGTCTGCCAAGGCAAAGATGGAACGAGAGGGCTCATTGAGGAGGTAGGAATGTTTTAGAATGTCAGCCATGATAATTCCATTTTGTTGTTTTATTTTGCTTGAGTTTTGTTGGGTTTGTCACACACACACACACACACACACACACACACACACACACACACACACACACACACACACACACACACACACACACACACACACACACACACACACACACACACACACACACACACACACACACACACACTGGCAGCATGGTGGCCCAATGGTTAGCACTGTGGTCTCACAGCGAGAAGGTTCTGGCTTTGAATCCTGGTCATTCCGGGCCTTTCTGTGTGGAGTTTGTATGTTCTCCCCATGTTAGCGTGGGTTTCCTCCGTGTGCTCCGGTTTCATGTTTCAAAAACATGTTCTACTGGCTCAGATCTGGAGTTGGTCTCCAGGCGCTGTAAGTGGCTTCCCACTGCTCCCTTGAGGGATGGGTTGGTCTCTTACTTGGTCTAATGCTAGCTCTTTTTAACTGACAGCAGAGATGTTGAAAAGTGCCAACACTCACAAAATTACACTGCAGACTCTTTGGACTATTACATATGTTTGCATATGGTTAAATATCTGGGGTTCCATTTGTGCCAGCAGGTTTCATTCAGAGAGTTTCTCTGCAGCTCCAATACTTTTTCTTTTCCTTTTTCTCTCTTTGTACCCCGTCAAAGGTAGATGAAAGTGACACACACACACAACCACACACACACACACACATTCCTGAATGACCTCATTCATTCTTTCATTCATGCAAACATCCCCCTTATCCTCCTTTGTTTAGTAATTAGTCCGCAGCGATTTCTCTCACAACTCTTCCTGTTGTTTCAGAGCCAAAAAGAAAAAAGTATCTAACTTCCGGGTTACATCAGCATTCTTTAAATTACATAAATGTGGAAATCTATCCCAAGTGAATTTCCCCTTTGTAGGATGAATAAAGTATTATTTAATCTAATCTAATCTTTTTTTCTTCAGCAGTGTGCGTTTCTTTTTAATGCTCAAATCCATTCCTCAGGAGAAAACATTTGAGTGGGTGGATTGATTAAGTGCACAACATTGCACCTTTTCTGAGAGAACGTAGAAATTCATCCTCACTTTGACGCAAGCTGTGTGTGTGTGTGTCAGTCTCTGTGCGCGCGTGTATATGTGTGTGTGTGTGTGTGTGTGTGTGTGTGCCTAGGGCTCCTGTTTCTCGCACTGACCTATTTATATGGAGTTGAACTACGATCCAGGTTGACAGAGAGAACTAAAGCACATGCACACATATACACACACACACCTTCTCTTCCTTCCCTGTCATATTCTTTTTCATGCTCCTAATTTTCCATCCTCATTTTGTCTCTTTTCCACTTTCTACCTTTCGTTTTAGCCCCTTCTTTTCTCTTTCTTCTGCTTTTTGTGTCCAAAAATGTCCATATGATATGGATCTATGTGATGAATAAAGATATATTGTACAATGAGCATCTAATTGGGCCCACATGTGAAAATAGCTTGAATACAACTTCTATCTGTCCTGGGCCCCACACAGACAGAAAAATAGGTGGAGGAGGAAGTGAAATGTGTCACCTTTAAATCTTTCCCCACTCTCTTGGCAGCTCTTGAACCTCAAAGGGTTTCTTTGTTCGCCTGACACAACAGCTTACAGGGTCACACGGTCAACGACTGGCACAGACTGGCAAAGGGAGAAAGAGAGAAGAGGATAGAGAAGAAACTGTTAAGGTAGAAGAAAAAGGGAGAAGTGAAAGGGAGAGAAATAAGACAAAAGAGAAAAGTAACAGAAAAGGACATGTGAAAGAGTGTGAGAGACCAATGAGGACAGAGACACTTTTTCTCCTCCACCATCTTCATCCTTTCTTTCATCTACTTCTCAATCTGTTCAGTGGGACACACACTTATGGAGTGGGGATATGTGATACCTTTTCAGTTACTGGAGTAAGTACATACTCGTGCGTGCGTGTGTGTGTGTGTAGTTAGGTTTAGTTGTTTGAATGAATATGAAAGTCTTTTTCATTCTTTGGACGGAGACAATGCAGCAGTAATATATGTAGAACTGGAGTTTTCCATATATGTATACTTTTATGCATATATACAGGACATGCATAATACAAATATACATACACACTTATGCTGCACATACCTGTAGGAGACACTTTTTTTCATAGACTGTGCCTGACCTATTTAGCAGTTTTACACTAGTTTCATTTTCTGTCTCCTTTTTGTATTTTGTTCTTCTTCTTTTGTACTTTTTAGGGCCCTTATCGACATTTGTTCGCTGTTAATCTTAAACATAACAAGTACATTACTAACCACAACCCATATCTGAAACTAAAACCCACCAGTTCTTACTTCGCCAGCCATTTGAAGAAGTGAGCACTCGCCAAAATGTCTTCACTTTCCCCTTTCCAAATACTATATGTCCTCACTGTCAAAGTCTAAATCTCAACAATCCCATACGAGCGTACGCACGCACACACACACACACACACACACACACACACACACACACACACACACACACACAACACTCTCTCTCTCTCTCTCTCTCTCTCTCTCTCTCTCTCTCTCTCTATTCCCTCATCTTTTTGTCTTACTTTTTCCTCCTTTGTTAAAAATGTTGATCTTCTTTTGTCCACAACTCAAAGATATTCACTTTACTGTCACAGAAGTGAAGAAACCAGAAAATATTCACATTTAAGAAGCTCAAATCAGAGAATTTCTCCTTTCATAAAAAAACGACTCAAAGCGATTAATCAATTATCAAAACAGTTGGTGATTAAATTATTAGTTGACAACTTATTGATTATTCAATTGGAAAGTGGACTTGGCTCCACCAGTATCATCCAGTACCACAATGGACTGCAGTTTGCGCTTATAATGATTTCTCTTCTTCTGTCTTTTGGATTTTCAAGAAGTCTCCACAGCAAGCTGAGGTTGGGCAGCAACTCATCCTCCAGTCTGACTGACCTCTCGCAGGCAAAATCCCAAGGAGGAGGAGGAGGGGATAAGGGAGGAACAACTGGAGGACTGGCTGAGGAGTGCAGCAGGGACAGAGGGACCCAGCAGAGGAGGGCCGGGACCAACGCCACCTGGAACAGGTTAGTGCGTCTAAAGTGTGAGCCACGTTGGTTTACTTGTCATATTTAAATGAATGTGAATATAATATGTGAAAATATAATTTATTTTTTACACTCAAGCTGCCATGCCTGTATGTTTACACACACACTGACATGTATTTGTGTGTGTGTGTCCTTTTTCACGTTTGTTTTTTTTTGCACACAAACACACATGCATTGCTCATAAGCATCAACCCTTGCTGTCGCTCTTCCCTGAGGGGCCATAATCTATCTCATTTTATCTCCACCCACCTCTCACTCCTCTTTTCATCTTATTCTGATTCTGCCTCATGGAGCCTTTTCTTCTTTGGTTCCTCCTCTCTCTCTTTTCACTGGTTATTTATATGGTGTTTCAGCTTTATTTTACACTAGACAGCAGAGAGTGGAAAACGAGCGCTTGCTGGAGGGTTGGAGGGGGAGTTCTGCATGTATACAGCTGGACTGGAACATACAGTGAAACAAGTTCATGCCACCTCCTGACTGTTTTTTTCTCCTTAGGGGCTCCGTAAATCTACAATGCATCTCAGTTTTAAGGAATGGAAATCATAAAACTATTTTCATTTTTGTGTGAAATGGTGCCTAATGCAGCAACTAGTCTAATGTAATGATCATGCATATTGTTGATGAATTGAATATTATTCTATTGTTCTACACGTCAGTCTTTGTGAATATGTGTCCACTAAATGCTTCTGTGTGTGTTTCTTTTCAGCATCCACAACGCAGTGATATCAGTTTTCCAGAGGAAGGATCTTGGGGAAAATGAACTCTACGCTTTAAATGAAGGTGTCAGGTTAGCTTTCTGTCTCTTTGCGTTTTATTTTTGTTTTTCTGACTCTCTCTCTGACTTTCACACAAGCACAGCTAATGTTGAGCTTGAGCTGGTTTGTATTTTAGGAAGAAATTTGACAAAATTATAGTGTTTAACTCTGTAATTTCCCACCTTTCCTTGCTCCCATTTACACACAATGGCAGCTTCTGCATGCTAAATTTAGTCTTTACTGACACAATAACACATGGCTAGTAACAGATTTTTGTTGTTGCATCATTCTCTACTGCTCTTTTTTTTCTCCTGCGGTTCTTGGCTGCCTACTGTCCACTGAATCAGAAACATCTTCAAGTTAAATGACAGGTTGAAGTTACGGCGGGGTCACTGCTGTGGGTTAAATTACAGTATGGCTGAGGGAAGTTGAGACAGGGCTGTCAAAACGACTCTAGTCATGTACATTAAACATTACACTGTACACAAACATAGATACTGTACCTATACTGTACCCTTACACTTACTTGAGCTGTTGTATCTATGTAATTAAACAATGTGAATATTACATTGTAGAAACACATCAGTAGTCTTGACAAAGATTAGATAAAGATTAAAGGTCACATTTTCTTTTCCTTTAATAACTAATCTCTACCCATGATAACAGTTAAAATGTAAAATTCTGTTGTTGAAGAGGTCCAGATGTTGCCATAACCTTGAACATCTTTTCTCATTTCCTGAGTCTGCTGCTGTTTAAACACTGTCGCTTTCCAGTGATCAAGAACTAATTAGTGTATTACTGATACAGTATGTATGCACTCATATGCACTCATATTTTTTTGCAGGCAGCTGCTAAAGACGGAGCTGGGCTCCTTCATCACTGAGTACCTTCAGAACCAGCTGCTCACTAAAGGCATGGTGATACTGAGAGACAAGATCCGCTTCTATGAAGGTAAGCACACGCACACACACACACACAAACACACACACACACATTCCCACGCACACTCTGACAAACTACATTAGATTGTCGGTGCTGTCGTCACAGCAACCAGACAGGAAGTGATGCTCTACGTCAATTACACAACATCCAGTCAAAGTGAGAAATTAAGGCAAACTTAAGGCAAACCACTGTGCTGAAATACAGTGACTCACATACCCATTGTTCTGGCTTTGTGGTGTGCCTGTGTGTGTGTGTGTGTGTGTGTGTGTGTGTGTCTGTGTGTGTGAATATTTAGTCATTCTCAGAGCTAGAAAGCAACAGAATGTTTACTGTACAATTATAAGCTCTACAATTTTCATGGAAATAAGAACACCAACAACCTCTGCAATGAGAACAAACCACCCAAAGTTCTCAGATAACATGATGCAGAGATTTTCCCATAATATTATAGGACATTATCTTTTGTTAACTGAGCGTGCCAGACAGTTTTGTTGCTGTAATTTCTTTGACGTTGTGGTGATTGGTTGGTTGTCTTCATGCTTTTGTGTTATAGGTCAGAAGTTGCTGGACTCCCTGGCTGAAACATGGGATTTCTTCTTCTGTGATGTTCTGTCCATGCTGCTGGCCATCTTCTATCCAGTACAGGTACACACATACACAGCCATACACACACTCACATGCTTATATTCTCCATACAAAACTGTGATGACGTGTGTTGTGTGTGTGTGTGTGTTTGTCCTCAGGGTAAGGAACCATCAGTGCGTCAATTGGCTCTCCTCCACTTCAGGAACATCATCACCCTCAACCTGAAACTGGACGAGGCTCTGTCTCGACCCCGAGCCAGAGTTCCCCCTTCTATCATACAGATGCTGCTAATTCTACAGGTACACACAAACACTTTATTTATCTTTTCCTTTCCTTATCACCCACCTTGTATTACAATCTCTCACGCTATCTCCAAACACACCCTTAAACACATACAGAGATAGACATGACTGTTGTAGGGTTAGGGAAGAGGGTAAGTGACAACAGATGGAGGATCAGAGGTTACAGAGATCTGTTGACTTATTTTCTTGCAAAGGGATCTCACAGGAAGTAACCTCAGTGTGAACACAGAGCCCAGTCATCTTCCCATAACCACTCAGTACCCTCCGCACCCCTATCAGTGTTTGTTTGCAAATTATTCATGTGTACACTGTCCTTTAAGACCCTTATGTCCTCACAAAAAGAGAAAAAAAGTCAACTATGATGACAGTGTTTCAGAACGTATTAGTAAAAACTTGTTGAATCAAAGAGGTAAAAGGAATATGTGTACATGTATTGAGAGCACAGACATTGATAAGTCCCTTGTGGATAATTGGCTTCAGTTCATAAACATTTCAAAATAAACTATATTGAGTAACAATGGGCAACTGAAAGTCGGAAGCCTGGCCTTTAAGTTTTAAAGTTTTAACAACTTAACAATTTATTTGGCTGAACTAGGTTTATTTGATTTAGTTATTCATCCATTGTGCAGCTATTTATCCATTACCTTCACTTCTCGTGAAACAGGAAGAGAGTTGTTTACTTGTCATTTAACAGCGGTGTTGCTGTATTCTGTTAATGCAGACAACGCTTACTCGATTTTCAAATTAAGATGCTGCTTTTTCACAAGTTTCACACCAGTTTTTTGTCTTCTGCAGATTAGTCATTGTCGATGAAATCCATATTTTACTATTGAAGGATGCATTGATAATTTAGCTTCATCTCCTGAGGGATCAAGTGTTGTGGAAGTTTCTGTACAGCGAGGGAGGAATTTGAGTGGGAGAAGAGACCTTGTTGAAAACAAAATAAAGACAGACTGCAAACTGAATGAAAGGTTTAGGTATTCGGTGGAAGGGTTTAATTGTTTTCTGCAGAGAACAATCAAATGACGAGAACAGCTTTCACAATGAATCAGAGTTACAGAGTGGCAACAGTTCTGGTGAATACAATCAGTAATACACTTCCTTATATCCAGTGCCCCCAGAGGGAAAAAACCCTTGTTAGGAAAACAGTTTAATCTCAAACATAACTATTAGTGGACCTCAGGCAGACAGTTTGTTCTATTACGTATTTCTGAATCTGCCCCTTGTGTGTCCATGTTTCTTGACCGGTCATTCTATCTCAGCTGAAAAAAGACATCTTGTCTCTTGGACAGACTATGGTCTCGACCTGGGACCTGCTATGATAAACACAGCTCTAGGCAACTGTTTCTGTCAGGCTACACGTCATAAATGGTGTGGAGTCATAACAAACCCAGGTTCTCCCATCAAGGAGAAACACACAGATACAGAAGTCATATACTCTAAGAGGCATTGGAGATCTTATTATGAATAATTAATATGAAAATCATTGGTTAAATGTAATGTTCCCATTACAGTGGTCAGGACTCCCATGATGGGTTGCAAAACAACTAAAGAAACAATAGAAAGAAACAAAATTCTGCTTCACAATATAATGTTTCTTTTTTTGGTCCTTTCTGTAATCTTTATTTTTTTAATTTTATATAATATTTACTATACTAGTAGTGAGTGCTGTGAATTTAGACATGTAAATCTCTTCAATCAATGTTAGCCATTTATTGGTCCCATGTAAGATGTGGGTCAGGGAGTGAATGCAAGTGGATTAAGTGTTCTCAAGTGTGTCTGGGAGTTATAACTGTGTGTCTGTTCCTGTGTGGGTTACTTTCAACATTGTGGTAGTGACTCATTTACCCAAACCGGCTGCTTCCGACCGAGGGAGAGCAAGGCAGCAGGGCAGGATGGTATAGAGGGTAAAAAAAGACTCAAGAATAGAAAACAGGATATATTTATTTCCCTGTTTTAATTGGTCTTTTTTTGTTGTTGCCCACAACGAATTAACATGTAGAGCTGAAGATATAAAAGCAGACAGGAAAGCAGGGCAGCTAAGACAAGAGGTTGAGTGTCGGGGAAATAAAATTCAGCACAGAATGTTTGCTGTATTTTTGTGACTACTTCTTTCATCTGTTAGTAATTTCTCTTTCATTCCGTGGCACCAATTTGCTGACGTCTGGTCTATTTATGTGGCTTTTTTCTGTGCTGTGGTTTTGATGCATATGCTCAATAATTCAGAGTACTGAAACTTGATTGATCTCTCCTTTTGTTATGTTATACACCTCAGCGTGAAATAAAAAGTATGTCTTAAGTTTATCTAAATTGTAGAGGCGATTTAAACTGAATCCTAGTTTTACATAAAGAAAAGGCCTGAATCTTGATATTGTTATTCTTAATGGCTCTGAGTTCGTAAAGCAGCACCATATCGATTCCAATTGATTATGAAGGTAATTTGTTTGCCATGGATCTACTTAAAACACATCAAGTGCACAGTGGGTTTGAGCCTCGCAGCAAAGCTGTAATGCCTGTGTTTCCTGGCAACAGTGCAGATATAAGCACTTGGGTTGCATGAAACAAGAAGACACATGTAATAAAAACAGGGCAATGAGGGCTCCACATATCAGAAATCAGAAATACTTTATTGATCCCCGAAGGGAAATTATGTGTTACAGTTGCAAGAAGTATATAAATATCACAGAAGAAATGTAAATAAAAGAAATATAAGGAGTGTGGATATGTACGGTATTTACATAGTACATAGTACATAGTAGGAACTGGAATATGGAATATGCATAGTGGATGCACAGTGAAGCTGGATGCGTGCACAGTTGCAAGCAAACACCCCCTTTATTCCTATTAAGGACATGGTGATACAGCTTTTCTAACACCGAGACCCATACCTGGCCCGCACTTCTTTAAAGCTACTCTAATTAATATATTTTTTTTATATCAACAATTAATCAAATTACAATGCAATGTGAAAGTGGTCCCTTGTAGTAACGAATACACAAAGAATTATCTTTGCAGTGGCTTGTCCTATTGTCCACTGTCACCTCATTATGTCTAAACAATATTAAAATAAGAGCTACCTTCTCAGAGGTCTTTGATTCTACTCACAGTAACTGGCTGTTTGATAAAATCACTGAAAGGTAATTTCAACTTTCTTTCTCTTTCCCCTGGTAGTTTCTTCATAGCTTTTAAAGTTTCCGTTACTGGCCAACAAGCAGCAATTAGTGGCTACCACACATACTGGCTAACTAGTGTGTGTTTGTGTGTGTCTGATGCAGGGAGTCCATGAATCTAAAGGTGTAACTGACGACTACCTTCGTCTGGAGTCTCTCATCCAGAAGGTGGTCTCTCCCTACCTCGGGACTCATGGGTTATATTCCAGAGATGGATCTTCCAATTCACACTGCTCTTCCTGCGTATTAGGTATGTGTGTGTGAGTGTATATGTGTGTACAGATGATGTACAGTGGATGTTTTTATTAAAGGTTACAAGTGCCATGATCTCTTGAAGTGTTGTGTTTTCTTGTACTTGTACTCTATGGTGTGTTTTCAATTATGAAGTAATCAAAATTCTAAAGCAATCTTTCTCTACTTTTAACTCGCTCTTTCTCTCTCCAGAAAAGCGTTTGCAGCGCTCCTGGTCCTCCAAACCAAGCAGTTCGCCCATTGCCAAAAACCCAGTGGTACGCTCTAAGAGCTACAACGTTCCCATGCTGACCCCCGTGGTGGAGTATGACGCTGACTACTCCACAGGAGGTGGCACAGGTATCAGACGACACTCCGTCTCTGAAGTGACTTCCTGCTTGGAGGAGAGCAGCTCTTTGGATGAATCCACGTCCACTGTCAACAACAACACCAGCACACCCAGCCTCGCCAACCACTCTCCAGCACTTTCAGGTACGGCTACGCAATAATAATAACAACATAATAATAACAAAACATTGACCCCCATTAAATTTTAAGATTCCAAGAGGCTATTGTTTCTGGAGGGATATTTGTGTCTCTTAAACATCTATTGTCCTCTGTACAGACACTGTGAACTCCAGCCAGGACCTCGGGCCCAGAGTCGCTGACACCCCTGCGGGTCCCCACCCTCTCCAGCCACAGAATCACTCCCCCTGCATCCTCCCAGAGCCTTCCCGAGGCCACAACACACACTGCACAGGCTCGCTAGTGTCAGACTCCCCTGCGCCCTCTACAGTGCTGGCTCAAGACACAAGCTCCAGTCCCAGTCTTTCGTCCAGTCCGGAGGTCATGATGGACAACGTCCTGGGGTTTTTGGACTCAGAGTCGGAGCACGATGGCATCTTCCTGGACTTCTCACAACACTGTTCTGGAGGGTCAGACCCAGAGCAGAGACAACAGGAGGCATAGTGTGGTGTGGCACACAAGCATACACACTTCCAAGGAGATCCACACTGATGCGGGGACGCGTGCAAACAATGCTGAGCCATGACGATTTTCCTCACACCCTGTGACACCTCCTGCTGTATCATCATGGATCCTTTCAAACTAAATTATTTTCTTGTAGATGTGGTCCACCCCTAGAAACAAGTCTAACTTCATGCTGTCTGTTAAAAATATCAATTTGGCCTTTTTTAGTATATGCTCACACCTGAAAACATTGGCACTGGGAAGCTTTAATCACATAAATCACTCCTCTGCTCTCTCGGAGGTGATTGTCCCGTTTTCTCTTATGAATGAAAACTTGGAAAAATTAAACATACATAAAGTCAGTAATGCTAACATATCCCAGGGGCAGGTGCGTATGCTGAAAAATGAAATTCTTTTACCAATGGTAAATACCTCTTCAAGAGTAGGGCTATTGAATAGCTTTGTCTCACAAATTCAAACTTTTTTTAACATTTTAAATATAAAATAAACTCCAGTAGGATCAATGATGCTTCTGTATTGTTGGTTGAACTTCAACTTATTTTATTAATTGATAATTAAAATGTTAATTATAATGTTGCCTGTCTTGCGTTAAATCTAAGATTAATTGATTCGTCCTTCTGAAAGGTAGTTTTGATAATGAAACACTGTAAACAATGAATTGGTCTTTGCAGCTTGCCAAGAGGATAACAGCCTTCTTCCAAACATTTGGTTGTATTCAACTGTTTTCAAACCTTGGACTTTTCCCTGCTAGTTCTTGTTGTAATCCAAATTGTCACTGAAAGTCCCCTCTACATCAGCTCAGAGGGTGTGTGAGTCAGTGATTCAGTCAGTGTCTTCAAGTAAATATTAGCAAACTTTTTCTATATGAAAATGTTTTCAAAATCTAACTGAACTGATTGTGTTCTCTATGAGGGACAAGGAGACAGTTTAAATTTGGTCATTTAAAGTTATTCAGATGTTAATCAAAGACGATATTTTCACAGGTACATAAAGGGCCCTTCCCACTGCTAATGTTTAACCAAAGACTAACATCTTATCTCAGCTCTTTTCACACTGTGTTGATGTCCACTTAAAATAGCAGAAAGCCATATGTAAACACCATAGCCCGAAGACTCTGGCATGCAACTGCAGTGTGTTCTGGCTCCCAAGTCTGTCCAAACAGGAAGAAACTAACTTTGATTTGAGTTTTCCTTGTTTACACATCTGGAAGAAAATTTTACCCAAGAATGAATGCAGCCTCTAAAGAGGATGTGTGCCAATGTAATGTTTCTGATCAGTGAGCTCAATATGGCTTAGCAAAAATATATCACTGCTTACTAATGACATCATCGTCAACCTACCTACAGTATAATGCCAACATTTTTTTAGATACTAGGAACTATCAAACATTTTGGATGAAAACCATAATAATTGTATTTCTCGGCATAAGCACGTTGTTTGTTATGACATCCCCTAACTTTGATTTAAATCTGTGATATAAGTCAATATTTTGGTTTAAATTCATATTTTTAAATGCAAAATGAGAAAACCATGCAGACACTGCCATCTTGTGTTGTGCTTTTCCCATTTTTAAAGTGTGTATTATCTTTTCCTGGCATCCAAATAGAGGCTGCAGTAACACAGTGTGACAGAAAGGTGGGGAAAGGGCAGAATAACGCTTTGGTAGGACCGGAAGTAGAGGAGAGCAATTACAGACACCTGTGCGCCGCCGGGGGCGGGGCAAAGCTAACGATGGAAGTATGGAGGCGAAAAGAAAGGAGCAGTGAGCGTGTTAAAGGATAAAAAAAGCTATTTAACACTTAACAGTTTTTATCTAACCGCATGTACAGTAGTAAAATAAATATGAAAAGTTTTAACGCAGTTGTTTCAAGAAGCGGCTGAATTTGCTGGACTTCCCTGGGAAACAACGTGCTGCTACGGGGACGCCGATCTCAGGAGCAGGTGTGAATGCTACTTTTTACAACTTTTTAAGGCGTCTTAGTTACTCTGTAGCCTATTTGTGCATCGATAATCACATTCAGAAGTTGAAGTGGGAATAATTATTAGTCTTAGTCTTTTGGTTAAACATTAGCAGTGGGAAGCCTATTAGTCTTTCTTTTGATCCATTGATGTATGGGAAATGGATTGGATAAAGTGTTTTGCAATTGAATGCCCATAAGATCTGACTACTATACCGTGGCTTAGTGATGGCAGTCTGACACTGAAGCTTCGATACGTGCTTCAAACTATTAACTACAATTCCATTTGAACCACTGCTCCAAAGTTTGCTTTGGTACGGGAAAATCACGTGACACATGACGTCCGAAGCAGCATCTGCTTCATTCTCTGAATGAATCAGCTGTTCGCAGCGCCACACGGACACTAGTCAGGTGCTGCCACTGCAACTGGCACCGCCTCGTTTCGATCTGTGTTGTAGCGCGCTCAAAGCTTAAAAGGTTGCGCTTGGTTTGTAGCAGCTTCTACAGTGACGATCATTAGTTTGTTCGTATCGATTTATTTTCATTAATATAGAAGCTACAGTGGAGGTACAGCAGTACATGACGTCTCCACCGCTGGAACGATCTTTAGATCCACTGGGGTACTGGATAAGTCCAAAAAGTGTAGAAAAATTAATGTTCCTTAATAAAAATCGTTGTGTTCCGTATCCCACATAACCCCTGGCCATAGTTACAAACACACCCAACTTGTGCCATATTTTCCCAGCACATATTCATCAATATACTTTTAAAAGAAGATCCCATTGTTAGTACGCGTGTGTCACAAGTCTAGCCTCCTGTCATCTATCTTGTCGGGATAATTTAGATGCAGCCTTGGCACTTCACCAGGCGAGGTCGCTGTTACTGAAGCTTCTAGTAATAAACCCATTTTCAAAATAATTCCTAAGTGGTTCACCCAAGCTTCATTTGCCCATCACTACCGTGGCTATTGGATTTTAGAAGGAAGCCACTACATTATGACTTTAAAAACATGTTTTTAAAGGCGTATATATGTATACATTCTGTATATTAAGGGTGGGGGGAAAAAATCAATACAGCATAGTATTATATTTTCAGTGGCAATACTGTATCGATACACAGGCGCCAAGTATGAATTTTTTTTATATATGTGTTGGTCAGTTTGTCTGCTTGACAAATTGCTAGTGACACAAGAAACAAACATTTAAAATGTAAGTGATATTTTAATGGGAGATTCAGTGACATGGATCAAGTGTAAGCCACAGTTTGGCCTTGTAAGTATAACCAGTCTACTACATTAACTGTCAACTGTTTGTACAGTCAGACTTTTAAAGATTCAATTTGAAAAGTAAACATAAAAAAATAAAATGATTCTGTTGCTCTCAGAAGCAAATGCATTTGACTATTCTAAGAAGTGAAAACATGAATTACACTAAAAAGAGGAAAAAAATGCATGTGCTGTGGTTACAGAGCATCAAAATCACAATATTTGCAGTGCATGAAGCTGAACCCAGCTCAACTTCTTCCTGCATCCGACAGCTTTTCAGCAGCACTTTCTATTAGCATAGCATAATCTAAATCAGAAACAGCTGATTTCTTCTTATCCTTCTGAGTCTTGTGTAGTTTACGGTTGACCAGAGTACATTCAGAAAAACAATACCTTTTTGTATTGTGGCATTATCTAGCACCAATTTGTGAAAATCATTACTCTAAATAACTTTCTAACTTTGTTTTCTGTGTTTAATTACAGCTCACAGGAACGTAAAAGGCTGCATTAAACTGGGTCCAGTCCTGCTTCATACTGAAGGTTTGTTGTTCAACCCCATATCGTTTCCTATACACAAACTTTACTTCCATAATTATCTGCACTTAAGAGCACTAGTTACTATAGTACCAATTACTCCATGTGAGTTAAATTCTCATATTAGACTATTTATATTCTGATGACAAACATGCAGATTTTTTTTTAAGTAGTTTAAAGTTACTCCTCCGGTCCGGGACATTTTTTTTTGCCAGAAAGCTTTCTAAAGCAGTGTGCAGACAACAAAAACTCATTAATACCAAAAATCAAGTTATCACCATAGAAAAAATATTTAGCTGCATAAGTCTCTAAATACAACTTATGTAAAACTGGTACTGTACTTTAAGTTCCTATTATTTTGATGTTTTTACAAGGAAGAATTACACACTTGTGTAAACCTAATTAACCAGATTGTTTATATAGTGGAGTCACAGCTTCTGTATCGCTCACCATGACAAAGGCATGGTGCAAACATTCAGTTTATAAACAGTATTGTGTTCATTCCTGTTTTCAGTTGGGATATGCATTTCAAACTTTAAACACTGAAGTCTATCAAAATATGATGACCAAATGTTCTGCACTTAGACACATGGCCAATGAAACGCTACAGAGAGGATCAGTCAAAGACATCTCCTTCCTGTGAAGTTATAAGGCGAGACTCCCCGTGATGCAAAGTGAAGAAGGATTCCGGCTTGAGTCCTTTCTGTTCCAGAGCCTCTCTGAGACGAACCGGCGGCTCCAGGTAATACTGGAAGGAGGAGGAAACAGGACCCGAGAAAGTGAGTTATCATTTTGACTTTCCAAGCGCGGCCGCAAGAATGAAACTGTCAGCAATCGACGTGCAGCTTAACAAACAATGACACCTTTTGTTATGTTGTTACCAGAACATAATAGGTGCTCTAACACGCTCTGTGATTTATAATAGTGAACAATGAAATGATGCATCAGCTCTGTCTGTAGAAAAATGTGTTTAAAGTTTTTAAAAAAAAATCTGAAATGCTTAAACAGTTTAACACAATCACAAACTGTAGAAGTAAATCATAAAGTTGAATCAACATCTCTAGAACATTCAAACCTGCTTATGTTTTAGCTAGCTGTGCCTAATAAACAGGCAACTGAAACATTAGTAGGAATCAAATGTTTTAAATACATTTTTCTACAGACAGATGATACATCATTTCATTACTACATAGACCTAAGACCCACTGTTATATAATAAGGATGCCATTGTTGTTAAGATACATGACTATCTCTGCAGCTAAGACTGTTTACTCTGTGTTGCAGTGAGTGTACACTTTACAAAATGTCACAATACTTGCTTGTGGGTTAAAGGAATAGTTTGATATTCCCTTTTTTTCTGCAGAGTTAGATGAGAAGATTGAGAGTGGTATCAAACTTCTCATCTAACACTTTGCAAGAAAGTGAATGTGTCTAACTTTTACCTCATAGGCGAGGGCAAAGGTTCCCCAGTGAATGGCCACAGACTGTTTGGCCTGAAGGTCCTGGTGAATCTGAACAGCCTCTTCTGGATCTACATGCTGCCCCTGCATCATATTCCTAAAAAACAGATATTCTTACATGTCTGTGCATTGCATACAGTACAGCAGTTAACATGTTGTTCCTGTTAATGTGTCATGCAGAAGCTCACCATCTCTGCCATAAATTCTACCTTTACAAAGATTTGTAATGTTCAATTTTTGTTGACTCTAAACATCTCTAACTTTATATATATATTGAGGTGTTTCTCCTCCCCATTTACAGACGTTTGACTTGTCATAGTAGGATAGTTCAAGTGTCTATTGTTGACAAAATTAGTTTCACCTGTGCTTTCCTACTATGACGAGCCAAAATGTCTGCTGTGAAAAAGGTACACGATCCGTTCTGCGCATGTGCAATATGTTCGCGCAGATGATATCATGATGAACACAGATTTACGACACTGCACGATCTGTTCCCAAAGACAGTTAAAGAAAGTCCGTTTGCCTCCACCGGAAAGCTAACGTTAGTTTAGCTAATCACTAGTTGAGACAGCATGTAAAATAACCGTTAAAATATATGACAGCTGTTACGTCAGTTCTACTTTACTTGTGCTCATTTAAAATACAATCACTCAATACTTGTCTTCATTTAGCTGTAGCCTGCTTTTCCCACTGTTTAGTTTGAGTAACGTTATTTTTTATGCTGAATCTAGCTGTTAGCTAAACTAACATCGTTAGCTATCCGGTGGAGGCTAATAACAGACACTACTATGGAACAGATTGTGCAGTGCCGTAAATCCTCGTACATCATGACTATCATCTGCGCGTGCGTTAACATATTGCACATGCGCAGGATAAATCTTGCAGACAGGGTCTGTGCTAGAACACAATTTAATCAACACATTCGTGACAGTTTCAACAACTGGACGTTATAAAAATAGACTTTACAGTTGTATTAAATTGTACAAGTGTACCTAATAAAATGGACACTGTGTGTGTGTGTGTGTGTTATGCACAGAACCTGGGCAAGTAAGCTCCGATGGGGATTGCTGCGAGGTCAAACGGTCCAAAGCGTCGTCCAATCTCCTGGAAGGAACTGCAATAGCCGGTATCACCAGCGAAGAAAAATCGATGGTCCGGACCCAAAATAGACCAGCTGCCCCATAAAGACTGAGAAAGAGTATTTGTATTTACTAAATATGCTTTGAACTCAAACTGCTTTTTTTCCTGTTGCACTAAATGCTTGCTCTTAAGGGGAATTATTGGGACTTTATAAATTGTAAAGTGTCTTGATATTATAAATAAAACTGAATTGAATAAAACGGTATTTTTAGTAATGAATTATTACCTTGTTATCATCCAGTGCAGTGCGTTTGCTCCAGTGCTGAGATGGTGTGCAGACAAATGTGACATCGTCATGACCCGGGACACAGTTCTCCTCCCACCAATCCAGCTCCATCACATTCTCACAGTCCATCTTCACCAGCCAGTCCATCAAACCCAGGGGCACGAACCTGGGAAACACACATACATTATCACACTTACATAATAGGGACGTGATTATTCCAAAATTCTGGCATGCTAAAAATAATACAACTTTATGGAAAGTGAAATGTACACTGAAATGTAATTTGGCTTTCCTGAGCAGCAAGCTGAATACATGAACTACAATTAATACTGGATCTCAACATTACTGTTGACCATACTTCCATAACACGTACCAGCGTAGCTCCCCTCCAAAGCGTGCATTAAGGCTGGCCACAGACCCAGCATCCAGATGGTCATAATGAGAATGACTGATGACGACAGCATCGATCCTGGGCAGCTGTTGGCAGAAGGATAAACAATGAAAATAAAGGTTAAAAAAAAGGAAGCAGCCAAAGAAACAAGGTGAACTTTTCAAGGGACAGTGAAAACAAAATACTTAACCTGGTCCACACTGCAGGGGGGGCCTCTGTACCTTTTGGGTCCCATAAACTGAAACGGTGAGGCCCTCTGGCTGAAGATTGGGTCTGTCAGAATATTCAGC
The DNA here is from genome assembly GCA_026937815.1 of Etheostoma perlongum. Taxonomy (NCBI): domain Eukaryota; kingdom Metazoa; phylum Chordata; class Actinopteri; order Perciformes; family Percidae; genus Etheostoma; species Etheostoma perlongum. Next base: position 15,915,467 of record CM049393.1, on the reverse strand, counting down.
CCGTCCATTTCAACCAGAACTGTGGCATGGCCAAGCCAGGTGACTCTCAGACCTGGACCAGAGTCAGAGAGGTCTGGTTTCTGGACAAAGTACGGTTCCATCACTGGGAGCTCACTGTCCAGAGCCTTCACAGGGAGGGGAAAAGAGAATGACGAGTAAGAGCAGCACCAAGCGAGGTATAAAGGGAAGGATACGGAAGAAAGGAAGAGAGAGCAAACAATCATAAGGAATAACATGTTTCAGTCTTCTGACTTTGTCTAATCATACTTTTTTCTTGCACCCTAATAACAGACTCACTGTTCTGGGCTCTGCTAATGTTATAGTTCCACTCTAAACACAGGGATCAACATGTTTTTGCTGCTTGCAATGTATGATGTAAGCTCTAAGAACAATTTACTTTTGTGTGACGTTTGAGAGAGAGAGAATATATATATATTTTATATACACACGTAATATTGCAAACTACCTTTCCATTTGTACAACCATTCACATTTTATGACAACAAAAATATGTAATTAAAGCGTAACTCTCGCCAAAATGCAACCTTGGGTCTTTTTGTGAACGTAACCGAGTCAAACGTTGGTTTAAAAGCATAACTAGGACGTAAGCGCCACTTTTAAGATTTACTGTATTTTCTAGTGCTGTCAAAAGATTAAAATATTTAAATTTCATTAACGTCATAGTTAACATGCAATTAATCACATTTTATCTATTCGAAATGTCCCCATATGGTTTCTCATTTTAATGCTTTTACTGACATGAAAAGTGGATTGGCTCGCTTTGTGCAAATGTTTTTTTATTGAAAACGACATTGGCATATAGCTTACTGTAGTGTTCAATTTCACACTAACATTCTCACTTGGAGCAAATAATCTCTCACACAATGTAACACTGTCCATCAATAAAAGGGAGCAAGAAACACTTTGACAAGGGGGCAGAGAATTCACATCAAGTGGTATTTCAGACTGGACATGCTGCGATGATAGCTCAGTTCACAACGACAAAACACACAGATCACTTTTGGCAACTTTTAAAAAGTAAACTTTCCATTCAGAATGTTATTGGCATCCATTACTGCATCTCGAGCTCACAATCCTCTCCAAACGTCAAGATACCAATCTGGCCGGCTCACAAGCCCAAATAAGTGTGTGTGGCATGCCTGTTTTGTTTCCGGTCGAGCTAGATCCGGTGTGATGTTGTAGTTTTTCTAACACTACTAGTTGTTGCAACAGCATGTGAAAAGACCAACAAAGTTTGCTAGGCCAAAACGAATGTTAATCTCACGATAAAAAAATGTACACCGTTAAAATGGATTTGCGTTAACGCTGTTAATCGAGCCAGTCAAAAATAGTCGAGGGAGGAGAGTAAAGATAGAAAGCTCCTAAAGCTTGGTTCCATATAAATGCATGGATGATTAGTTGTTTTGTTGTCAGTGAAATACAATATTGGCCTTGTAGTTAAAAAAGAAGAATGACATTTCCTCCTAAGGAGTCCGTTCATTCGCATTCGGAGATCAACTCTTTTTGATTGACAAGATGGCGGACAGCGTAAACAACTGCTAAAGTCATTCAAAACCTTTTTTTAGTAAACTGTCTACACAAACAATGTTCTCAAAGCAAAGTTTCCTGTTGTGTTGAGCCTTCTTTGTGTTTTAAAAATGTTGATCTTGATCCGATCATAGCTCTTCCAATTCAAAAGGCCATTTGACCCGGAAATGAAAATAAGGTGAATCTTAAAAGTGGTGCTTCCGTCCTAATTATGCTTTCAAACTAAAGTTTGACTCGGGTACATTCACAAAAAGACCCTAAGTTGCATTTTGATGGGAGTTACGCTTTAAGGGGTTAAAAATGTTTCTGTTGCTGTGTGAATGCAGTTTTTGAAGCCCGTTAAGCTCTTACTGAGGTCAGCAAGGTTTCCACTAGAAGCTATAAATACTCAAGGGCAATAATCCCACTAACAGTACAACACTACAAATACTGTATTTGAACTCTAATATGGATCACTATGAGGATAATACAAGTAAAGCCATACATTTGAAACTTTTTAAAAGTGTAAGTGGGTGAATTTAGGTTGGAGTTATCCTTCTATAGCATCTTCCATTTATATGCTACTGTAGGACATTGGAAAGGTTCAATTTAAAACATCATCTATCACTGATTTAACACTATTTGGACTTACTTATGAAAAATGTAGTTAATGGCTTTACATTTTTATTCTACCCACCTCTTTACTAGTTGGTATATTACTGTGATTTTTATCCAACAACAGGAATCTGAGCAGGGTGGTGTAGGAAGGGAACCGCCATGTGGGCCAGGGGTTTGTCCAGCGACCATGTTTGTCCTGACAGGACTTTGTCACTTCCTCCTACAATAAAAGTAAACCGTAGAAGAAGGGCATTTCAAACGATATAAGGTTAAAACACAATAGGTAAAGAACAGTAGAGATGCCATGTTAAGGGCTGTTTATGGAAATGAGGTGAAGTTGGAAGAGGTGACGTGTGTGTTTTAGGTAGAGGTTTTAGGGGACAGGGGCTTGATGGGAAGTGAGGTTTTTACCTCCAGCCGGTAGTCCAAGCGGAAGCTCTTGCGGGAGGAGCGGGAGGAGCTGCTCTTCCTCTGGGTCTGAGGATTTACCTCTCCACCCTCAGCGCCTCTCAGCACCCCACCATCCTGGAGTACAGGTACAAACAAAGACCCACAGTGATCCATTTGCATTGTCTAAAGCATTTTAAACATGATGGATAATTAGCATCACCCACCACATAACCAACCACCATCAAGACATCTTCTTGTGCCCTCAAATTAAAAGAAAGATGAATTGGAATCATGTTAAGCTTCTGGTATCTTTGAGTGTAAAAATCCCACCTTTACTAATAGAGTTCTGCACCCACTGACTCAAGATGGACAGTTTAAAAAAAAAAAGGGTCAAAATCAATACAGAAGAAGCAAAGAAATAGTCCAATACAAAAACTGACTAATTAACGACTGGATGTGCCAGAACTTTCTTAAATTAAATGAAAGAAAAACTGAGGTGGTTGTTTTTGGAGCAAAAGAGGAATGGTTGAAAGTCAGCGCTCAGATTCAAACGACAATGTTAAAAACAACAGGCAAAGCCAGAAATCTTGGTGTAGTCATGGACTCAGACCTGAATTTCAACAGCCACATCAAGACAATTACACAGTCAGCCTATGACCACTTTAAGAATGCATCAAGGGTTAAAGGACTTATGTCTTAGCAGGATTTGGAAAAACTTTTCCATGCTTTATCTTCAAACTACTGTAATGGTAATATATATATATATATATATATATATATTATATATATATAATATATATATATATATATATATATTATATATATATATATATATATATATTATATATATATATATATATATATATATATATATATATATATATATATATATATATATATATATATATATATATCAGACAGCTGCAGCTGATTCAGAATGCTGCTGCTCGAGTCCTCACTAAGACCAAGAGAGTGGATAACATCCCTCCAGTTCTGAAGTCCTTACACTGGCTTCCGATGCCTCAAAGAATTAATGTCAAACCACTTTTGCTAGTTTATAAATCATTAAACGGTTTAGGGCCAAAATACATTTCTGATCTGCTGCTACACTATGACCCCCCCAGACCTCTCAGGTAATCTGGGACAGGTCTGCTTTCTGTCTCCAGAGTCAGAACTAAACCGGGGAAGCAGCGTTCAGTTTTTATGCTCCACATACTGTACCTGGAACAAACTCCCAGAAACCTGCAGATCCGCCGGCACTCTCAGCTCTTTTAAATCAATGCTGAAGACCTTTCTTTTTGATGTTGCCTTTCTTTAAATGATTGCTCATTTCTTAAAAGAAAGTCGAATTTTGTTGAAACTGTATGACAATCAGCAAGGGTACGATAGTAAAAAGTAAATGACTTGATTAGACAGTGATTTGACTGTTCTGATGAACATTGTGACAAAAAGGGAAACTTTTTATCATTTTTGGCTAAAACAAATATTGAAGTGAACTGAGTAACTTGGTGCCTTTTGGGATGTTTTTGTTAACAATTTGTAAGATAGGGTTGTGGCCATTCTGGGGGTAACAGGAAACAAATACATGTCTGAGAATTTCTCCAACGTGGGTGTGACGTAGATTCTATGGCAAAATCTACAAGAAAGGATTTTGCAAAGTTTGCCGTGATTAAACTAAGTCTTGTAGTGACGACTACATTGTAGTGTGAAGAGTTGCTGAAATGTGCTATACAAATAAAGCTGCCTGGCCTTTCCATTTTATTTCATGCATTCTTCTTCTGTGTCAAAATCTGGTGCCTACATTACCCACAATGCAACTCGCCCACCAACAGTTAAGTCAGAGATTTGGGTGCATTATGTTAGTAGCAGCTAATGGAGCTTCAAGCCGCTAGCCTCAAGCAGAAATGAGGAGCAGGCTTAAGAGGTCTGGTAAGCTCACTTCTTTTTTACTCCACACTGCCAGATCTTTTACTTTTTATTTTTAATCTTGTAGTCTTCAGCCCCAAAAGACATGACAATGACAGCACATGAAGCAATTTTTCAGATTTCACACAGCTCCTTCTGGAACCACAAAGGCTTTATACAACTTTTCACATTTTCAGTAGTACTCCCAATACCTGTAAACAGACTTAAACGACCAGGTAGCGCATGAGTCAAGTAACTTATTATATAACAGTGAATATAAATAGATTTAGGAAGGAATTAGGTAATAGCTCACTAAAAGAGGTAATAGCAAACTAAAATACATAAGAAAACTACAGGTGTAATTAACAATACTGATTACAGCTGCATTTCCATTGAGATTAGCAGTACCTGCTAGTTTGCATGCTGGGTTACCGGAATGGCTTACTGGGACACTTAGATAGAATTGAGCAATCAGTAAATGTTATTTGTTCCACCTGTGCTTTTCCTGCTATGACGAGTCAAAATGTCTGCTGTGACAAAAAAAAAAAAAAAAAAAAAAGTATCACCAATTTGTTACCACATTTGAACAACCGACAAGAGCAGAAAGACATATCCCGGACAAAACAGGAGTCTCCTAAATGAGTTCAGAAACATGCATTTTACTGTAAAATGTTATACTGGTAATTGCATTTATATTTCAAGTTAGAATTTACCACATTTTGCATTTTGTTACCATCTAGTTGTGAGTAGTAGGCTGCTTACCCCCACCAAGCCTTTTCTCTCCTCCAGTGCTGCTCTGCCTGAAGATGATGGCTTCTCCATGGGCTCACCACTACACCTAGCACACACAAACAAAATCTTTAAACAACATAGTTAGCAAGTGCTTCACAGTTAGTAAACCATACTCTTCTGAAGCATCCAGGGGTCACATGCCTTGCTTAAAGGTGCATCAGAAGCTGCCGAGAATGTGGACAGCCTTACACATTCAAACTGCAACAAGCACATTAAGTACCTGACAGTTAAACCATAGTAGTTTGCATATGAGACAGAAAGATGATAATCAGACACACACATCAGCTTCACTGTATTCAAATGACACCGCTATCAGGGGTGAAATAGCGCTAACACAGTGCACCAAATTCAAGTTACATGGTGAGGGCGACAGATAATACACAAAGAGCACTTTATTTTTTGTAATACTGATTGGAAAGTAACTATACATAATACAAAAATAATTAAGGCAATCCATGTTAAAAAAGCCACATTAACTATTAATACCAAGTGATAAGGCCAGCCTAGAATCTTACTTAGCTTTACATTTTGTTACTTTATACAGGCCTATTACAGGCCCAGTGCAACAGCCAAAACTGTTCTCACTAATTCCTTCTTAGGCAATTTCCACCTCAAACACGGTGGTGCAATATTACACTTTTAATTGAGCCCTACACTGAGCTACAGGTCTGCTTTTAGCTGAGCTGACCCAAGGTAATATAAAAGATTCCTGGACTGTCTGTGTGACTATAAGAAATAATCCCCTTTGTAGGGCAAGTTGCAAAATATGAGAGTTCATTTGAAATTTTAGTTCAGGGATAGGAAAAAAAACCACCTTCATTTACTAGGCACATCAAATTATATTGCCACCTACACACCCCAAAGCACACAAGCCTAATCACAGCCCTTCCTCATCCTGCTATTACTTACAACAATCACAGAGTAGCACACACCCTTACTAGCTACTATCCACTCAAATGATTCCTTCATGCACTTAGAGAGAATGCACTTGAGGGTGGCCTTGTTTCCTATGCCATATTGATTGAAGAAATTTGTAAAATGTGGTCCCTTCATGGCATGATATTGATGAAAGGCTATTCTAAAAGATGGATTCACTATTGTGCTAAGAGACATTTATGACTACCGGTATGCCAGGTATACACACACCAATGCAGTATTGCAACAGAAGCCCCACAACGCACTTTTCCTCTTTGCAGAACTCGATACATTCAACTATGGCGTGCTGATGATGCACTCAGCCTCATGAATGGACTTTAACAGCTCAAACACATACTCTGGGACAACAATGGAGCTCTGTGAGTGACAAAAAAAAAAACAAAGATCTATGTAGCCATCCAGCGTGCCTGATGTGGTCATATGAGCAACATACAGCCAGAAGCGAGAGTTTCTTTGCTTTTCTGTAGTCAAGTGTATTTCAATCTTTCTATTAAAGTTATCAGACAAGATCTTGACAATATCTGTGAAGGAAAGTCAATTGCTGATTATACCATTTACCTAGCCCAGGTTTCCCTCCTGAAAGCAAGTGTCCCAAACAAATTAATGCTATTACTGCTATATTTTCATAACAGCATCACACACACAAGTCTAAACATGATAGTTCCTATGATGCTAACTGCCAAACTATTTGATAATTAGCCTTCACATCAAATATTTCCTGACACATTAACACAGAGGGGGAAGGCAGCAACAACAACACTGGCTACATTATTAACTAACAGGAAATGTATTAAGTAATACGAAGCTATAAGGCATTTTAACAGAAATGTAGCTAGCCCAGCAAAATGGGTCCCTTGGGGAAAACTATAGAAAACACCATGACCATGCACTCACTGTCGAGTAACACATACCCTAGTTACGGGCTACGAAACATGCCTATTTTCAGCCGACTTACCTGAAATCTTGAACGCAACAGAATACCACCAGTTGTTACCTTAGCGGGAAAACATGTTTGCTGCATTTAGGTTAGCCATAACTGTTAGACATAACGCGAGCTGGGTAACATTATTAAGAGATATACGGTTCCCTCTGCATTTCCAATAGCGTTACAGTTTATATTACCATGACGTATCCTTTACACACTAGCGAGTGGAATATTAAATTCCGTTGTTGGAAATACGTCTTTTTAAAAAGGTAAGACGTGGAGTTTAAAAGGCAGGAGGCAGCACGTTGAGGATCATACCAGCTCAGTTTCTCTGACGTCGGTGCTAAACCCTCTGATCACGTGACTGCCCGAAAAACTCTCGCGGGCTGTCTAATAACTAAGAGCGCCCTATAATAGAAAAGGGGGGAATCTAACTTAAAAAATATTTCTAAAATGTATATCTTTATTATTATTATTATTATTAGAATTACAATAATACTTGTTATATTTATTATGCTTAATAATATAGTAAAGAAAATTACCAATAATTTGATTTACATCATTGCTTATTTTTTTCTCCTTATTAATTAAGGCAAAAGATTTATTCATGTAATTTATTACATCACTGCTTATTTATTTTATTGTCTCCTTATTAAGGCAAATTGATTTTTTTCATATATTTTATTAACATGTTTGATGATTTAGTTTATTATCCTGTTCATTTTTTGTTTATTTATTAATTTAAGTTTTAAGACCCATCTAGTATAACGAGGCTATTTGCACATCCGCAAAAACAAAATGTAGCTTATGCTGCCTATTTTTAACATTTAAAATGTATAACTAGAATAAAATGTTATCACTTGAAATAAAATGCGCGGAATAATATACATAGAATACATTTGACCACCAATCCTCTACCTGGAAAAAATAATCATCATATTAAATACCCTGACATAAATATTATTAGTGAACTAATAATCCATAATGTTACCTACTCTCATTCACAGAAAAAGTAATTATATGTTTGCATGTCTCAGCACTAACTAGAATAAAACCCATTGCTGGCACACATTTCTTCTTAGATAGGATAACAGAGTTAAATTTGAGTGCTTTTAGATAGAAAAAGTGTGAAATAACGACTCAAACATATCTGCCAAGCAATATGCTCCCACGAGGACTCTATATCTTTACATCTTTCTATTATTTATATTTAACGTCAAAGTGTAACTAGACTTACCTTGAAGTCCTTCTCCTACTGAAGGACAGCTGGAGCCAGTTGAACCTGAGCACACAAACTGCATTTAGTCGCTCCGTGTATTTACTAAACTTAAACGCCAATCGACACGCCAGCAACAAATGTACAGGCCTGCACAACACTGGTTCCATTCTAGCTTTTTGTATTTTACCATATTTGCTTGGGAGTTTTAAAGAACAGTCAGAGGACACAAAGTTGCATTTGTGTACAACTCGAGAACCATGTCCGGACAGCAAAAGTTGTTTGAACTTCCTGCTAGATGCTTTCACGGACTCTCGGAAATTTGAAAATTCACATATCGTAGCTAAAGTGTATGCTAAGCTAATGCTTTAATAGTTTTTGAATGAAAACATTGAATTACATTGCACCAACTATTGCAACGTACCAACTGGCGATGCACCTTTTAATTTCAGTGGGTACAAACGTCATTGTTGCATCAAACAAACACAAAAATCATGCACTGTCACTGCTACAGCTGACAGGTTATGCACCCCTGAACCCTTTTCACTTTAAACCATTTATTTAACACCCAGCACGTTATCCATGCACGTCCACGGCATCAATAACAATCTAAATACCCACAATAAAGTGCAAAGTGACCAGGCATGATGAATACATGATCAATATCTCTTCACCATAACACAAATTGTCCACATGAGCGGCATAGACGTCACCATTCATCATCGTCACCAACCACATCATATCGCTAACTAAACTACAACTAAGTGAGTTGAGCGTTACTAGCCTAACTCAAATGAGATGGCAGTGGGGATGAAGGAGCTTGTACCTGATACCTTAATAACGGGGAATCTGAACCTAGAGCCAGAAGGCATCATTTGAAATTCAGAGTAAAGAAGGTGGGCGTTGTCAGACAGGATGGCTTCCGCCTTCCTCCCTACTTGTCTGTTGTACAGATCAGATAGCGTAGGCTACTCTGCTGTACCCTATCCTGGATAGTGCGTTTTTGGCCTTGATGCTAAGGTTCCTGCACCTTCAATCTTAGATTGAAGAAAAGGTTTAAACGGACTTAAATTCTGTAAAGTGGAATCATGAGGGTCTTATCAACATTATACTGAGATAACTTCCAGAGGCAGAACCAACCTTCTTACACAGTATCTCAGTATTATAATAAAATTCAGCTTGTCATCAATATAATTCTCCAGGTACTTGTAGTTATCTACCTGTCCCTTGATGATACTACTCTCAGGTGTTAATGGCTTGTGGCCAAAATCAATACGGATATCCTTAGTTGTTGTTACATTGAGTTTAGCTGTCACACCATACAATCTCATCAAAAGGACCATGGCAAAGAAAGGACGCATGTAGTTAAATTTAATTCTCCTGACATGCATCCACTCACTCTTACTCTCTGAGTTATGTTAGTTAAAAAAAAAATCAAGGATCCCAGCCATAACATTAAAATATTAACCAGAGTTCTTAACAAGCTTTAAATTAAAACGTGGGGTTGGATTATATTAAAAGCTGATGAGAAATCCACAAATAGCAGCCTGGCTTGTGTAATTCTCCCTTCAAGGTGTTTAAAAAAAACAAGGTTTAAACAGAGTGGTGGCAGCATCTTCTACCCCTCGCCCAGTCCTATACGCAAACTGTAAGGGGTTAAGCAGGTGCTCAGTTTTGGTGTCAAGTTCTCTTTTTTAACAGTTTTTCAAAATACTTCACCCAAATGGTTACAACAGAAAAACACATACACAATCAATCCTGTAAACACATGTGCTTTATATAGAAAACATGAAGATCAGTAAAAAACAAAAAGAAATGAGCTATTCACATTCAAAACGGTTTCCACTAATGTGGTAGGTGTCAATACTATGGGGATGCTTAATGATTTTGGGTGATTAGACCTCTGCTTAGGATCACTTCACAAGGATCAATTACATCAAGATGATTGGACAAGATTAATATTACAGAAACATGTAAAACAAAATTACATGTTGCAATTCTACCTTACAACCAGCTGATCCAGCAATGTTTGGGTAGAAAAGATAACAATGACTAGTATAAAAAAGAAGCAATCACAAAATCCTTGTTTCAGCCACAAGCAATCCGACTGACGTTCTTTTCAGTGCTGCAGTAGAAATACATTATGTCTTCTCTGAGCTATGTGATGTTAAGAGTTCCTGAAAAACAGACACACACACACACACAAAAAAGTGTAACCAAAATATGTCAGAACAATGCCTGTTTGTTTGTTTTTTACACCACTCATGTCTGTGTTTGCCCATTTCTCAGTGGTCCTTGTGGTCTCCGTCCTCCTCCAGTTTCCTGATTTCTGCCTTCAGGTGGTTGATGTTTTCTCTGCTGGCTTTTAGTTTATCTTTCAGCTCTGTGATTTCCTGGCTGGTTCTCTTCTTTGCTGCTTCCATTTTCTCCTTGGTCCTCTGCTCCAGCTCACCAACTGCAGACACAGACACAAGCATGTTGACAGCGACACAAACTATGAATGGTGCTCTTCTGTCCAGAAGCACAAACTAGATTTTTCCCTTATGCAGGGCACTGAGGTCAAAATAAGTGTATACTAGTCTGTATTTAAACATGTGTCTTGTGTTTCTTTGCGTGTGTTCATTGTGTGTGTGTGTACACATACATTCTGTCTCATGCTTGTATGCTCCAAGGGTGAGTTGTCTCGACGTGGTTAGTAGCTGCTGCATCATGGCTGTAGGATCCTGGAAGATCTGAAAAAAAAAATGACAATGTCAGGTGCCTCTCTCCCATCCTCATACAATTCTAAATTTAATAAAGTTGTAGATGTGTGGAAACTTTGAAAGTGATGTGATTTATGTATTTTACCATGTATTTATGGTGGCGAGATAAAATATTAGTAGATGGTAATTAATAGGCCTAGCATTGCCATAGTAAAGGAACATAGAAATTGATGCAGTACAGTAACTCTTGTCATGAGCTGCAGCAAGAAAACAGACATACCATTTCATCATAGAACTCAGAGACAACGGTCTTTTTAGGCATGGCACTGGAGTCTGACTGGAACAGCTTCAACAGATGGTACAAAGTCACCTGAGACCAAGCAGACACAGGTACAAGTCAATATAAGCATACATACAAGGAGATAAAGTTCAAAAGTCCTGCATCACACTGCCTACTAAATAGTTAGGCTCTCACAGGTCTCTCATTGGGGTCAATGAAGAAGATCTTGATGATGATTTCAAACTCCCCCCAGCCCGTCTCTGTAATCTCATATGGAGGCTTAGTCACCACTGGAAGAAAGAGAAACACAGTGAGCTACTATACGCTATACTATCAATGTACTATTGACTTCCATTCACATTTTCTTCTTACTTTTATTGCATTTCTCACATTTCCTTTTTAATATAATTAAGTAGAATCCAAAGTAAACAATGCATCCCCTCTGACAAGAAAAACAGATACATATAAATGCAGTTATTCCATTATTATGATGTAAATGACTACTCACCTCTCAGTGGGTTACCATAGCTCTCGTGTAGCTTAAACTGGATCTTTTTCACATAAGCAGACATATCCTGGAAGAACAATGCTATGTGTTTATGTAAACATTTAAGAAGAAAAAAACCTGGACAATAGAAGTGGTTGGCCATTATCTTTCCAACTAAGTAATTAGTCAACATAAATGGCAGTATTGCAAAAGCCTTTAAACGACCTGGATGTCTAACCTCATTTCTGTAAGGCTTCACATAGACAGACCACTGATGTGTGTGTCCATCCTCCTCTCTCTTTTTCCCAAAGTAACGGGCAACGTTCCCAAACACAATGGGCTTCACAATGGTTATTCCCTGTAGATCACAAAGGGAAAACATGTAACGTTATGGATGTGTTCCTGTTAAAATACTCCAACACACAAATACAAAAACAAAAAAATATGACTGTGGTAACTGCAGTACGAGTTCATCTGTTCTCAATAATCCCCAGACTGCTTTAGCGTTAACGTTACCTTAACTCGCCCTCCGGAATCTGGACCAAATTCAGTCATTTTTTTGAACATAGTACGTTAGAAAGAGTGAAGTTGATCCAGTAGTACACTCTATAGAACTCGTCTTGTTCCACAGCGTGTATCAACATTTAATAAACCTGCCATTAAAGCATTACAATTATGCTTTACACGGCCAACGTTCTCATTTCAAATCAGCCAAAACAAGCGCCGGAAGTGACAAGTGTAACGTGTTAAATTGTACGTTAAGAATGCGCCATGGACACATTAAGGTTCCGGCAGATGGTGTCAAAGAATGTTGCATGTAATAACTTATATATAAACCCTAGTTTGCTCTCATACATCACATTAATTTTTAACATCAAGTAATTTGTCCAAATTACTGTATCTGCACAAAATGGTGAGATAAGGAAACCTGTGCTAGAGAAAACCTCTCTACAGCTCTGCTTTAACGTAAATCTTATGGGCGTTTGAAACTACTCGTTAGCACGATCAGTTGAAGGTTTTCCTTGGTTAACTTCCCTCATATCAACCTTTATTTAGTTTTCGGAGATACAATCAAGGGCAAGTAGCCGAGATTACACAAAATAAATGTAAAATAAAATTTTATAACACAAGTGTAACATGCACGTCACTATGTGACAGTAAGTTAATGTTGCCTACTGGAGAATGTGTCCCTAGTTAATTACTAATAGAGCAGGTTAGCACTATTGCAATGCATTCAGTCCAAGGGTTTACAGCTATTTAAAGTGTGGATAATGGCCCTTAATGAGAGAAGTATTTAGGCATTTCTACTCAGTTTTATGCATATATTTTAAAACAAACTTCTATTTAATATGATTTTGCATTTCATTTTGCCTACACGATAAATCTTAGCATCTTTTAGATTTTTGAAAATGTGTAGTCACCTGTATAAACCCTTAAAATTAAATAATAAATTTGATAGAAAACATGTTGAGAAAGTGTTTCCTACTCAAGGCATTCTATAATTTATATTGGTTGGCTTGTAATTGAAAATCTCCTTACCTGACGGCCACTCTGAAAACTAAGTAGATGCATAATGTACAAAGGAAAGCCACAAAACCAAACTGAATTTAGAAAGGTTTTATTTTTTGGGACCAATAACCATTTCATTACTTTTAGCTATCAAGTGCCTTTCCCTGACAGGAAATGTGCAATTAGAACAAGAAATGGAACAAGTCCCTAGAAATAGTCTAGATATTACCCAATTAATCTAAAAACTAAAGTAACAATAATGGATACTCAACTTTTTTTTAATGTCATGTGCCCTGAGAAGTGCATAGCTATGCTGATTACAGTTACAGGCAGACAACTCTTAACTGTAAATGATCACTATAAAGTTATACATTTTGTCCATTTTACACCTTTGTGGAGTTTCAGCTTGGGGTCACATGGCTAAATTTCTAAACAACCGTTACAGGCGATTAAAAAGTAGTTGAAGATCAGGTAATGAGTGAAAATATATCCTACCATTCCACCGTGCAAGTCAAATACTGAAAACCCCAAAAAAGACTCCAGCTTCTTGGTCTGGCTAAATGCAGAAGACAGACAGACTTCCTCTTGACTGTTTTAACTTCTTGTGATGTAGAACTGACAACACTTACCTTCAGTGCTGTGGAGAGAAGTCAGCACAAGGCAAAGTGACACCTAAGTATTGTTACTGAAAACCTTGCACAAACATGTTCTTATTCTGGCTGATTAGACATCTGTTCAGGATGACATTGAGTGGTGCTGAATTAGGAGTTTGCTCAGATCACAAAGGTCAATGTACATAAGACTCAAATTTGTAAGGCATCAAGTCCTTGTAGGTACACCAGAAGAGGGGAAGAGAGTTAGTTATCCCCCTTAAGTGCAAAATGTCCCACGTTTCTGTACAAAAACCCAATTTACAATGCTTCATTACTCTTCTACAAGGTAAATTGATTAATATAAGTGAATATAACACTCTTTTTAAAGTATAGGGTTAGAAGAATACAATCAAGAGCATCATTAGGGTATTAAAAACGTTTGGATGACGTTACAGTCTGATTCACATCTTTTCATCAAAGTTCAGAGTGATTCCTGTAATCTTTACAATCAAATACTTTTAGACATGAAATATTTCAGGGGATGGCCATGAATTTGAACCGAGATGGACAAAAAAAAGAAAAAGAAAAAGAAAATCTTGACAAGGAAACCAATAATCTCCAATAAGCCAAAAAACAAAACACGGATTCTTACAGTAAACTGAGTTATTGTGGACCATATAAACAGGACTTGTTCAGTGTTAATCTACAATGTTAATATTAATGTCATTTTATCCATATTCCTTTGTTAGGGAGGGCAAAAGGAACAAACTGCAATAGCACCCCCCCGCAATCAAACCCCGCATGTCAAATATTAGGTCATCTAGGCCCAATATATTTTTTGTAAATTTTTACCATACAGTAAAAGAAACAGACCTGCAACGGCATATTTCGTCTAACCGATCTTAAATACTAAAAACCAAAAGCTCTGTATTACAGAGACAATCACAGTCTATTTCAACAAAAGCGCAAGACATGAACATGGTGGAATAAAAGACACATTGCCTTGCATCTAATGACAATGTTATGGTGCATACCCATATTTAATAAATTGCGCATATAGAGCCAGTAGCACTAAATGTGTTCTTTTCGTGACACTGTAGTCCTAAAAATAAACATGCAAAACATGTTCAGTGTGGAACAGTCAAAAAAAATAAAATAAAATGCAGTTACTTGAAATGGCAAATCACCAAATGGGGTTGATAGTTGAAGGATGACCAATGCCACCAACCACACTTTAACTACAATGGCAGCTCAATTGGAATACTAAATCAAGTATGAATAGATTTCACATCAACATACATGTCAAAGACAATTAGTATGTTCTTGGTATAATAGCCATTCAGTGTGATTACACACAGACTTTGTGAAGTATTTTTTTTTGTTCAAAGAGCTGCATATACATGTAGACAAGGTATATGTGTCTTCCCATCCACCCATCAATTCACATTGCAAATAAAGTACATTCATCTAATTTGTCTTACCTTGTAAATGTTTAATCCATTTGAATAACAAAACATATAGGAAACCATAGAGCCGCATGCTAATACAGCTAAAACTATATGATCTAATTATAGACCAATTTAATATGAACAGTTTGCAGTCCAAAATACACATTTAATATAAATGAGCCAAACATGTAGAGGAATTCACCAAATTCATTGAGAACCTCAGTAAACATTTTTATTACAACACCATCTAGTTTTCAATCAAAGCAGAGACATTTACAAACATTCTAACAAAAATAAATGAAAATGAGAAAGGGGTGGGGAGAACACATCAAATATGTACCCTATAAAAACTAAACTGAATGTACACAGTACAGCGAGCCAGGGGAAAAAAGGATGTAATGTTTGTCTTTTTGTTGGGGATGTGCTGGACAATTTATTGTTTCTTTGCAAAAAAAAAAAAAAAAAGCATCACACAGTCATCTTCATGTCAAATAAAACCATAAAAATAAAATAACTGTTTGGAAAGTTTTTTTTTTTTTTTTTTTTAGTTACCATGAGTATAGATGTTTGGATAACATAGCCTTACACAGGTCAGGGGCTTCCATCCACTGCTCTTATTCAGGCAGCAAAGATGAACAGACAAGAGAGATGGATAGGTGGAGAGGAGAGATGGAGGAAGAGGTGGTGGTTGTAATCTTGTCCGGTCATGCAGGGTAAGGAGGTGGTGGCGCATTGAAATTCTTTCCCCTTTTCCTTACATCCATCCTTGATCCTCGTAAGCTGAAAGGTGGAACGAAGGGTGGAGTTTGGTTTCGAGGCAGCCCAACAGTGAACACTTCCCCCCCCTCATCATTCAACTTCTAGACTACACATACATAGTGCACAAGGGGGCTGGGTTCAATTCACCATCACTGAGTCACAAGGTTGGAGTTTGTCCAAGTCCACCACATAATGTACCTAACAAGTTATTGTTATAAGGGGTGGTCGGCAAAACCTAGTCTCTGAAAATAAGGCACAAATTGTAGAAAACCTGTTAGGACATCAACTTTTGTTGTTCTTAATGCTCAGTTGACTGTGTATTGCACCCAACCCTGGCGCAGACAGAAACATTGTCATGCAAACTTGAACAGGAAATATTCATATCAGTGACTACGTTTACATGCACATTAATACCCCGTTCGTTAGGATATTCCTAGTTACGCTTTATTTCGAATGTCGCGTTTCCTGATTAAGACATGAGAAATGCCAATATTATTCAGGTTTTTAGAAGCATTAAGTATTCAGTTCATTCCCGAATATGCATCTCAATTGGAAGTTTTACCGCAGTTTGTTAGGCTGGGGTAGAGATGCATGCCCAAAAGAAAAGCAGACATTCCATAGTTGTTTAAAGGCATAAAAGAGGGAGGCTGTGTACAGTGAAAAAAAGTATTTTACATTTCATTAAACAGAGTATGCACGGCTGCATGTAAACGCGTATATTAATGGAATATTCATTTTCATTAGCGATGTAAACATTTCAGTAGGAATAGTCTAATGATTTGTGCATGGCAACGTAGTCAGTATGTACACACTGGACAAACAATATGCAGTTCAGCCATTTGAAGTATCAGTTTTTAAACATCGATTTGAAATTATTTATATGCCGGTTAAATAAATTCATATATAAATGCTTGCATAACAGACAAGAATTGACATTCATATATAAAATATAGTATATGTATAGACTCAGGACAGTGAAGTTGGACATTTGTTATACAACTGTCAACAGTGTATACTAAATTTAAAATTCAGGAATGGACGCGAGGGAAAATGTTTATAGGATCTAAATATCAAAGCTATGCTGGGCTGAACAAAATGTATCTTCTTATCCTCTAGCTGATTTGAGCCAATAGTGTGCACTTTGCTTTACAGGCTCAGTTCTGCAATGTGACATTTTGTCTGTTTTGTGTGATTTTCAAAAAACATAAAGTCTAGAAATTGGTCATAAATATTCCTATCACTAGTGGTTTTGTAAAAGATGTGCTGTGTGTGTTTAAAAACATTTTAGTAGACTTGCATAAATGTGTATAGATATTATTTGGGTGTGTTAAGTTTATATTGAAGTTTGTATGTTTTGAGATGTTCAGTTATATTAGCCCAAAAGCCTGCTGGACACATGCTAATGCTTACAACATATTATTGTGCACACGTGTACTCCCGTAATACTGTATGATTATTATGTGCTCACAATGGCCGTGTAACGTTGACCTATGTTTGAGTTACTAAGATTACAGCAGCAAGGAGGCTGTTTCATATGTTATGGAGCTGACGTGGATGTTATGTTTATAAGAGGCTAGCTAATTAAGTTGAAGTTAGCATGTACTAGCTTTACTATTCCCAGGTCCCTTCTACAAAATATATATTTGAAGGTAGGCAATGTTTCTTTTATTGAATTTGTTTAATTTATAATGGGAATTGAATGTGTGTACATTAAACAAATATACACTATCAGATTGAATTATATTGCATCGCACCAAATTGTTTCAATATTGAATCCAACTTAATCGTTCCAGATTAAAATTTATCAGCCCTGAACGGCATTGTAGCCCATACATCTAGATACAGATCTAATCCTCTTATAAGGGAGAGATGCACACCCCTAGTAGTTGTATTTTAATATCTTAACTACAAATGTAAAAAGAAATTATTTCCCCATGTATTAGCTTCTTCTCACAACCATAGCAAAATGGACCCTATGTTTGTCATTCAGCTATTTCAAGAATAAAATTTTCCATACAACCAACTGGTTATGGTAGGAATTAGGTACAGAGCTACAAACTAAACACCGAAAACTTTAACCACTGTGACACATCACATAGAAACACTGCATGATTGGTTGTCACACAACCAAATTTTTCAGGACATTAAGAAATATAGGAGTAAGAGACAGAAAGGACAAAAAGAGCGATAGATAAACACACAAAACTATGAAGAGGTAGGAACGCTTCTGATTCAGATACACTTTTCCACAACCACCCAGTGATATGGTTGCCATAATATATATATATATATATATATATATATATATATATATATATATATATATATATATATATATATATATATATATATATATATATATATATATATATATATATATATATATATATATATATATATATATATATATATATATATGCCAGCCAATAAGCTACAATATTTTGTACTTAAAATTGAGAAAGAAAGTCAAGCATGCAAGGTACCGGAAACTGGAAAAGCAGGCTCTTTAACATAATTATAAATGGCAGTTATACTACCAACAATGATCTACTCAATGGGTTACATTTCTCTTAACAGAAGTGGTAAATTTTTCAAATTAAATGACAGTGAACCGTTCTGATAACATTTTTTAATTTGCTAGGTTTTCTATTAATTTAAAGTCTAATTTATTAGGCCTTGGTGATGTAAAGTTTTGCCTCAGAGTGAATTAAAACTGGTATCTGCACCAAAGGCCTTATTTACAGGCATGCCACATAAGTACAGATGATTTTACATGGTTCAAAGATTCAAATAAAAATTGAAACTTTGACTTATTGATACGTTTTTTGCTGGCTTTTTTTTTTTTTTACACAATGCATAGCTACAGACAAAACAGTTTAACTGACCATAACAATATTTTACAAAACACAGTAGTCAAACTCAATGTACTCTTTGTCACACTATTATTTAAAAGGGACCATAACATCCAGTGTAAGTGGGAGGGGGCATGACTGAACTTTTGTTAAATTACATACAAATATCAGACCAACGTATCTCTACTTGAACCTACATTCATTATAGAATATTGTAGTTCATAGAAAATATTAAAATATGCTGCATGGTGCCAGCTAATACCGCATGGAAATGGAACAGGACAGAGCTAAACCAGGGTCAAACAGTCCATGAATTACTCTGAGACCTCCAACTTGTTTATTGGTTACAAAACAGCCTAAGATGTGAAACTTTCCATTTTAAAATTCCTATTTTACAGAATACATTTGGACATTGTAGCAAGCTTATCTCTGTGGGTATAACCATTGCTTTCACTGTCAATCATGTATAGAATCTTTTTTTATTTTTAAATAGATGCTGCGATAAATACATAGCTGATTTATTGAATAATAACCTGGTAACTAGACAAAAATAAAGCATTACAAATGTCTACGATAGTTTTACCCGAGCCAGATTAAGTCAAATTTGTAATTATCTTATGGTATCAGAATGGCATAAACACCAAGGCACTCATGTTTAAGAAAAAAATTTTAAAAAAAAAACGTTATTGATACGGCTAATTCTAATAATCTGCTCATAGGCCATCTTTCAGAGTCATGCCTATTCAAGTATACATTTAATCTTCCTTGTTATTTAAATGTGTATGACTGCTTATTGCTGACTTAACGAAAACTCTGCTTGACCCTGGTTTTACCTGATCAAATAGTATGCTTGTTTGAAAAGGACTGTG
Source organism: Etheostoma perlongum (assembly GCA_026937815.1). Taxonomy (NCBI): domain Eukaryota; kingdom Metazoa; phylum Chordata; class Actinopteri; order Perciformes; family Percidae; genus Etheostoma; species Etheostoma perlongum. The sequence goes on along the minus strand of CM049393.1, from coordinate 15,895,660 downwards.
ATCCCCAGCACACATGCACCTGCTCATTCCCCCATGGCAATATGAACAGATAACAGTGTTAAAGCTTATCTGTGGACATAATAAATAGCCAATCTGTCATCATGATTAAAAGAAATATGCTTAGTTCTTTTTTTCTGATGACAATGCTCTAAGATATCAGACTGAATGCAGTCTGATATCTGCAAGGCGGATTTTATATAGCTAGAAATATTTAGGTAAAAGATACTCAAGTGCATTGTTGGCAACTACAAATTACCAAAAGTGATTAGGCCCTGTGCCCACTGGGGAACTCTTATCCAACGGATATAACACAAAATGTGTTGGAGACTGCGGTGATTGCAGTTGCAATGCTATTATTGATAGCAATGCTTGTTTGAAAAAAGGTATTTACATTTAGCTGTTGCCAGTCAGAAAAAGTAAAAACGCAATGATGTAGGTGAAAGGAAACAAAATAACTAACATTTTTAAAAGTCATCTTTTGTAAAGAAGTTCCCAGTGGAAATAAAGCCTAATTTTTTTGTAAAAACGGTTGGTATAGGATAGTATTTTTTTATGTTTTGCCTGCTTTCAGAATTCAGCAACCAAGGAAAACCACCCCAGCTAATATTTCTCAGTATGTGAGAAGCTTAATACACAGTGCATATATAATTAATGTGTTTTATATTATGTATAGAGCCACTATATTAAGACATTAAAGGTCTTAAGTGTGAATGTAGTTTATGTCTGAAAGCTAATGTACAATTATGAGAAATATTATTTGGGGTGATGCGCAAAAGTAGGGGTCCATGTAACCTACTAGACTACTCTATAAGGACTGGTTTATACACAACACCACAGACATCTTAAGTTTTTCGGCAAACATGAGAACGACACAAAATCGATCAAACCAGATAAGTCAACAACAGTTCCAAAACTTTACAAAAGTGCGAGTGACGCAATAAAAGAAAGCATCTTCCTACCAAGATTGCAAAATGGTTTTTGAAACCCTAACACTGAGCCAGACGATTAGACTAAATAAAATTTACTTCAAATAATTTGAAAGCAACAAATCATTGACAATATGGCATCAATATTATTGTGCACAAACTGGTGTTATAGTTTTAGATAAATTAATCTACAACTAATCAATAACATGACTTAACATCCACAATGTCAGCAAAACAATGCTGTGAGCCAAAATACTCCAATACTTGCATAATCTCCTGCCAATCTAGGACGATTTGTTATTTAAAAACACTGCAGCCTCACTGGATATCATTTCAGGGTACATACAAGAGTCTTCAAAAAAATAAATATTAAAATGTAGATTTCTACTATGTATCAGTCAATGTGAAATAGAAATTAGCATATAGTCATGAATCTGCTGCATTGACAATAAAAAAATTTCAGTTTTCATGTGATGTATACCTTCAATATTTACAAGTTCTCACAGATAAAATACAGTTTAACTGAATCTGACAATTCAACTAAAACAAATTGATGGCAAAAACTTCGAATCTGAAAACATTTTCTGATCCTAGCTTTGAATTTTTTTATTCAATGTTTACATGTAATTTATTCTTTCAATTATATATGTAAGCTACTGCAATTAATTACGCACTGATCCTTAAAATATACCTAATGCAAATATGGCGCAATAACAAGCAATAATCTATCCAAAAATCAGCAGATCAACACTGATAAATGTTTACCTTCTCTTCATTATAAACACAACAATGATATTTATATGTTCAACTTTTAAACTGAAATGGGATTCCTATACAAAAATACTGTAAATAGAACATTTACAAAGTGTAGATTAGTCAACTATCGACAAATTGAACATTGCCATTTTTTTTTCTTCCTAAAAAAAATCCAATCCAATTTGAATATGCCACACAAAATGCTGAATCTGTAATAAGTACTGTAAATGATTGAAATCTTGCCAATCCATCAAGGCACTACTATTACAAGCACACTGAAACCAAGTCAGTCACAGTACACTTGAATTAAACTCACACATAATGAAATGGCAATTCATTATTGAATCCTAATATTTAAGCCAGAAACTCTTTGGTCCACTGGCCATAGCTGCTGGTACAAAAAAAAAAAAAAAACTTTATAATTTCCACAATTTTTTATGAGCCACACGGATAGATAAAGATTAGCAAAGTTGTGTATTTACAGAGTCTCAAAACTGCAAAAAAGGCAGAACTAGCACAAAACTTTACCAAAACAACAGAGCTGGTACTGCTTTCTTGCCATGTGTTCTGTAACACATTTTGAAATGTATTTGGCAGAACATAAAAAGTGGCCAACAAAGTTTGCAAATCACCAGCCTCAGAAGCATGTAGACCAAAAAGTAATGCATCCACAAAGTCAATTTCCATTAACTATCAGTGTGTTTTTTGAGAGAACCACAGTATTGATACAACTCTTACAAACCCTTCTTTGCAATGCAGCATGTTGAATACAGTAAGTGTGTCTTACACATTGTCTGAAATTTCAGATACACAACACAGCTGAGATTACAAATTATGACATTTTAGGAGAAGTAGACTTACCTTACACCTACCTGAAATCAAAGTACTGAGTTTTAGAAGTCTTTTCCTTGCTTACCTCGTCTCTCCTTGTCCCCTTGCTCATATATTTATAATGGGACATTTATATGAAGGAGTGTCATTCTTTACTGTAGATTGACTTCAAAAGTTTCTAAAATGTTTAATGATTTATGGCCTAAGTGACTGTACTCATGAGGATAGATACAACATTCCATAGATAAATTATTCTGGGCGTAAACATACCATGCCCTCTGTAGACTAAATGTTGACCAAATTTGTCATGGGCACAGAAAATCCTAAACTTTACTGAAACCTTTAATCTGATTAAGAAGAGAGGAGATAAGCAATCAAAGCAGACTTTTTCAAACACATCTTCTGCCATGTAGTTTAGGCTTTTTGAGCCTGAGCTGGACTGGCCCAGGTCTAAAGAATGTAGTGATAAAGAAGACAAAGAGAGTTTATGGTGAATAAAATACCATGGGAAACGTTGTACCCACCTCCCTTCTCGCCTAGCGGTGTCTGTACTCCCTCTCCCTCTCCCGGTCTCGGTCCCGGTCCCTCTCCCGATGACGGTCCCGCTCCCGGCTGCGTTCTCGGTAATAGTCCTCATGCCGGTCACGACTGCGCGACTTGTGACGCCGGCTCTTTTCTCTAGAGCGGCTGTGGTCTCGTTCCCCTGGAACGTTCTCGCCTGGCATGGACAAGCATCATTGGACTGTGTACAGGGGTTTCAAAGTTTCAAATATCAACTCTTACCAGGGCCAAATCCCATTTGGAAAAAATAATTAAGATACAGTCAAAATTACAGTATAAAACCATATAAAATGGAATATAAAATAGAACATACATCTTTAAATCCAGCAGGCACAATTTTTTTTACCTTTGTTCTAAGTCCAAAATATCATATCTGACAAGTGGTTTATGTCTCTTTTTAGCATAGCTTGTAAACACCTTCAGTGTCACATTTAATGGCTACTGCGCAAAATAAAAATCTTACCTGGAAGCAGAACCGTAGCTTTTTGACTCAATGCCATGAAGACAGTCCTGCAGGGAACTGATGAGGACCTTACAGCGGTCGTCTGCTGACACTTTGGACTGCTTAATCAGACTGATCGCTGTCACCAAGGTCTCTATAGCACTTCCATAGTCAGCTAAAGAGAACACAAGGTTGCATTAAGCTTTAATTGGCTTCTAATTTTTGTCTTGTTGGCATAAAATCAGGAGTATAAGTACTTTCGGTTGTATGCATCCTATGTGTGTTACCTGCACTGGCGTCAGACACTGCTCGAGATATGGCACTAGAGGAGATGGCTCTGTTTCTGTTCATGATCTCCTCAAACTCTGCCTCACTCAGAGGGGTCCGTGACGCCTCCATCTCCCTACAAATATACACAAGGGTCAGTGCATGTGAATTAGGGACGTTATCTTTGCAACCAAAAACTTTAAAGTATAAATCAGCAACTTACTGTGCAAATCCAGAATGTTTGCACATGATAAAAATAGCAACACTCTGTGCTAATGTATTGATAAACATATTGTGACAGAACATTATATGAATTGCTGTTTTGATTATTTGTTACACACCCATCACCCATTCTTACCGGCCTCCAGGACCATAGTCCCCTCTTTCATATGGTGGCGGGCGTCCGTATGGGTCGTTTGGTCCAGGGGGGGCCTCGGCTGTCGTTTGGTGGCATGTTGTTGTTGCCAGGTGGGGGGAAAAAGGCAGGGTTGACATGGGGTGCTGGTGGTGGTCCACCTGGTGGAGGACCTGGCATGTGTGGAGGTGGCGCCAAAGCCATGGGGGGCCCAATGGGGCCAGGGGGTCGTGGAGGGAAGGGTCCTGGGGGTGGTGGGCCCTGTTGAGGGGGTGGGGGACCAGGGGGAGGGCCATAACCTGGAGGTGGTGGACCTGGGGGCAGGGGTCCCATTGGAGGCTGGCCAAACTGACCAGGGAAGAGAACTGGGGGAGGAGGCCTGTCCCCACGATTTGGAGGACCAGCGAGGGGAGGGGGGAGGCCCTGGCCAGGAGGTGGAGGCCCGGGAGGACCAGGTGGACCGGGAGGAGGACGTGGGGGGCCCTGCATTCCACCTAAAAGAGAACACAAGGGACAAAACACAAGTACATAAGACAAAGTAAGATCTAGTGAACTCTCTTTTTGTTTATGTTATAGCAGGTAGAATTCTCCTCAAATATTAAGAGTATCATGGAAAATACTAACTACTAATAAGTATGCTGGTAAGACATCACTAAGACTTTTCTAATTAAAATAAAATTGGCTAGTTTTAACATAAAACATAGTGGCTTGGCCAATTCATTGGTCAAGCTCTAAATTGATATCCTGCAGTAGCCAGTATTTTCCATGACTAAATACTCAAATGTAGATACCCGTAGGTATTTATTAAAGCTACAGTGTGTAGTACACCAAAAAAAAAATGAAGTAGAGTGAGACCTCTTCCCGCAGCTCACCCTCTTCCGTTTGTTGCATGGGCAATGCCTGTACGTAACAACCAATAGGACCACCTGATCTCTAAAATGTCCTGTGATTGACCAATCTACTGTGGTGGCTAGATATTTTGATGCTGACTTCAGAGGAAAGAAGAGGTGCAGACATTTTCATTCCGATTTCTTTTTCTTTTTTAACACTATGGACCTTTGACCAACAATGGCAAAAATAAAGTGCATACCACAGCAACACAAACAGATAAAGGTAGAGCAAGCCATAGTTGCGGGGAACAACAAATGCTAAAAGGCCACCAAGTAATGCTGCAAATTAAATCAGAAGGCAACACAACAGATGATGAGATTCACTCATAGCAATTTAATTCAAGCAGGCTTTTTTTTTTTTTTAAACCAGGTGCCCTGCAGGGCTTGACTCTTTTTTCCATAAACACTTAAACTGAGAGGGTGCATTGCTAAAGTTGTCAAAGCCCCAAGACTTCAGCATGGCAAGCTTACATATATTTGAGATACTGTATATACTTCAGTAGCAACAAGATTATTTCTATGCAAGGGCCACTCGTGAGATGTTATTTAAGTCAAATAGGGACTAAAAGGCTTTAGTCAGATTAATTAATTTTTGTCATGCAGCGGCATGAAGGAATTTAAAGGGAAGCGTTGATTGTTGATTATTGAGCTATTACACAGAATAGAAGAACAATTGAGGTACAGAAGTACTATTGTATTCTGACTAGATTTAATTAGGGATGTACCGATCCAATACTGATATTGGGCCCGATACTGACTCAAATAGCTGGATCGGGTATCGGTTTCAATGGTACAGATACAATGGTATTCAATTATTTATTTAGATCCTGGTCTTGTTGACGCTTGTTTATCAATTTGCTGGTGTAGTATTTATTGTTTAATAATTAAAATATGTAAATATCTTCTTTTGTCTTTATCAGTTTTAGATGATGCAATTTTTAAAAGACATTTTGTTTGAATGTGAATTTTTAACTGAACTGACCTCAAAAGAACTTTGAGTCTTATGTAGGGCTGGGACGATTCGTCGACGTCATTGATTATGTAAATTTGCTAACGTGTAACGTCTAAAAATAACATGGCTGCCTCCAGCAACAGCACAAGTATGGTTTACACGCACCAAGACGTTGAGGTAAAAGGTTTGCACACGGTTTTCTAAAGTGTGGGAGTATTTTACTGTTAATGCCAACAACGCGGTAGTCTGTAGACGTATTAAAAAACGGTCAGGTTTAAATTGTGCTCACACTCAAAAATTGCACTTACAGCAATTACTGTTATTTTATTTTAATTTTTTTTTATTTGTGTATTCCTCCTGAAAGGGACTTGCAATGTGAATTAATTTTGTTGGATTTATTTTCATATAAATGTTTTTTTCCCCTGTAAGATTAAAAGGGAGAAGAGTTGGATGTTAAACGCTTAAACATTTAACTTTTGTTTACCTACAACTAACAAAAAAAAGTTCAGTTTTAAATAATTTTAATAAAGAGATTTGACCCTTACTGAAATTTGTTTTCTGTAAATTTTTAATAATTGAGCAATTGCAAAAATAATCGTTAATCGAAAAAATAATCGCTAGCAAAAATCGTTTAAAAAAAACAAAAACATTTGGGACAGGCCTATGTTTATGGGACTTCGAGAGCTTAGTGAGAAATTCAGCTGTTTTTGGGGCAGTCAATCTGGCTGTTTCAATGACATAACTCCTATCAATAAAAAGCTGAGGGTTAGGATAAAAGGTGATCAATCTAGTCAATCAGATCAATCGAGGTGTTTCACCTCTGCCACGCCAGCTCCCGTTCCTGCCCCCCCGGCGGGAAGGGATTGAAACTCATATCCATCAGAGGGCCATCTTGGTGCCTAATCAGATCTGGTCTCATCCCTGGGCCTAATGGGGAAGAAAGCAAACCAATCACAACTCTTCCCTTCATAAACTTCCCCCTACAAACTGAAGGCCTGTCACAGCCCAGCAGCACGAGGCACCAGCCACTAAGCGAAAGAAGGGATGTGAAAAAAGGTGAGATGAAGGGAAAAACACGCAAAAATGAGAAAAACTGGCCGCTTTATTTTCTCCCACTGTGTGTAAGGCGGCCAATCCAAGATTTGCGAGTTTAAGATAGGTAGCTTGCCAAATAAAGCTTTGAGCAGACTGCTTCTCGTGAATGGTGTTGGAAATTATCAGTAAGCAGAAAATTGCAGCCAGGGAAGGATTATTTGTTCAACTGGAGGTGAAGCGGGACAACAAAAGAACAAACCAAATGGAGAGGGGAACATGCAAAGACACAGCCCTGCCAAGAGAGATTTCATGGGTGAAAGATCCCTCACAAGAAACACACTACCATAGACTAGCACTGGCTCCATGCAGGTGAGAGAACTAGCAAAGCTTGGACTGTGCTAACACAAAGCAGAATTTTACTTAATCTCATATTGAGTTTTCAAGACATGTGTCACACTAAAATGATTATTTCAATCTGTTGCACTGCTTTATTATTGTAAACAAAATAATCACTATATGGATGAGAAAACCTGAAAACAAAAACATAAAATTCAAAATCTGAAGACATCTTTTAAAGTCTAATTCAGAAATCGACTGATCCTTACACCTCAACCAAGGTTAGCATGACCACCACCAGCGATTCCAATAAACTGATCCATACACATTAAATCACACATGTTGTTGTAGTGAACTAACATTATGATTTATGATGTTTGAGGAATTTGCTTTGACTGCAGAGACTGGAAATTAATTGTATCTGTTTGAGAATTAAAATATAATCCAGCTGGTTTTCCAGTAGAAATGTGATCAGGACACAAACATCTTTTATGCAATAAACTCAGCTTGAAACTTAAAAGATTAAGTAATAATAATAGTAATAACACAAAGTAATAATTCAATCTACAAGGTCCAATAAGTTGACTAACCGGACAACATTCTAATTAACTGCAGGTTACCTCCTGACTCAGGCGATCTATCTATATCAAATCCCCATCTGATTTTTTTTTTTTTAAATATAATCTTTTAACTTAGTGAACTGAGAGAGGATTTGTCCCTACCATAATGGCACAAAGACCTGTTAAACTAACCAGGGAAATGTGGTGGCGGTCCTCCAGGCCCAACAGGACCAGGGAAGCGGTCTCCACCGGGGCCAGGTGGTCCAGGGAACCTGCCTCTGCCTCGACCCATGGGGAAACCCCCACGGAGGCCAGCGCCAGGGGGACCAGCTTTACCTTCCCCAGACATCTGGCCTGACTGGGTACCTGTGAAATGAAAAGACAACAGTATCTCAGTTTTCGATTTAATATGCAATAAATAAGTGTGTTCATTGTGTGCAGATTTAAAACAAGACTGGTTCAATAACTGAAGAAAATAAATGTATTACTGTAAGTGTATGTGCCAGTATGTCAGATATATGTCCATGTATCTAATGTTGTACGTTTTGCTGCAGTGCATTTTCAGGAAACTAGCTGATGTGCCAGAGCATTTGCAAATATCTATCATGTACATGACCTCTTTAACACCAGCACCGCCAGACACTTTAAGGGTACTATAACCGCCAGACCCGACACCTAAAGCTTGATTAAGGTTCTGCATTAAATCTACAGTAGGTATGTGCATAGGTACATATAGGTCGCGTACATTGGGACCCTAAGCCGTAGCCTGATGTGCACCTCGCCAGAAATGTAACTGCAAGTTGTGGTTGCACGCATCAAAACGACCAATTGGTCTGCTTGGCTTGGTAGAGTCACGTTTCTCTCTATTCATTTCCAGGTTCTCCTTTTCCATGAACATGAAATCAAGGAGGATTAACTTTTCCTATTACAGCTTTCCAACCGAGTACAGAAAGCACAGGGGAGACACTTTGTTTCTCTGTCTCTCTTTCCGAAGCTTACCCCCACTAATCACCCTGCTGTGGCCACTCATGTAACCTGCGATCAAACTTTGCAGTCCATTTTGAGGCAATGAGAATCCCAGTCAGTAAACATAACCGCCTCTATCGCTGCCACAAAAGTTTTATAATATCTCTGGGGTAAAAAACTAAACACAAGCACTTAACTGCCCAGGAGTTTGGGTAACAGCTGACCGTTTCCTGTAACAACAAACAGTCCTGTTTTTTTTTTTTTTCTAGCTTTCTCAGTAAAATGAAACTGCCTTCAAGTGCGGTTGGAAATCTCAAGATTTATAAACAATTTGACGGAAAACAATTTTAAAATATGTAGTCTATTTGTGCTATATTGGGTAATTAAATAACAGGACATCACACAAATAGGCCATGCAAGTGACACTCACACCACGCGCATCACTGGATCACTTTTCCTGGTCTGAATGAGCCTAAAGACTATCTATATTCTTTTTTTCTGGCTGATGGGCACATCGTCCCTCAGCCTGCATCCCTCTCCATCTCTATAGCGCTGCCTTAATCTCTATAGCAGAAGGACACTGGCAGCCCCCATACAAAAGTCTAACGGCTTGAACTGATGCTGTTCTAAATTGTAAGCATTGTATAACTTGCAGCATAAAACATAAAGGGCACAAAACAAATGCTAAAACACTAATTTCAGCATTTTTTTGGCAAGTAAACTTAATGGTAAATATAACCAAGGTGCAAATGATTACACTATCACATTTTGTTTAAATGTCTAACGTGTGTGTCTGTGTGCAGTGTCTTTCAGTTCAACAGTCAACACACAACTTGCCATCTGATCGCGCACTTCCACACCAACCTATAAAATAATACAATTTAGAAACATTAGTGTTTTGTTCAAATAAATCACATAAATATCATTCCTGATTTTATTATAGCGTACAGTGCACACACACAGGACCACTGTGTTGATACAAGTTTTATAGTCCGATGGATTATTTTTGCTTTCATTTATTATATTTTATACATTCAAAATGATTAATACGGTGGGCCTAGGTACTTTAATGTGATTGTAAGTGCATGTAAGTGAATAATGGGATTTAAATGAGTTTCTATGTTCCATTCATTGTCTCAATGCGCTGTATGGCCGTCATATAAATATGTCCATTTGGCTGCTGGGGAGAGGGTGGGGGAGAGTACAAACGTTAATTGGCGTTGCTCCTGGCGGCTGAATGGGGGTGTTTGTTGAAAAATGTTTGATTTTCTAAATGTTAAGTCTTTTACTATGACAATATGGGCAAGAGCTGAATAGGTATTTACGAAAAGTCAGGACAGAAAGAAAACATGGCAATAACAGTGACGGAATAATTTTCATCTTTGAGTTAAAACGTTCAATGGTGTCGGCTCTGGCGGTTCTAGTGTTAAACCAACATGGTTAACCTTTGCTGAGTGCATTTTAAAATATAGTGTGCATTTATCCTACTTACTTTTACGTGACTGCATCTCAAACTGGCTGAGGGATTGTTTGTTGCACGGCGTGACAATGGGATTCTGACCATGAAGCTCCCTCTTTGACAGCAGCTCCATTAACTTCCTGGACGATGCCTCCGAGGCCACACACACAAGTGCAAACCTGCAAGATTAATGCAGAGGATATACGCAATCACATTTATTAAAAAAAACAAAAAAAACAGCTTGAAAATAAATATATATAACAAATGTTTTTTTAAAGCACAAGTTGTTATGCCATTTTTAGAATAGACATTATGCAATATAATAGCTGACCTTTGTTCGCAATGTGCTACACTAATTTGACAAATTTAAAACATTAACAACATAATGTAACAATAACTTACTATGTATATCTTCAGTCAATTGGAAACATGACAATTTCTCATTAAAAGGAAAAAGGAAAAAAACATTGCCGACAATGCTGAGGACAGATGCTTTGCAGCACAGCGGTGTTGCCTGGAAGGCACGATGATTAGGCAATGTTGGTGCCTTGAAGGCTTGGTTGGGGGCTTAAAACACCTTTGAGCCAGATTAGCAGACAGAGCAGAGAGGGCTTGGCAGTCCACTAACTTGTTTCTTTCTAATATAACCAATATAAGCTGCTCTGTTTTGGCTACAAAACGTGCATGCAGGCTGAAATAAACTGTGTGGTTTTGTCGGGATTAAGCTATAAACAAAAAGGAAAACTCCGCTAGCTGCTTGGCCAATGTGCAATGGTAAACACAAAGAATATGGTAAAAGCACATTTAGCTTTTTGTCAACAATGCAAATTGTCAATATAACTCACTGGAAATCCAAAATACTTCCACATTTGCAACATCAGTGAAAGAAGAGGGGGGGAAAATCAAGTTGTGTCGATGGGTCTCCTGCATATGCAGTGGCCATGCTAATGTTTGACAGTCTGTAGCTAAGTTAGAGGAGGTTGACTTGCAGCATTTCAACACGTTCTTTCACCTGACATGCCAACCGGACCGACATGGGGGTGTGGCAGCATTGAAAATAAAAAATTTTTATTTGAGACTGTGCCTTAATTTCAGACACCTGTGCATGAATATATATAAATATAAAGAGTCCTATCTTGCGACTTTGATTCCTTGCCTTGTGTGGTTCACCCTTGAAAGTGTGGGCCAAGCATTAAACATTATTTCTGCCCACATGTAATTTAACAAACTACAGACCAGCACGGCATCAGATCCAAAAGGACATGTATTGAAAATAACTAAATTAAACAAGATTTTAGATTAAAATGTTTATTTTAAGCTCATTGCAGGGCTTAAAGTGAATAAAAATCACAAAAACAAAAAGCACGAAACAAAATGGATACATTTTTACTTCTGCCAACCATATATTAACCCTCTGAGCCCTGAGGCCATTTTTACAGTTCATTTTCCGTCTGGATTTATTTTATATAAAAGCCAATAAAACATCAACCCTGTTGTCTACAGTGAAGATATGAACATCATTTTTTCAGGACAAACTGGGTTAGTAGAATATTTGGGTTGCAATGAGGTCACTTGAATGTTAAAAATGGTTGTAGGACCTTAAAGACAAATAAATAAAGAAAACGGAACATGACTCTTCCAGATATGTATTGATATCACAGACATATAGGTAAAACCTAAGCCATTTTACTCTCTAAAACACTTCTCATATGTCTTGGGAGTCACACTGTGAAGAAATAATCATTATAACTTTTACAGATGACAAAATACAGACATTTTTTCAAAAAAAGTCCAGACGCTTTTGCCCTCATGACATTTACCTATGCCAATAATAACATAATAATGTCATATTTATTGATATTACACCCACAACAATGCTACAAGCATTTGTGTGTCTAAAACAGTTCTTCTATATGCAAAAATAAACATAATAAACATTATAACTCATATAAAGCACATACTATTTACATTTCTTCAAAAAAGGCCCAAATATATAATATATAATGCAAATATATGCCATATCTCAAACCAATGAGGCCATTTCCGCTATAAAATGGTAGATATCTATCTTGTTCCGCTCTAGCAGCTTTGATTGCATGCTAGAGACGTTGACAGGAAGTGTAGGACGTGTAGGAAGTGCTTGGAGGGCTAGAATCTTTCAGCCTCCATAGCCTTTGGCTGATGTCTCCCATATATGGGCATACCGGTCCCTGTACTTCCTGTAAACACAGACGAGAGAGGGAGCAGAGCGGGGAGCGGCCGAAGCGAGCGAAAACGCGATGAATTATGGACATAAAGTGGATTAATCTGGGATTTAAAAGGAATGGATTTAAAGCCCAACAACCCCTAAAGAGGCTGGAAGTTCCAGGATGGATAGAAAATCACCTGTAGAGGCTAAAAGGACACGGAAAAGACCGCCGGAAAGGCTAATTCGTCAGGATTCAGGAGCCATTTTGGGTGAGTCGCTGCGTTGTATTGTTTAAAAGTTATTAAACTATGAATCAGAGGTGATTTTTTGATCGTGGGCGAGCCTCTCGGTCTCACAGGGTTAAGAGTCAATGTAGATTTGTATATTGCAATAATATAATCCTACATTGAATCATTGTGAAAACAAAACATTCCAGTACATTCATGATTTTTTTCCATGTTGACACTAGTTGCTTTATGTACATTTATTAAAAACATTGCTTTGTTTAACTTTTCATATAGCTAGACGTCTAAACTCTGGGACTAGGCCGTTATGTTTAAATAACGGCCATGCTGATTCAAAACAGACAGCTTTGTCAAGGCAGTTTGGGCTACAGTTAGCTTTTACACAGCGGCCATTGTTAATGACCAATCGTGTTCCGTTTACGTGCACACACGTATTTTATCACAAACACGGTCGGTCAGCAAAGGGGCAGTCGCACCCGGTAGCCGTTAATGCTGGTAACATACTTGACAGAGTGCATGGAACAAAGCTTTGTGACCAGCATCTAATGACTAGCAAAGCACTTTCTTACCACTGCTGCCGTACTGTGAGTATCTTCCTTGAACATACGCTGCAGCTGGGTGCTCGACTTGAGGTACCAAGTGCTAAACGGCTTCCCTTCTCCACCCTTTTCCTCTTGTCCTCGTTTCATGCCCAGCGCCATTTGTTTTTAACTCCTTTCTCAACTAAAGCTGTATCTACATTTTTTTTAGCCGCGTTACCATAGAGACCACACATCGCACTCTCGCTTTTAAAGGAAGGACCAGCCCTACTTTGCATCTGATTGGCTAGAATTTATTTCATTGGTAGGTGGAAGTTAAATGACTGGTTATACCTAGTGCATCAAAAACAAATCCCATGTGGACTTTTTCATTTATTTGTCTTAAATAGTCATACCTCAGAAATTCGGCACCAGGCCCGAGTACTTTAAGCTCTGCTTAGTTAAAGCTGCATTCCTCTCATATGATTGGTAGGTGAAATCAATTGACACAAAAATATGAAACCGTATGCAAGTTCCCAAATTAATTTTTTTTCTCTCGCGGCCGCATGCCGGAGATCCGGAATACTTTAAGCCCTGTTATGTTTATCATTATCCAGAACAGTCGCTTCAAAGCCCTATGACTAGATATGGATAAAATTGCCCCCATCCACCATGGAGTTCCACTCATGAATCTCAACATGTACCAAGAATTATCCTAGCAGGCTGCGATTTAGTCCAATGATGTCACACATAGAAAATAAAGATCTCACCCTTTTGACTGGCCATTGGCTCTGTTTTCAAAGAACTTGATCTCCAGAACATCTGTAATGCCTACTGACCGAATAGCTTCTGTCAGGTCCTCGTCTGTCGTCCACTGCAGAAGAGAAGACAGCACCATCAGTATAAATTTATATTTGATAATTATGTAATGTTTCACAACTTGCATATAAAGCATGGGTCTACATTTGGCATGCCACAAGAATGGCACAACCTTGTTCACAGGTCTTTGATGACTTTACCTTAAAGAAAATGTTAATACGTTTATTTATGCTCTTAAAATAGAGTTCATTCAATATTTTCCTACACATAGCCTAGCATGAACAGAATTCTGATACCCACCCATGTGAGGTTTCCTATGTACAAGGCAATCCTTTTGCCTGTGTATGTGTACACCACATTTGGCTGGGAACTCTTCCCTCCCTCTGAACCACCTGGTGTAGGCAGTGTGTCCAGGTAGTCGCGGTCTTCTGGAGCATCACCATTGTTGGCTGATGGGGATATTACATCATCATACAGGTCAATCTGTTCGTGGACAGGGTAGTCAGCTTCCTGTTGATATTGACATTAGAAGTTCAGTCAAACACGTGTGACGCATTGTGAGCAGTTTCACAACACTGATTATACCTCAGAGTAAATCTGAGACCGTTGTGCAATGCTATTCAGTACCAAAATTAATAAAATGAAATAGAATCCCCCAATAATGTTTGATTTATCAATACATAAACACATAACAGGGGTATAATTTGTGTTTAGTTTACTCATTTGATTTGATTTCAGCAGTAATTGGTAGGACAGGAAAATCTGATGATTTGTCTAATGTGGAAGAAACATTTCAAGAAAAAGCAGTTTATTTTTATTCACCAGGGTTTTTTCCTGCATGTAAAGTTTTTGCACCCTCAAAAGATGTTTTAGCCAGCGGTATTGGAATATCACGAGCACCAAAATGTCTCATTTTCAGCAGCCAGCCTCCCTTTCATCCACAGCCACTACTGGATCTGAACGCACCTGTATAGAGCTAATGGTATCTCCGTTTGCAGAGTCAAACTGTACTGGACTCTCCCGGTGACCATGCTGCTCTGCAGACTGGCGGAGCAGCGAGAAACCAACTAACGCTGGTAACGCGGGTCAGGGTCTGGCTTTTCTGCAGTTTGTTTAGCTACTTGATGTAACGTCACTGACAGTCGATACATGCGGTAACCGGCATCTGAAACACATGTCCAGCTATGTGCATGTGTGCACAAGTGTGTTTATGTTGTAAGGAGGTTTTCTAGGAACTGTGCTTGCTACACAAAATGTGTAGTATTTGTCGGCCCTGGGATGACAAGAGGCCCTTAAGCTCGAACCCTGGTTACCTGCCACCAGAATTTTGTACTTTCCTTGACATGAAGGAATTAACGGTTTCTCTTCCCACCATAAAGACATGCATGCTGGGGAACTAGGACTACAGTTCAAAATTAGCCCAATTAACACTTGCACATTTACAGAAATGTTGATTAATGTGCATTGTCCTAATGAAATAAATATAAAAATATGGTATTGTATATGTTGGCAGTAGACCTGCACAAATGGGGAAAAATATGAATCATGATTTTGTTTAAAATTGATATCACGATTTTCTGCCACTATTTTTTTTTACCATGACAAAACAAAACAAATTGGCAGTACCAAACCAAGGTTATAATAATTTTGTATTTTTTATTTTACCTTTGTTTTTAAATTCAGTTTAGTTTATTATTTTTTAAAGCGGGTTTGCTAGTTTAGTTTAGATTTTTTTGAAAATGCTTAGTTTTGTTTTTATTATTAGCTTTAGTATTAGTTTTTTGTAATATGGGTTATTTGTCGGGGGATTCAAAAGGGTCAGAAAAAGTATTGTGTAATAACTCAATAAAAACATACAATTTTAGAAATATGTATTCACAAATGTATTTAACAATAACACCAGTACAATAAATGTATATATGATGATGAGCACAGATATGTAAACAGTCAACACAAGACACCACAGTAAGTGCAGAATGACATTCTTCAGGAGAAAAACCTAAAGACAGACAACAGGTGTTCAAACTTAAGTGGCAAACTTTTTTAAGTCAATCGACAGACAGTTGTGTAGACATCCCAGTATTAATCCACATATGAACCCACGTTCCCTCGCCCTTTTAGTGTTCCTGCGTATTTAGCAACCAGCTACCGGGCCTTTACCTTGTTACGGTAAGCTAGGTGAGCCTCCATGTGTTCGTTTCTCAAATGTAGGCAACATTCAAATTCGTTGGATGTTTTACTGTAATAAACTGTCTACATTTTACCACCTTACAGTGCAAGGCGCTTGCTTTTATCCGACAGTCATATTCAAATAGCACTCTGCCGCTTTCTTCCGTCTTCGGTACCACCATGATGCCAGGCACGGACTATGTTGCGTTTAACTTTACATGGACTGTCAGAAATTTTGGGTTCCCAGTCGGAAACTATACACGTCTACGGGAAATGTCATGGTCAGAAAGAAATAACGTTATTTGCTCTATGAAAGACATCGACAAAGATGAAAACTAAAGACATTTACTTGACAATTTTAACCAAACATTTCTTTTGGCACCTATAGCACATTGCGCATCACCACAAGCCTGTAAACAGAGGCTTCAATGAAGAGAAGAGAGCATTGCAGCACTTTAAAACCTATTTTATACAGTCTATGTTTAAAACTGAAGGAAGAAAGCAGCTGCGTTTGTGATGCAGTCACCTCATGAAATTAAACAACCAAAGCCATTTAAAAAATAAAAGGGAATCCAGATCGCAATTTTATAACGATTAATTGTGCAGGCCCAGTTGGCAGACATGCAAAAATAAACTGATTGACTAATGTATGTGTAAATTTCACAATAATTTCCAGTGTAGGAAACACAATCAAGCTAACTAATGATAACATAAGCCTTTTGGCTTAGTATTTCACATCCTTCTTCCAATTCCCACCAGTTGCATGTGATTCCCACATTACTCGGTATGTAAAGTTATCTCTGTGATCTAAAGACCTCACAATGCCTTGCGTTTCTCACTCCTGCTTACTTATTGTTCAGACGTGACATGACAAAAGCACTTTGTTTTCACATGCAGGTAGGCAAAAGGTGAAAAGAGGGAAATTAGCTTAATTAAATTATTAAGTTAAAATCAACCTGATATACACACACAACACAAAGAACAATGCAGCTGATGTTAACTGAATGCAAGAAAAACAGGGTATCAGAGAAATCACAGCGATTGTGTTGTTTTATTTCAGTGTCTGACGTTCCCAATCATCGATTGGGACATGTAGTGTCACATGGGGACATGTACTCATTGAGAAGGTCATGTCAGGATTAAGGATGCTACTAGTCTGGTTTAATGGACGTTGAGTGCTGGGATAAAGGCTGACATGTCTCTCCTCTCTCCCCTTTCGCTATCTATTGTGCAAGGGCACCATCGCTGCGCTCCGGTCAGAGCAGTTGTGAATCGTTTGAAGAAACACAAACAAGCCAGAGCATTTTCCCCTATTCCTGAATAGATAAGCAGTGTGGCTACTCAGGCGCCAATGAGATAGGTCTCGCAATGCAAGGACAGCATAAGCTGGCTGCACCGTGCATCATACTACACTGGGAGCGTTCATAAACAGAGCGTTATGTTTGCAGATTTAGTTGATTTGGTAAATTTTCCTGGATATTTGGGATTCTACCATAAAAGTAAGTAGTGTACGTAGTAAAAAAAAACAACTTCCATTTAGTCAAGTTATGAACAGCATGGATCAAAGATTTGTGGTTTTGTGTGTTTTTAGTTAAAATAGTGTAATGATGTGATATACAAATCAGGAGTCTGCACAGGGTGTTTATTTTGAAAACTGCATGGATGCTCTAGCCGTTTCACTTCCAGTCTGGCCTGTGCAATGCCTGTAGACCTAGCGCATAGTTTCAGCAGAGCAGATAGCTGATTCAGGGCAGCGCTGCATTGTGTCTGGTAGAATCACAAGCATTGCCTCGAGTGGTTGTGATTGCACACCGCAGACGAACTTGAAATTTAGGGGTTAGGCATACTACGCCACATAACTACCCGATCAAGGCAATGATAGACCAGCAACTCCCCTGTTCTGCGAGGTAAAATTAGTTGTTTTCAAAGGATGGCTGATTGCTTTGAAGAGAGCATAGATGGATATAACTGCTTTAGTTCACCATTGGAGAGGGCTGCCTGGAGGCAATCAGTGAAAATGTTCGCAGTACAAAACGATAACAATGTCGATTTTTTGGCAGACAATTTTAGTTGATGCTGCCCTTGCTGGCCCTGTCAACAACGTACACTACTTAGCTTCCATGTCTGTAGTCTTGCCTACTTTCCAAAATGACGATGGATAAGTACCTCAAAGAACCCCACTTAAAAAATATCCGAACAAGCCCTTTAATTTATCTAGTGATGCTTGTCCTAACTTTTGACATACTGGTACTTTTATGTTGCAGCATGAAGTATATCTGTGACTAACTCTCTAATACAGCTACCCGGTTGAGTTTGGGTTTAATTATTTAACTGAAAAAGCTAATTTAAAAAGGAAATAACACGCTGTGCGAATTACGTAACTCTAGCATGAGCAGCTTGTGCACCTTGAGTGTGTACAATGGGTCAACATAACCTACTCTAAGGGAGGAAGATGTTGGTGGAGATAAAGTTGTCTCTAAATGGTTAAAAAAATAATAATAATTTGCATCCCAGATTTGGTTGTAACATTACGTTACTGAAAAGGGGCGTGTATGGAGAAAGAAAACAACTTTTACCCAGCGGACACATAGTTAAATGCTAACGTAACACTAACATATCAGTCAAAAGCTAATCTAATAAAATTATTTTATAATTCATACACGACGTTTCATGACTAACCATAATTAACTACGTTTCAATCTAGTTTGCTTGTATGAACTGAACTCACAATACTTAAAAACCAACTTACTAACTCACGTTACACGAGATTAGTAAAACAGCTATTGCTAGCTAGCTTATGTAGCTAAAGTAACTACGTTTGTTTGGCGGCCATGTCAAGGCCTGAAACTGTGAACAATGAAAGTGGTTGCTTTTAGCATTCATCCAAATAAATAATCTATCTTTGCACGTTGCATATTTATTAGGCTTACTACGCGCAGCATACGTCGTGATAAATGTCGATAACATCGCCAATGAAACATTTCGAGCCGAAAATTGTAGCTGAAGATGCAGGCTTGCAGCATGGTGAAAGGGGGCCTCTATGCGAGGGAAACCGTTTACCCAGCAGAACACACTATTCCCCGACCATACGAACAACACATGGTTACACATATATACAGAAAATAACACCGTTAGTCGAATTGAGGTGAATATATATGTGATACCTGGTTGAATTCCTCCTCTACGTCGGCGTAAATGTCGATGTGATCTACACCGTCCGCCATTTCCCTCTTTCCCGTCGCTCTCTCCGCCCGGCGGTGCAGAGCAACACTGACTAACTGAGCTACAAACAATGAGACAGAGAGGCACAACTAGCGCCCCTGCTGGTCCACTTCACTAATTACAACACTTGCTTTACACCATATGATATAAACACGATAATAATTGGTCGGTCTCAAAAAAAGTCCAAAGTCACTTTTCCTTGGGCAGTTCAGTCAAGTCACAGGTTATGGCAAGTAACTCGAGTCCTTAGTTCGGGCAAGTCAAGTCCCAAGTCAAGTCATTTTTTTCTTAAACAAGTCAATTCGTAATTTTTTGTCTGGAAAAGAAATTACCAAACAATTTTGGGCTTCCTCGCAATTTTGAGGTAGGAAGTAGGCCTAGGCTATGACCGAGTAAATAGGTCACTATTTTTGACTCATTTTATTAAAATGTAGGCAGAAAAGAATTACGCTTGACTTAGTATTTGAAATTTTGGATTTGACCTTTTTTAATATTTCACACTTTTCATGTTTTTTTTTTTTAAATAAATGTTTTTGTCTGTTTTTTTTTATATGCATTCGGCTGGGGAGCTTGACATCGTGTAAGGGAGCCTATGTGGCAGCATCCCTGAATATAGAAATCTGAAACTGTAAGCTAGCCTACTATACTGGATGCTGCTGCTGACGAGGCATTTAAATTAAATGTGTCTCAACGGTGTCTCATGGCATTTTGTGGTTGCAGAGATTATTTTAAACCTTTGGATTATTTCTTTTGCTGGTGCAATATGAAAACTCATGTGGATACAAGCTCACGTCGACACTTTTGTTCAGCTTCAATACAATGTCAATACAGGTTTATGGTTTTCTAAGATCCCAATTCTCATCCAAATGAGATAACCTGTCAATATATTTATGCATGACAGTGAAGTTTTACATGATTTAAACGTAAAATTTTAAACAAATTTTGCTTGGATTTGTGATACATTTATGATAAAAGTCTCTTTGAGTATTTGTAGAATTCTTTGACTTATTCTGTGTTTTCACTTGGTATTATTGTTAGTATCTTTATACAGTACTAAATACAATACAAAAAACATATGGATAATTTACTTTAATTTGTTCAAATCATGACATCAGTCAGTCAACATACAATTGTGACACATGTCAACCATACAACATACATAATAGTGTAAATTACAACAAAAATTAGACATATGAATACAATTACTCATAATGTCAGCAAGACACAACATACTGTGATGATGCACACTCACACACAACATATAACTGAATCTATTACACAAACAGGTACATTCTCAGGCAATTTTGTCATCAGAGTAAGCTCAACTGAAAAACATGCTTTGTGAGAGGATTCAGAAATACCATAAAAAAGCTACAGGGACACTCACAGCCCAAAATACATTGAAATGCTGAAGTTCAAGATGGCAGATTTGATATGAAACAATGAAATACAAAAATACCCTATGCAATTAGATTTACAGTGTTAATTTATATTGCAATTACATATGTGACATTTCCAAACAGTTTCTTCCATATGACAATCATGTTCCCATTTTATCTTTGCTTTTTATCATGAATTTATAAAATTGTTATTATTCATTCCAAGGGCCAAGTAATAACTAGCAATTGCAAGACCTTGGGGCCGATGCAAGTGAAGTATCCAAAAACCACAGTCCAACAAATGCATAGTCACCGCCATAAAAATTAATAACAGAAACATTTGTTTTGGTACAACTGCATCTTTTATGGGTATTCTTTTTTTCTTTTCCTTTTTACTAGATTTGCTTTGAAACCATGCAATTGTATTTTACCAATACATTGATGACAACTTATCTAAACACAGTTTGAATCCATCATTGTGTTATCCATTTTGATTGTACGTCCCATTGTTTGATCTACATCCCGTTAGAGTTCTAATTTCCACAGTGATGTCCAGCCAAACATGAGTACATACAGTATGTACAAACACACAGAAAGACACAGAGAAAGGCAGACATTTTAAAAA
Source organism: Etheostoma perlongum (assembly GCA_026937815.1). Classification (NCBI taxonomy): domain Eukaryota; kingdom Metazoa; phylum Chordata; class Actinopteri; order Perciformes; family Percidae; genus Etheostoma; species Etheostoma perlongum. The sequence goes on along the minus strand of CM049393.1, from coordinate 15,874,159 downwards.
AGATATGTCACAGAAATAAATATTTTTATGATTTTTTCCCCAGTAAAAACTCACAAAAACGAGATAGAGAAGATAGGGCTGCTCATTGTGGTTTTTGATTATCTTTGTTACATTTTTATCAGCTCCCACTGCGAGTACTTTCTTGGCATCACCCATCACCCTTTGAGATTTGCAGGAGATTCAGAAGAAACTCATATTGCAAACACCCGTGTACAACACGACTTTCAGCAGCAACACTGTTACATAACAATGTTTACCATTTATTGCTGTAGCCCTTCTCTCCCTTATCTCATTCAACGTTTAAAAAAGCACATATGATAGTTGATAGATGAAGCATTCAGGATGATTTGAGGTGTGCATGCTTGCAGCTGCATATACAATATGCATGTGTGTCTAAAATATTAAGTTCAGTGGGGATTTGAACCCCCCCCTCCACCTGCATCTCTTTAGTCCCTTTTAATTTTGAGATGCAAAATGGTGTATGATAAAGCAACTAATGGAAAAGTATCCATGGCAACAACAGCCCATTCACTTGCCTACTTTGCAGGTTTTAGTTCAGGTGTAATAATTTGCAGGAGTAACAAATGCTCAAAAACCACATGAATGGGCGGTCAGTAGAGACTGGGTTTGTGGTTGTCATTAACAAAATGTGCAGAATTAGTTTTTTAAAAATCCACTTGAGGTGTCCAGTGTCCAAAACATCTCTTGATTCATTCCAATCTCCTCCTTTATATGAGAATGGGTGAAACGGTACATTTGTCCATCACCAGGAGACAAGTGCCATAAAGGAGAGGCAGGTGAAGAAGAGAGAGGCAGAGAGAGACATAATAGAAGCTCCTCCACAGTCATTGGCGTTCTCCTATAGGGACAAAACAGAAAGTGATTTAAATTTGTGTTCCTGCTTTTTGATTTAAATTCAATGCAATCAAGCTTAACATGATAGGAGATATTGAAGCTAGGAGTGATTACAATAATGCACACTCCCAATTAGAAAATACAATTTGGTGCATAGAACCAGCCCAGTAAGACCATGAGAAGAGGTTATGAAAAAATAAATGGGGTGGACAAATGAGAAGCTGACCTGGGGGTGGTAGGCGTGGCAGGACTCAGGGCGTCGGCGAATCTTCTGAGACCTCATCCTGTCACACTTCACTGAGGCATTATGTACAGCAGGGTCAAGGAGCAATAACAGGAGCAGCAGAGGTTTCTTTTGATTTGTCATTTACAGTGGTGCTCAAAAGTTTGGGCACCCCAGGTAAAAATTTGTATTAATGTGCATAAAGAAGCCAAGAAAAGATGGAAAAATCTCCAAAAGTGTATCAAATGACATATTAGACATTCATATAATATGTCACAAAAAGTTTGATTTTATTTCCATCATTTACACTTTCAAAATAACAGAAAACAAAAAATGGCGTCTGCAGAGTTAATAACTTGTACTGCCCCCTTTGGTAAGTATCACAGCTTGGAAACGCTTCTTCTGGCCAGCCAAGAGTCTTTAGATTCTTGTTTGAGGTATCTTCGCCCATTCTTCCTTCCAAAAGTCTTCCAGTTCTTTGAGATTTCTTGGCTGTCACGCACTGCTCTCTTAAGGTCTAACCATAGATTTTAAATTATGGTGAGGTCAGGAGATTGTGAAGGCCATGACAAAACCTTCAGTTTACGCCTCTTCATGTAATCCACTGTGGATTTTGAGGTGTGTTTAGGATCATTATCCATTTGTAAAAGCCATCCTTTCTTTAACTTCAGCTTTTTCACAAGAGGCATCAAGTTAGCGTCCACAATTTGCTGACATTTTATGGAATCCATTATTCCTTCTACTCTATCTTCTTATAGCCTTCTCCTGCTTTGTGAGCGTCAACTATTTCAGTTTTAGTTTTCTAGACAACTGCTTAGAAGAACCCATGGTGCTGATTGTTGGGGCTAGGTCAGCTGAGTCTGGGCATTTAAAACCTTAAGATTGACATCACCTGGTCCTTCCAGACGATGATTGAGAACAATCCAAGACACTGTCAGGTCTCAGCTTTCCAAAGGGGGCGGTGCATACTATAAACTCTGCAGGGTGCCCAAACTTTTGCAGACGCCATTTTTTGTTTTTTGTTATTTTGAAAGCGTAAATGATGGAAATAAAATCTAACTTTTTGTGACATATTATACGAATGTCTAATCTGTCATTTGATGCCTTTTGGAGATTAATAAAACTTTTTACATGGGGTGCCCAAAATTTCGAGCCCCACTGTATATATCAATACACTGAAAATTATATATTTCTCAAATGTACCACAGCAGGTGCACACCCAGCCTCAGAATTTGAGTGAGTGGGGCAGGTGTGGTGCAATGTGAAAACCAAAACACAATTATAGTGTTCACAAGTGGGAAGCTGCTAACAGATCCTGTACTTGTTGCAACATTAGCAAATCCTTGTTGGTCTGTCTACACCCTCTCCAGAGCAAGAGGGACTGCAATACAAATGAGTTTATTTTTGGAGAAAGTCAACAAGAGCAGCAAAATGAATGAATGTATGAACAGCAAACAGCATCTAATATAGTATGTGCATTAAGGTGCAATCAACTTTCAAGATAAACTGGCATGCATTAATATAAAAATATCAAAGGATATATTTCACTTCTTTGGGCTCCATGGTGAGGGGCGGGTACTGTCTGGAGCAGTCACAGTCTGCCTGCACCACCAACATCAACAGGTTGCTCTCAGGTATCTGTTGCACCACAAACATCCTGAAACACACACAAACACATCTAATATAAAATGGGTAAAAATGTGCACACAAATATAAGCACAGAAAAAGAAAACGTCTCATGTATTGTATGACATAAACACTTTCTCAAGTGTGTGCCAGGGCAGATACAATTCCCACAATGACTGTTACACTGATCAAAAAATATATATATCAAAAACTTCAAATAATGTTTCATATAATAATTTAAAGAGCAAGTCCTATGCAATAAATATGTTTGCAGAATTACTTGACTGCATGGGTTGGTCGTAATGGGTAATAAACATTTTGAAATCTGATAATCTTGTCCAACAGTGGTTCTGTAAGCAGTATTTGTGCGGCTTTATATCTCTTTTGGCCTCATGAGGGCGTTCACACTCAACCTATGAACACTCACACGCAAACACATGGACACGCACACACACACACGCACACGCACACACTATGCAGAGCAGAGAAAAGCCAAAAATGGATTGGATTAATACGACTGGTCGACGGCTTAGAGGGGACTGTGCTACAGATTTGTGTGTGAATAAGGGTGCATGAGTGTGTGCTTACTTCTGGCAGCGTCCACACTTAATAACGCTGTTGGTCTCTTTGACTGATGGCTCGTAGACGAAGCTGGGGTACTCTGTGTCACACGGCTGCAGGATGTCCCCTCTTTTCTTATGAGCTGAGGCTAATCGAGAAATAGATATGGGTTATGTCTCAAGGTGGGAATTACAATAAGTGTGTGTATGAAAGTGTATGTGTGACCTTTTCTTGATGTCTGACAGGGTTAGAGTCTGTGACAGGAGAATGCCGGGTGTGGTGCTATTTAAATGCTTCACACTTTAGCCATGTATTTCTTTTTCTACCATGACCAAAGGTACTCTAGCACCCTCTAAATTCCAAACAAAATTGAGTTTGGTTTCTGTGTACAGGTAAAATTATGGGTTTGAAACCAGAAAGAAGTGCCATAATGGCATGTTGAAATTTTGATGTCTGGTTGTGAGCTACTGTATGTTTTCTGCCTGACTTCCTCAGAATTACATTAGTTTCAATGTAGGTCTTGTTTTGTAAAACTTTCCAGTGGCACCTGACCCACTGAAAGTCACTCACGTAATCAGAGACACCACAGTTGATTTAGTTTGAAGTATACTACAAACACTACACCACACACAAAATGCAAAAATGTAGTTTTACAGAACCCTATGTTCCTAACACTTTAGAACAGATACTCACACGAGCTTAAATATGGCTTGGCTGAATGGAGGGATGAAGATGATGATGATGATGATGATGATGATGTAGGATTAGGAAGAAGAGTGGATGATTGACAGGTGGCGTAATGAGGAAGGTGAATGTGTGATCAATGGAAAGACAGAGACAGATGAGTGGCGAGTGGATCATAGACGTGATGTTATTATTCCATAAAGACTTCTAGACTGGTGATTAAGGTTGCACATCATTCACAGTAGACACTCATGGTGACACAACATCCATGTGTGTCATTCAATATGAATGGGTTAAAACAGAGCCACTTTTGTGAAATTTAAAACTCTTCATAGACATTTTTTCTTGTAGAGCTCACCATCAGCAAAATGCTCCGTGTGCCAGAAGCCACAGATATTAAACTCCAGGAGAAACCTTGTGGAGAAGAGAGAAGAGGAGAGTGGACATAGAGAGGGAGTCAATTAGGAGGCCATCATTATAGACCAAAGCAGACTGCAAGCAGATTGCAATCAGCTTTCAAAAACAGGGCAAGGACCCAAAGTTGTGTCATGGGAATATGAGAAAATGGGTCCTAAAATGATTCAGCACTAATTGGTAGCAGTTTTTGGATGACTGGATAAGCCTTACCAAATCTCTACAATAAAAAAACAAAAATGTTTTAAGTCCAGCACATAACTTCCTGTTAACTAGCGAATTGCCATTTTTACTATTTGTTTTTTTTTTAAGGGGTAAAAAAATAAGACATGCTTAGCCAAAAATTAAAACCTTCCACTGCTTTTACACAATCTTTTGTTCTTATAGCAAACATCTTTTGGATATACTGACATTCCGGTTGCCCCTAGCAACACTTACAGTAGAAAGTTGGAGAGGAACCACTTGAGGGCTGAAGCCAAACCATAGAACGGCTGAAGAGATAAACAGATTATAGTTACTGGATAATTGATTAGACCATTAAGGTAATTATATTGCATACAGAGCGAGTGTACTGTACATACACTGAGAAGTGGACGGGCGCTGCTGACAGAGTGCGAGTTCATCTTACACATGGCCTGGTAGTCGAACAAGGACACCCTGAGGAAACACACACACAAAAGCACATGGTGTTGCTCCTCAGGCAGTATTTCACTGGCTTACATCGATTCCTTGACCCTAACCCCCCTGCAGACTATTACACACAATGTCGTACAGCTGAGCCTAACCTTTGTAGAAACCCTGATCCCAAACTAGAAAAGAATGAAACCTGAGAGCAAATCATCCCAATGATAGAATTACCTTCATTTTTAAACTCAGGGTTTTCAAAGTGTTTTGACTTTTTCTTGTGTTTTTACAATACATTGTGTATATATGGTCCTTTTGTAGGTCAAGGTACAAGAACACATAAACACACAAATTTGCAGATTCATGAACATACAGTATAAGCGCAAATAGTTCACAGCCACTGAGCTTCATGCATGCTCAAAACCAGTTATGTAATAGTCCGTGTGAAAGGAAACATGACAAAATCTTTTAGCTGTATAAAAATAGCACATCACTCATGAGATTTCAAACATAAAAGATGGGGGAAAATCAAGAGAGAAAATCTAGAGCAGTCACAGAAGCTTAAAGGGGAGCAAAAGGAATACTGCATATACAAAGAATGGTGAATTAGCTAACCTTGGCACATACAGAGAACAAATACAGGGCAGAGACTGTACCATTATATAGCAATAAAAACAATGCTTTTGAGTTTCTTTAATGACAGTAAATCATGCCCTCCACGCAATGTGTTTCACATGCATAATGCATTGCTTAGGTGTATAAAAACCAAAACAGAAAACATTTGCAAACCACCCTCTTGGTTAAGACAAGCCTCAACAGCAACCACCTCTGTGGTGTGGCACAGCATGAGGATGACATGTTATCAAATTCATGAGCCACATTTAAATGCATGGTGTCATGAGCAGGAGACAGCGGGAGGCATAATATGGCACTTAACAATGTAATGTTGGGGCAGTACAGCTTCTGGCCTAATTGCTTTAGAGAAGTTTACATAAAGTTTAAGATGCTTGAGCTCTTGCAGGCCCTGTCAGGACGAGATAACCCCCTGTCCTTTGCTAACAGAGAGACTGTCAAGACAGAGAAGTAACCAGACACAACTATACTGCCAACTAGTCAGGCAATGACAACCAGAAATTACCTTTTAAACATGCCCATTCGGATTAGCGTTGTCATGACCGATCCGTCGACCTCACCAAAGAATCTTGCCACCTATTAGAAAAGAGAAAGGGAAAAAACAGTGTGAAACGGACAAATAAACTGACAGAGGGAATATAAACCCCCATCCTTCTACTTTCACCTCATTGTGAACTGTATTCATCCCACTGTGTTGTGTATTGGTTTAAAGCAATGTATCCCATCATATATGATACTTTTTCTTTTTGATGTCTGCATGTGAAATATAAATCTACAGCCAGCAGTTAGCTTAGCTTAGCATAAAGACTGGAAACGGCAGGAAAGAGCTAGCCTGGCCAAAGGTAACAAATCTGCGTACTATCACTACAGGTACAAACAGTGAAGTGTAAAAACGGACAAAGTAACTATCTAACTCTCGACAAGAAAGTGAATAAGCATATTTCACCAAATGTCAAACTATACCTTAAATGTAATTTCACTCAAACCTTAAAAACACATATGGGCATATTGTAGGAGCATTATTGCTTTAATCAATAATACAATAGTTATGTCTGTTGAGAATGTATTATGAACTTTTAGCTGCTGAAATTAATGAAACTATTTTTGTACAATTTATGACACATCACACGTAAAGATTTTCATCAGATCGATTGGGTGCTGCTTTCTGCTCTAGAACTTTATTTCAAAAACTGAATAAAAAGAGACAAGAGTGCAAAAATCTGTGATAAATTATCACTGCTACAGTAAAGTTACAGCGCACATTGCTGCTTTGCTTACGTTTTGTTGTGTTGCATAAATGAAGCTTCTGTAGTATTGTGCTACATATACAGTTGTGATTCATGGTCACTGACTCATTTTAATGCTTAAACTTATTATTGATAGTTACTGTGGGAAAAGGCTGAAAACCTTCAAAACTTGCCATCTTCAGGGTGTATCCTGCTAGCTTTAAGTTTGTTGTTATTTCCTAAGTGAACAGAGTTTGAAAACGGCAACACACAGTGAGCGGAAGGTGAGGGACATTCGGCGCGTGAGCTAAGCACACTTTATCATTGTGTGTGTGTGTGTGTGTGTGTGTGAACTCACATCACTTTGCTGTTTAGAAATTAGGACAAAGCCATTATTGTCAATCACGTAGCACGCAATATCCTAAGATGAGAAAGAGACAGAGAAAGCAAATACTTGTGAGGGAAGATCTGTGTCAAACATCACTGACAAAGATAACAACAAGCTAAATAATTCATGTAATTCAAGTTAGGAGTGACTCAAAATTAAAGTTATAAATACTGTATATAAAATATATTTCTTAGTGGACCCACACAGCAGTACAAGATTTAACGTTTTTTTCCTTTTTGGGGCTTGAATTCCAAGACATAATATACTTAAGTCAATTCATGCTAGCTTTATTATTAATAATCACTTCATATCAGATAGAGAGCAAGATATACTCACAAAGCTGTCACACCGAAGAGGACAAACTCCATCCGTATCAGAGCACTGCAGGATAGAAAAGGAGAAAAGAAAATGTTATATGTAAAATTATATGTGTCATTAGTTGATGAGTAGTGTGTGGCAAGTTTGAGTATGTGAGGAAATTATTGAACATGGCCAGTATGTCTTTTCTGTGGAAGTGTTATTCTTGAACATGTGTCAATGTCGACAAGTGCATGTGCAAGTGTGTGTGTGTGTGTGTGAAAAAGAGTGCAACATTTGATAAGAAGGTGTTAATTTCAGTGTGATGTGTCTACTTGTGATGGGCTTCTGAGTGTCTTGTTTGCTTGCTAGTGCAAGTTTAATTTCTGCATGTCTGTGACTGTGTGTGTGATCTTTTTAACTGGAATGTGAAGCTGACTTCACAGAGCTCATGCAGGCACTGAAGATGTTAAATGATGTTTTGAAAAATGAGGAAAAGGGAACTTGTGCATACTTACATCGGTGTCATTTGGCTGAGAAGAAACAAAAAGAGATAAAAAGAGAACATGAAGAAGAGAGAGAAACATTACTTCAGTTAATGATGTGTAAGCCTATGAACTGACTAGTCTGTCTCACTCTGTTGCTGTTAGAATGCTGTTGACAGAGCCATTCATCATCTCAGATCATATGTTTCAGGAATAGACAAAAGACCGCAGATATAGTTGTTTTCATGAATGCAGAATTTTTTTAATTTAAATATGGTTTTAACAGATTTTCAAGCAAGAAAAATGGAAGTAGGAAAATGTAGAAATGGCATTTAGGTTTTTGGTGCTTCTTACATAATAGGGTGTATTTACTATATATCAGCCTGTGCAACTGGACAGTGGGAGTTCTCTATCAACACTGTAAAGCTTCTAACACTTTTGCTCATTAGTGGAAGGCGCATGAGTCAAAATGTCAATAGTTCTCCTCATGACTTCATGGTCACAGCTTATGTACACAGTGTGTTTACAATATGTCTTTAGAATCATGGTCAGGCTATATAGAGCGTGTCGAAGTGTGAATGAGTCAATCTATCATCCTATCTTTCCCTTTGCTTCCCATGGCTGCCTCCTGAAATAAACTACAATTCAGTGATTGGACTGACAGAAATGATGATCCTTCTTTGCATTCTGTTGGTATACATAGCAGGGCTTGATTAGGGACGGTTTCTGTAGGATACTAGGTCGTCAATTTCTGCTATTTACGTAAACAAATCAAGTCTAAAGGCCTGCGAGTGAAACCCATAGGTCACATGTTTATTGGACTATTTCTGTAGCTTTGGCCAGAAGTAAGCCACAACATCTCCACTAATCTGTCATGATGGGGGCAGTGGGTAAAAAGACATGGAGTCCTTGAAATCAAAAAGGGTTCATTTGCCCAGCATTAGATCATTATAATTTGTGTGTATGATTGCTATTTTGGACTCATGAAGTGTCCAATGTGGAAAAGGCTCATTCAAGGCTTCTCAGGGAAGCATGAATGTGCATAGTAAATTTCATGGCAAAATGCCTGTTACATTATGACATTTGTTATTTTAATTTCACTGGTTGCTCTAGAGAAACTGTCACATAATCACAAAAAAATTATGTTTTTATATCGCCAGATGGACAAATCGACTGTCTCAACAATTCTGTCTCATGCAGAGCCAGAATTCTGAATTCTTGCAGCATGTAAGAGGCTGTTCCCCCAGATCCTGCGGTGGATAATGTGTCTAGTCTAGGGGGCTCCAGGAGGAGACAAGGTGATGGTGAGAGCATCAAATAACACTCTTATTCCCTGACACTCAATCAAACTATTTCTCACACTGACTGATGATCCCACTGTCTGCTGGCATATAAACTTGAACTCAAAGTAAGCAACACACTACAGTCTTATAAGCATGGTAAAATATGCTATACTGAGCGTTGCTATAAAGCCTGATTATACAAATTTCATAAATACAGTATATTTTGAGGAAAGCTGCTCAATTTATGAAGATATATTTTGAAACTATAAAATATTCTTTTTTTGCAAAAGACAGATTCTGTTTCTGTGATTGCACTAATTACACATATACTTTCATTTCATATCTCAAAAGTTGCAGTGCAGTGCTATTACACACAGAAACAGTATACAAGTAACAAATATGGGGTTATAGAGAAAGGAAGACCAGCTGTGTCTTGTCTATGAGATAAAGAGCATGTTAACATGTGAATGGCAGAGAATCTATACTCTTTGATTCTCATTACTATCACCTCACAGCCTCTCACTACATCTCCACTTACTGTCAGACAAAGAGATGGATCCTTACACTGCAGGATTCACAATGTATATTTTAATGTGATGTATCTTTAGAAAGTTGTGTGTTTGCTGGGACAGTATACAAAGCATACAGAGATGTCAGAACATGTTCCTATTTACATTCTGAGCTTATGCTTTATTCTTACCCTCACTAATTTATAACCCCAATGAAATAAATATGCTTGACAGTAAATACATGACATGAAGATAAGATGATTATGTAAGCTAACTGAGGAGAGGAGATGAGGGAAGAAGGAGGAAGTATAGGAGATAAAAGTAGAAGGAGTGAGAGGAGAGAAAATTGAGTTGTTGAGAAAAGTTGTAGGTGCACACAATATGAAAATGGAAATTACTTTTTAGCATAAAGCTTAAATCTAGTGGATAACAAGACCACTGCAAATGCTGCTAATGAGTTCCTAGTTGATGAATATGGACACTTGTGCACAGATGGCCATGCATATGGTCTGTCATCATTACACACATTACCATTAACAAACACATATACTGTACTCTTTTCTTCACACCTTCACAAACACACACACACACACTTAGGAACCTAGCTGTGGTAGCTATCCATCATTTAATGGCTAGCCAGCAGCCCTAATGATCTTTTAACTGCTGTCATTTACAGCCATGGGAGCAGAAGAGGGGACTGACCAAGCTATCAAACACCTGCTTCAGCAAAGGTATTATGCCAAATCAAGGTGAAGGTGTGAAAGAACTCAGAGGATACTAAGATTCTCCACTAAACTATTACTGATGACATTCTCTGAGCAGCAGCTTAAAACAATTCCAATGATAGCATTTCATCTTTCAAAATAATATTTTCGGCAGGGCGAGCCCTCCTTTAATGGCAGTTGCAGTGATATGGAAAATAGTGCATTAAGCTTTTAATTAAAAAAGGGTTAAATGTTGTAATTACCAACTAATGGAGCAGAAAAGAAAATATAATTATGCTTGACTCCTTGTTATAGAGTTATAAATGGTGTCAGAACAGCCTGGTGGTTTAAAGGGATATTCCTGATATTCTTACTTTAGGGTTAAACCCCTAAAGCAAAAAAGTGTTAGCCGCATATTCTATATAGCAGGATACTGAACAGCGACTTATTAATTCACAGGAATTTGGTGTTTGGTTAATTCCCACAATGTAAATGTGAAATTGTAATGTCAAATCAGAACCACAACAATTGCAAATGGTTGAAGTTGATGCTCAGACTATTTGAGACTGATCACTTCTGGAAATACAGCAGGAGTCATTATCTACCTCTGAACCTGAAAAACAGCATGATTGTGTTGTTTGTATTCCACAATAATTTCTCAATAAAACTGCTAAATACACAAGCCATTTTTGTATTAGTGCCAGTGTAGTGCTACACTTACATTGTTTTATAGTGGGAATTAAAAAAATAAAAACAAACAGCTATAAATCTAACGTGGAAAAAACTAAAGCAATAATTATCTAATAACAGGGTTTAATTCCCAAACAATGAACAGTGGTAGCTGGCATTCATGATTCAATATTTTGTTTTTCACATGGTGGCATCCAAATAAATGCCACTGTTTTAAAAGCAAAAAGTTGTAAAGAGCTGACAAATATAGAAGTCATCTCGCAGTTTATAGAATTTTTGTCAGTCACAAATCTCATTTTGCAATCAAAATATATAAAAAAATATAAAGGATTCATTTAGTGAAATATCCTCTGTTATTTAACTATTGGAGAAAATCACAAAAATGAGCAAGAACCGTTATAGAGGAGAACAAGTGCATCCCATTGAGCCTGTATGTACTTACCTGTGCAGCAATGGCCCAGAATTTGGACTCTATCACATCCAGAGTCATCTGGACACCGATGGCTGCAGAAAGAGAGAGGAAGGAGAGAAAGAGAGAAAGAGGAGGAGGGAGAGAAGAGATAGATAAAAGGATTGATAAAAAGAGAGAGAGAGAAAGAAAGAGACAGAGAGAGAGGAGGGAGAGAAAGAGATAGAGAGAAGGGTTGAGAAAGAGAGAGAGAGAGAAAAAAAGGGAGAGAGAGTTGAATTAAGTACAACAAACGGAACATAATATGGAAGAAAGGATAACCAGGGGGAGGAGAAAGGTAAAACAAAGCAGCAGATAGAGTGGAGGATGTGGCAGATGTAGTGTGCAGACAGTATATGGATAGATGAAGAGAAATGTCTCAATGCTTAGCAACTGAGAACAGAGCTTTGAATCCCAAAGTGCCTCTCTCTAGTAAAGGCAAATGTCTACTGCTAACACTATTAGCACATGCTGATAGTGTCACAGCAAAGACATGCAAGCATGAACATAACAATGTACTGTACATCACCTGTGGCTAGCATGATCTTTCTAGCAGTATCTTATTTTTTTGCACTCTCTACCTTTGTATCCATTCTCTGTTCTTGGAATTGCAAGGTTTGTATGTTTTCAAGATGCACTGTTGATATATGTTTGATCACCTCTCTTGACGAGACAGTAATACAAGTTGTCATAACTAACAAAATAAAGAAAAGTATATATTGCATGTGGAAACTCAAATGTGTGTTTCTATTTTTTTTTCTGTCAGAAAAGAGATTATATGTATAAAGATAACATTATGCAAAGGCCTCCATGTCACACACAGCTCTTACAACCAGTGGACACTTTAACTAAGCATTAACTGAATTGATATAAGTTATTAGGTATTTCTTATTCCCTTTTAGGCAAGATTTCCAATTTGACAAATTATTTTTGCAGCTTTCAACCAATTCACACAGTCTTCATGTGTAAAGTGGATTGAGTTTGTTCATTTGACAAAGTTAAAAGCTTTTGGAAAAGCTAATAAATGGACCTTTTGTTTTTAGTAGTTCATGTTTTTTTGGTCAAGGTCAAGGATATCATTTGACCATGCCAGACCATGCCTGAGCAAACTGTAAAAAGATTCCTAATGCTACAATCACTTCTTTATGATACGAAGACTGTACAGTAGTACTGTGAGCAAGTAGTTTGATAACAGTTTTGGTATTGCAGTAGTAATAATACCAGTAGGACTAGTAGAAATATATAAAGTAGAGTATTAGCAACAGTATTGGTGGCCATATAGTACATCGTTACTGGGATAATAACATCAGTTTAAGCAGTGATTGCTTTAGAAGTAATGGGTGTAGCAGCAATAGTAGAATGTAAATGGAGGAGGAAACTTTAATTCTAGCAGTTTAGAAGAAAGAACATTAATGAGCCGATTAATGTCCCAGGGCGAGAGACTGTATCTCTCTCTCGGCTCTCAGGCTGGAGGAGTAGAAAAGGACCTGCTGTAGATCCGCTCTGCCTTCAGAACTCAACTTATGAAAATCCTTTCACAGTAACTGGCCTTCTGAGCTTCAGTACCGCTGTGTGAACTGACTATTCTTAGACAGTGTGTGTGCGTGCACGCGCATGTGTGTGTACTGTACTGTGTACTCCAACCTTTGCCTACAACATAGCACTCAGCAAGTCACAAAACATTAAGAATTAGTGTGTTTTTACATGTTTCATAGACGCACATAAACACACACGGTGGCAGAGTGATTGCTTGTGTCAGCTTAGGGCTGTACGTCCATCAGCATTTTAGTCAGTGTGGTAATGCAAAAAGGAACTGTAATTGCATAAGTTCTCAGTGCACACATACTGTATACACCCACACACACACACACACAACAAATATGCACACACTGCGAGGGAAGATATGACACTTCACATTAGCATCAAAAACTCAGCGTTTTTTCTCACAGCGTGCTTTTTACAGCCACACAGGGAAAGCCTCTGTGGTGCTCACAACCCACAAAACATACATAAACACACATGCTTGCACACGCACGCACACACACACACACACATTCTGTATACAGCGTGCACTAATACCCAACCACACACATCAGCATTTACTATAATAAAACACATAGCAGAATAATTATTGTAATAGAGTCAGATGGTAAAAAGGCTTTATTTTGAGGGAGATTAGTTTATTATGGGGTGTTCATTTTTAGGTTGAGTTGCAGAGCGGAAGAGGAAGAGTAAGGAACATAGTAAGAGGGAGGAGAAAAGGAGGAGAAAGGGCCAGCCACTTGTTTTGTTTGTTGAAGTTAGATAGATATAGTGTTTTATTGTCAGACCACAGCCATACATTAAAAGGACCTGTAGTTTTTTTTTTTATTTCTTACCCCATTCTCATTACCAAACTCCCTATGTATTTCCCGATATTGATTAGAATACGTTAAAACTCAGGGTCTCTCCCAATCCCGAGTACTAATTCAATACCAGTGCCCTTTATTCCCCCAAATGTAATATCTGTATACCTCACTGTGTGGAACTCAACAGATCATTTTCATTTAGGGTAACCACGTTTTTTTAAACCTAAAATAGTAAAAATAAATCACGATCAGCCTTAATCCATCACAGTGAATATCAAGACTGCAATAGTGTTTGTTTAAATTATTGTTGTAAGGTAATGGAAATGAAAGAAAACAAATGGCTGCCTGGAGCAGTGGAGGAAATACACAAGAAATATAAAACTGTTTGGACTACCTTTAAAAATGGGCAGCAAAAATGTAAAGTATAGATTATTTGTAGAATAGATTAAAGAACTAAAATTACATTCGCTGGTAAATGGTTAAGGCTTTTTCATCTTAGCTATATGCTGAAAGGTTCTACACAGCTTACTCAAATAATGCCTGTAAAATGCTATTAGGTGATGAATTATGGATCAGGTAAGGGTATGAGGGTAAGAATAAACCATGAGCTGTAAGTGTTCATGGAGATCAGTCTGGATATTATAACAAAAAGGCTCTGACATGTTCTGCCTGTGGGTGTGTGTTTCAGTTTGTGAGTGTCTGTATGTGTGTTTGGTTTGTGTGTGTTGTGGATTCTGTCCAATTAATCTTTTGTAATCAGTCATGTACACAGAAAGGTTTGTTTAACTGTTCATATAGCTCATACAGCTCCAGGTCAGCTGTTCAGAATTTTCCAAAGTGTTAACAAATTTACTTATTATTGGTTATGGACAACCAGAGAGCTGTGTTGGTTTTCAATATGGTGGATTCATGAATATGTGGAAATTCAGAAACATATTTTGATATGTAATTGGCCTTTTCGAAGAAGAAAAAATCATTGCCCTTTCATTTGTACCAATGTGACTTTCCCAAGGGTATTCTACATGTGATTTTTGAATCTCTTGTTTGGGTTTTTTAAAACCTTCTCCCATACATCTCTTCTCCTCAATAGTGCTATTGACCTTGAAGTCGTCTCCCTCCACCATAACCTCAGATAAAGTGTTGAAAGGCCATTATGGAGAGCAGCAGTAATCTGGCTTCTTTCCCTCTCTGAGTTGGAGGCTGATAGGCTAAATCTAATTAAAACCATCACACTGATCCCTCTGTATGTGTGTGCCTGTGTGTGTGCCTCTGTGTGTGTTTTGTGTGTGTGTGTGAGAGAGAGAGAGAGAGAGAGAGAGAGAGAGAGAGAGAGAGAGAGAGAGAGAGAGAGAGAGAGAGAGCCTATCTTGTAAACTCACAGTCTGAGCAATTAGCGTGAGCTGCCAATCACAGTGGAATGCGCTTTCAACAGGAAACAAATTAATGAGGAAATATATACAAAAATGTAAGTAACCAAGAACCGGAGTTAATTGGTTATTACACTAATGAGATGAGAGGGATGAGACGGAGGGATACGAACTGTGAATGACAGGAGGAAAGAATGTGTGAGAAAGAAAAGGAGTCAGCAGACTACAGACTCAAAGTCTTACTGCATTGTTGCCTCATAAATTAAAATCATACACGTAGCATTAGATATGTTTTTATGCCCCACTAGATCACCAAATTGCAGGTCAAATGTTGAAATGTTATTCATTGCAAATACACTAAAAAAATGTGCCTTTGAGGACCTGAAAATAATGTTTAAAATAAAGTTTAAAACTCTTTAATCATTAAATCTGATAACTATAAGTCTCTCTGGTGTTTATATAGACTACTATTAAGTTGCAACAGCAAATCCATTTTGAAAGACAGTTAAAGCTGTATGTCTGGTGCTTTGTACACCCACCATCCACTTCAACCGCTTTTCTATGACTTGTCTACAATAATGTAGTACTTGTTTGTCACTTGTTAAATGTTAACAGTGAACATGTAGCTATGTTAAGAGACCAGGGCTGCATAGTTCTGCCTCTAAAGCTTACTGTTATTGAACAGAGAGACAGAAAGAGACAGGAGAAGGTGACCAGCTTGCTGGCCTTTTGCTAAATGAGGCAGTGAGAGTGTCAAGTGTCTGACAGACTGTGAAGAAAGAAAGAGATAAGGATGGTTGGGAGAGAGGGGAGGTAATATCTATCTATCTATCTATCTATCTATCTATCTATGGTTTTTAAGTTGCATGAGAGCATGGTGACTGTGCAGTTCTATAAATGGGTGCTTGCGTGTACTCACATTCTTTACATAGTTTAGCGTTTGGCTGCGTGTGTGTTTGTGTGTGTGTGTGTGTTGCACAAGGTGGTGAAGAGGTCAGCTTGTGTTAAATGAACAGAGAGCTGAACTGGTGTCGATGGTTCCCTTAGCAAGACCCTGAAGTTGAGGCAAAATATACTATAACATGCACACACTCGCGCTCGTGCACACACACACACACACACACACACACACACACACACACACACACACACACACACACACACATTCAATAATTTAAACTGGCACAATGGCTATAAGTTGCTGGCACAGAGGCGACACTGAAAATAAGGCCACTATTGGTGAGGTCATTTCATTTTTTTTCCTATTTCTTTTTCACACGTACTCACACAAGCACACACACTGGGCAGAGCTTTATGGATGTGTGAAGCAGATAACTACTAAAGGGAAAAGAGAGCAAAATAGGAAAGAGAGAGAGAAGAAAAAGAGAGTCTAAGACAAAAGGACACGGGCACGCACACGCGCACGCACACACACACACACACACACACACACACACACACACACACACACACACACACACACACACACACTAAATAGACCAAAAACAGAAAGAGTGTGGGCTGCAGGAAGCTAACATACAAACACAGAGAGAAAGGTCTGCAATAGAGCACAAACATGGTAATCAAAGGACGTAACGTTGATGTAATGGAGTCAGAATGATGGAGGGATTGAGTGGGACATGAGGGAAGACAGGAAAAACAGAAGACATTTTTAATAATGTTGAGTTGAAAAACCCTTTTTCATTTCAACCAAGCGTGACTATCAATAATAGAGTGAGCGAGATCAAATGGTTGTGTGTGAGCGTGAATTTCATTTGTGAGCGTGTGTTTCATTTGTGTGTCTTAGTGTGTGTGACTGTGTATAGAAACAACAAGAAGTGGGAGGTGTGGGGGAGTCACGTGATCAGCTGGACAGAAATGGCGGCTTGAGGTGTAGCTCCCGGCCCAAATTTGCCAAATTGTTGTTTTATATGGTTCCAACTTCGATATTTCACCACTTTGTGCTTGTTAGAGTTACTTGAAGCAGAATGGCAAACAAGAACAACAGTCTCAGATTCAACAGATGGGCCAACAATAAGCTAACTGCTATCCATGCTCAGCTAGCATCTCTGACTGCAAAACTGACTCTATCGGATCTAATGTGAATAACCTAAAAACCACTGTGGAAAGCAAGGCGAATATTCTTGACAGTCATGGCCAAGCTTTTCAACAGGTGGAGACGCTAGCAGACATGGAGGACAGAAACCGGAGATGCAACATCCGCATTGTTGGGCTAAAAGAGGGGCTAGAAGGTGCTAATACTGTCCAGTATCTCTCGCGCTCACCGCCTAAGTAGATTCCGAATCTAGCAGATGTTCAGATAGAGATTATGAGAGCCCACCGACTTTACAGTGATAGCCCAAAGAAGACCACCACTACTAATTGCACATTGAGTTTCAACGTCCTCCACTACACAACCTGGCAGGCGATCCTACAGGCTGCGCGGAGATCTCGTCATTCAGGGCCGGAAAATTTGCTTCTCCCAGGATTACAGCAACTTTAGAGTCAAGCAGCGGCAAGCCTATCAAACAATGGATTCAGCGCAAGTCAAGGGTCTGGATTTTTTCCTGCTTTATCCGGTAACACTGAAGATTAGAGATGGCGTCTAGTACAGAGCATTCACTTCCGCCGGGGATGCCGAGGACTATGTGAACCGGGCTGCGCTCCGTCCTCCTCCTGCTGCTGCGGCAGGAAGAGCCAACGCTTTGGATTCTGTCATGGAGGGCGCCGTGGAGGAGGATCAGGACTGAAACAACTGCCTGATGAACATGGATTGTTGGTTTGTTTCATCCTGTAAGGACTATTTCTTTTTATCAGGTAGACATAAATCCTTTTCCAGGATAGATTTTTCTTTTTGCATCCCCTCAATTATTTCATTCAATTGATGAAGCGCTGTTATTTCCAATGGCATTATCTGACCATAAACGGGTCCTTTGCACCACCACAATTGGCTAATTTTCTCAACATGCGGTTAGATGGCGCTTCAATACTTCTTTACTGAAAAAAGGAATCCCATATCACTCAGTTTATAGCAGTATTCCAGATATTTGCACACAGTGATGTTGGCTGATATTGTGGGACGCTATAAAAAGTTTTATTAGGAGCAATACCATAGTTTTCTGCTCTAATGCACACAAAGCTACATCACTGAAGCTGCAAAACCATACTAGACTCACTGTTACAAACAAATTTTTCTGATTGGATAACTTTAGAACGATCATTAGTCAAGAAATAAATAAAAAACATTCTAAAACAAAAATCTGAAATCCTCATCCATAGAGCAAGACAGCATTGTTACTTTCAAGGTGCTAGACCTGGTCACCTTCTCGCTATGAGATTAAGATCCAGTGATTATTTAGCAGACATTCCCGCTATTAAATCTTCAGATGGTAATATTGGAACTAACCTTATCAAAATAGATAAATCCTTTCAGACATTTTATTCCAATCTGTATGAATCTGAGGTTACTTTGGACAAATCTCACTGTGACGGTCGGTTAAATCAGCTTGACTTGTCTCAGTTATCAGCAGAAGAATCAGCTAGCTTGGACAAATTAATTTCTATTGAAGAATTAATACTGGCAGTACAGAATATGCAAAACGAAAAATCACCAGGCTTTGATGGGATTCCCCCTGAATTTTATGCAACTTTTTGGGAACAGTTGCGCCCTTTACTTCCTGACATGATTAACTTCTCTATTGAAAAGGGTGAATTCTCAAAAGGATGTTAACGCAGCCTTAATTTCCTTACTACTGAAAAAGGATAAGGACCCTACAGAGTGTTCTAGCTTCTGACTTATGAGCCTGCTTAACACTGATGTTAAAATCTTTGCAAAGCTCCTAGCCCGCCGTTTGGAGTCCCATATGTCAAAATTAGTGAACCCTGACCAAACAGGCTTCATAAAAACGAGACTAGCAGCAGATAATGTTAGACGCCTTCTTCACATTGTTGATGCAGCAGAAGACAGTAAGAAACCAATGTCACTTCTCTCTCTTGACACAATGAAAGCCTTTGACAGAATTGAGTGGCCATTTTTATGGTCAGTCTTGGAGGAGATGGGCTTTGATAAAACTTTTATTGACATGATTAAAGCTTTGTATTCAATTCCCTCAGCTGAGTCTTAATTTAGAAAACCCATTTCAGTCTCTTCGTCACCTTCTATCACTATGCGAGGAGTATGGAAGCTTATAAGGCTTTAAAATGATCTGGTCAAAATCGGCACTAATTCATTTAAATGACTCTGCCCGCAACTCAACCATCTCTGATAACATCCCTATTGTTAAGTAGTTTAAATATTTAGGCATTGAGGTCTTCCCCTGCTTAAACCAGATTATTAAACATAACTATTTTTTGAACGTTTTGAAAGACATGGAAAAATGGATGGGTCTCCCAATGTCGATTCAAGCCCATTCTCAGTGGTTAAAAATGAATGTTTTACCCAGGGTCAATTTTGTGAGCTCTATGTTACTTCTCTCCCCTCCTGCTGTCTATTTGCATGAATTACAATCAGCAGTATCTAAATTTATCTGGAAAGGCAAGCGGCCGCAACTCAGGATGTCTACTCTACAGAGAAGAAAAGAGGATGGTGGCCTCTCAGTTCCCAACTTCAAACACTATTTCTGGTCCTTGATGTTGACGCCCCTCCTCACCTGGTTTAATCCAGATACATCTGTTTGCTGGCGTACCTTAGAAGGTGCCATGAGAGAGCCTTGGTCACTCCATCACGTTCTTTTTGCCAATGTTTCTAACAAACAGTGCCAACTACACTTTGGCCCTATTATCTCACATCTTATCAAGACTTGGAGATTAGCTGAAACATGCTGCAATGTAGCTTGTAACTGGCACACCTCTCCCCCTATATTCAATAATACAGCACTCCAGATTGGTGGGAGGTCGATAACAGCCCCACAATGGGAACAAAGGGGAGTTTGTTGTCTAAAGGACATTTTTAGCAGGGTTGGCTTGTTACCATTCGATCTACCACGTTCCTCCTTTTTTTTAACCTGCAGTTAAGGTCGCCACTCAAGGCCTCCAGTGTCCCTTGGCAGAAGCCTTTGCCCATTCTATTTATTATTATTTGCCCATTCTATTTATTATTCAGAAGTTATTTACTGTGCAGCCTAAAAACTGTGGTATGGTGTCTAGGCTTTATCAGTTCTTGGTGGTATCTGGCCGCTCTGCCCTTCCTATTGAGAGGATCTGGGCACCTGATTGCCCAGGCCTGGGTATTGATCTCGACTGGCATGATGTATGGTCTAACATTCCAGAAGTATATCCCAATCCAGACCATTGCAGATTCACTACAATTTCATTCACAGGACATATCTCACCTCCGTGAGAATGCATCACATGACAATAATGAATAGCCCTTTATGCACTTTCTGCCCAATTAAAGCACAAGGCACATATCTACACATGTTCTGGAAGTGCACTCCAGTTGGTCAGTTCTGGAACAGTATTGCATCCAAAATCTCCGCCTTGTTTAATGTTACTGTGCCTGTTACTGTTAAGGTCTTGATTCTGAATTACCTGTCAGCCTTTCAGCTTTCTGGGACTCAGAAAGGTGCTGTGTTTGCTGGACTTACAGCTAATAAGAGAATGATTGCAACTCGTTGGAAGCCACCTCATGATATGTCTATCCGTGCATGGACCCTTGCCTTCTTGGATGTAGTGTACATGGAACTGTTGACGGTGCGCATCCATGGAGCATCACCTCAACCTGCGCATGTGATTGGTCCCTTGTCTTGTGTCTGTCTGTGTGTGTGTCTGTTTATGTATGTGTTTGTTTGTGTGTGTATGCGTCTGTATGTGTTGTTTTGTATCCCTCCCTCCCAGCTTTCCTCTCTGTGTTTTTGGCTCTGGGAAGTGTTCCATGTCTCAGTGTGTTGTTTGTAATTGTTTGTTTAGTAAATTTTTGAATATAAAATAAAAAAAATTGATCACAAAAAAAGTACACTTCTTCATCACTGCAGCAAAGTGAAAACCACTGGAGGTCGGCAAAACAAGATTTTCATGGGGTAATAAATGACTTTCATTCCTGATAGTAACAGACACTTCAATTTTACCTCCAATTTAAGTGTCATACTACTCTAACTATTGTTTATTTTCTGACTGCTAGTGTTTCTTGCCCAAATGACTGAATTGTGATCTTCAATGTAAACCTAACCCTTATTTTGAAGTTACATGCTGTGTGATTTTATAACAAGGGACGTATTTTACAGTGAGGTTATTGAAGTGTCATTGAAACACAATGTCTTTGCATTGCATTCTGGACCATGGAATCTTCTGAGGCTCTTTATGTTTAACTTGTATGTAAATGTTTGCACAAAATTATCTAGAAGTAAGATTTTTCTTAGACGTGTAACCATTTAAAATTCTCTTGTGTTTGATATTTGCAAAAGTAACTGATTCACAAAATCTGTAATTTTAGGTCTTTTTATTGTGGATAAAAAAGATTACTGTTTATCTGAAGAAATGTCAAAGACTATGATCTCTCTCTTTTTCTCTCTCTCTCGTCATTGTCTCTGTCTTTTCTTCTTTCGTGTACGCACACATATGGACACAGTCAGTATTGCACACACACAAACACACACATCAACACTGACAAAGACACTATCACAATAACATTATACATTATACATTAACATTATTATATTATATATTATATATAATAACATTATTTAACATTATAGATTTCTCATAAGTATCTTGTTATGTTGCCAATGGACTCTGGATTATCTGCCTAATATCTTCCATCACACATACTTTTTCAAAAACCTGACACAAATGAAGCTCACTCGACAAACACTTAACCGAGTAACCTTTCAATTCATACACCAAAATTATTGTTTGGGTTTCCCAGAAAAAGCAAAGTGATGTTAAAAAAAAAAACAGCCTGGGGTGAGCCTTTGACTTCTGATGGGGAGTGATCAATAAACTAATGTTGCCAGGCAACAAACACTGTTTCCGCCAGTAAAAGGAGTTAAGGAGTCAAATCATTGAAGTATGAACATACGCATGCATGCACACACACACGCAAGCACGCACGCACGCACGCACGCACGCACGCACGCACACACTTCCACAGCACAGGCAACTTATGCACCAGCACATAGATAAAAGATAAAAATGCACACTCAAAGATCCATTTAAACTCACAGACTAACATGAATGGTCATATACACAAAGAAACACTCTCAGGAAAGTACATACACAGACACAAACAAACACACAGATCTAGGTAGATGTATATTCATCCACACACAAGTTAGGACAACCTACTGACTTTAACTCATTTAACTATTACAACTGGTAAACAATTAAGACTGAACTCTGACTTTAAACTGAAGTCTAGTTGTTTTTGTGACAAATTCAAGGGAAAGGCACAAGAACACAGACACACAGCTCTGTGCTGAATCTCGCTAACCTCAGAGGAGTCGCCAGAGGCTGCACTGACATCACGTTACCAAAGCAACAGGCAGATGCCTGGGATTGGACGAAAAGGATGATGACTCAACCTCTCTCCCTCGTTCTCCTCCTCTCTCTCATGATAATCTCTCTCTCTCTCTCTTGCTCTCTCTAGAAGTGTCTCTCACTTTCTCATGCGCAACTTTTTAAACATCAAGGATGCAGAGACAGAGGGGCATGTACGGGCAGAGCCACATGATATTTCTTCCATTAAAAGAATGGAAATGGTGCCACGTGTTGGCTTGGACATGCTATCTTTGGATTATACACACAGGACATGCACTCACACAAACACACACAAACTGAATGAGGCTGCACATTTCTGCTTAATAATCTGGCAAGCAACAAGTTCAATGTGGTGTAGAAAGTACCAAACACTAACTATAAACATATAAAAGAGAAATAAGGTCATACAGTTGTGTTAATGTTGTTGTTGTTGTTTTATTATTGTGAAAGCCACTGACACAGCTAAAAGGTGGACAGAGGATTCTGTCACCCCTGTTTAGCTTTCGCGAAGGTGACAGAACAGAGGTGACAGTATTAAATTGGTAGCCTGTTTCTTTAAAATGGAAATAAATGCTATTGGGTATATGTGTGTGTGGACCTTCTAAGTCAGCAGAGCCTACCTTAAGATAACCTAGTTTCAAAGCCTTCTTAAGCAGGCCTGTTGGAGGCACGCTCACTAAATCATTCATAGTGGAGAGACAGGGAGAAACATGTTCCTGTGTGTGTGTGTGTGTGTGAAAGAGTGACTGCAAACTGCGCTGCTCTTTCCTTTGTTCTTAATGTTTACCTGGTAGCTTGTGGTCATAACAGGGCTGTTTCATCACAGATCAAAAGTGAATTAAAGTGGTGACATTTTGAGGCACTAATTTGATTTTATGATGTGAAAGGAGATCAACATGGTACTCTTCCATTACCTCACTAAGCCGATTATTTATAATTATTTTTATATAATTATTTATATAAGCCGTTATTATTGTATTGAATTTTAAAGGAGTAATTCAACATTTTGGTTTCTTCTTTCTTCCCAATACTTCTGTGCAGCATGTCCAGCTACAATGCAGGTTGTCAAATACATGTTTTAGTTTGACTTTTTTTTTTACAGGCACGAAGGCCCCAAATGTAAACTTTGCACAGCCGTTGTTCTGCAATAAATAGCTCCAGTATGTACAGCACTGTAAGTCCCAGTAAAACCAATTTCTGTTTGTGTACAGGTTAAACAAACAAGATGTGAAGTTTTAAATCTTGTTACACCTGGATTCATTGACTGTAAACACAACACTGACATAATATCAATTCAAAAAGTTGATACTTAAATTTTTTTTTAAACTATTCCTTGATGGCGAAGTAAAGAAAAAACATGGATCTATCTTCACCCTCTTTCCCTGGACTTCCCTTTATCCTCCCCTAGTTTTCTGTTTCTGTGTTTCTAAAAAGACAGATGGTCCTTCCTCACTCCTCTCCCCTACTTATCTCCCAACTATCCATCTCTCGTTTTCACTTGATTCTTCTTTTTCTCTCTTGTTGCTTGTCTCGCTCCCTTTCTTATACATTTTAAACTCTCTTTCACCCCATCTCATCCCTCTTGTCCCCCCCCCCCCCCCCTCACACTCGTCTTCTGTCTGCCCCATGCCACTCTGCCTCTTCTTCTTCCTCTCCTCTAGGAAATCCCTCTCTACCATCTGTCTGGCTGTGATGAATTCAGAGCCTTTCAGAACAAATCAACTTGGCCAAATTAATGAGACTCTCAGAGGGGATAAACTTTGTGTAAGTGTGTGTTTGTGTGCGAGAGTGAGTGTACGCCTACGATACTTCATAATCCGTTGACTGTACGACTTAATTTATCCTGCAGTGACAGATAGCGTGTTACAGGGAAAAATTACAGACGAGGCTGGCTGCACTTATTGAATTTCCTAAACTTTTACAGGTCAGGATTCTAGAGGGTGCACTTTTGGTCGTGCTGTTTTTCTTAAATGAGAGACACTATGTTGAGTTTCAGGTTACTAGCCCCGGCTTTAGCATTCTGATTTCTAGAAGCACCAGTACTGCTTGAGGAAGCGCAACATATATATTGCTATAAGTGTATTTATCATTGTACATATAGCATTATATCAGTTCTTTACACAAAATGTGATTATATATTACAGCAATAACAATAATAATTATTAAGTTGTTGATTATATTCAGTAGGTATTGCATATGAATGCAGTTACAATGTGCTTTTGAGTAAAAGCAAAAATAAAGCAGTAAATAATGTATAAAGGAGATATTATGTATAATTAATCACCATGAGCGGCTGCTGATCACAGTGTATCACTGTTGTGGCAGTTTAAATATCCTCAGTGTCTATAGCTATAGTTTATAAATATAGAGTAATAAGAAAGGATGAAAACTGGATTAAAAAAAGTTGTATGAGTAGTTCAGCCCGAGGTCACTACTGACAATGCAACTTTTCCTAGAAACCATCAAAGCATCTTTTCCAGGAAGATCAAGATTCTATTTCATTGGATCTTTAAATCAATCAATTATGGCAATAAAATACATTTCATGCCACACTGTGTTTTACAAAACAGTTTAAAAGTTAAGTAAAAGGAAAGTACAAGAATACCAAACATACTGTATAAATTAACAAAAAGGCAAAAGTAATAGGAATACAATAGGCAATTTGATAGAAGCCTTAAAGGAAAAATTAAATCATGATTGATTTCACATGGAACAACCCTCATTGACCATATTGACCAAAGGGCCATAAAACTGTCTGGTCAACATGAGGAAAATTCATGGAGAATAGAAACCACTGATATATGAGAACAAAGACACCAATGACTCCTGGTATGACACCATGGACAAATACAATCTGTGTGTGTGTGTGTGTGTGTTTGTGTGTGTGTGTGTGTTCCTGCACTTGCTCCATGCAGGAACTACGCTAAACGTGTCTGGCCAGACCTGGTGTTAATACGAAGACTAGAGGCAATTCATCTTCACTGACAGTCACCCAATAGCACAGTAAATTACAGAGTGAGGGAGGGGTTGGGGGTGTTGAAAGACAGAGAGAAAAAATAGAGATAGAGACGAAGGAGAAGACAAAACTGGTAGAAGAGAAAGAGAGAGGGGACGAGGGCTGTTGCAGAAAGGGGAGAGACAATACACATCCATACAGCTCGCATTGCAACTTATTACGAATGCAACAGACTGGGTTTAAATTCATATATCATCAATATTAGAGGCGACGAACAGGAAAGAGTGCAGGGATTTAATCATGTCTCCTGGATAATAAATAAACCTATATTCCTGTAGCTGGGGAATGAATATATTTGACAAAGAAATGCTGGGTGAAGCTATTATAGCCAGGCAGAAAAAAAAAAAAAATACTTTCTTGCTCCAAACCACTGCCAGTAATCATTTTTCATATCACGTATTTCTTGCATCATTGATGAAACAGAACTGGCCATAAAAATCGTCTTGGCAGGAGGTGCTGGCATTAACAATGGATCCTCATGCCAGTTGGCCTTTTTGCCAGACACATAAACAGCCCAAAAAAGTGGACACGTCCCTTGGAGGAGCAAATAAATCAAGCTTACCTTGCATTCTTATCTGGTGTTAAAAACCTCTTTCTTCTCAATCAGTGAATTAAGTCTTGAAGGAGATGCCTCAGGAGCTTGGAGCTTGGTCTTTACACAGCTGTTGATAAAATTCAACTAACTTTTATAAACTGCCAATTTCTCAGCCAAAGAGTGTACCACGTCTAACATCTTGCGCTGTATATACATGACAAGTTTTTGTTAGCAATGCTAGAATATCACTGTAATTCCAGATTTACCTTTTTTCTAAAGGCTAAGGCTCTCCACTCATGATCAGAGGAATTAGCTTTGCTCACCGCAAGGGGTGCAGGGTGCAGTGCAAAGGCAATGATGGTTAGGGATTTGTGTAATTCACATTTGCATTACAAAATGCAGTGGCAAATAAAAGTAAGAACTCGATAATGATGATAAAGGGCTTGGGTGCAGGAGACCTTTTTTTGGATGGATGTCCTTTTCATCCTTTACGGATTGCTTTCAGGTTACATCATAGACAGCTGTCAAAGTCAACGTTGAAACAGACTGAATTTTGAGTGCAGCAAAGGGACATAAAGTTCAAGTGCTGCGATGGGGTTTGCTGTCTCCACTTTCTCCATTGGTAAGAAATGGCTCAATCAAATCAATTATTTTGCTGATCATGCCCAGAAAGCCTGAGGACCAGAAACAGAAATACATGTTCATTTTTCATTTACCTTATATAACCACATAATCTTCTGAGATGCATTACCTCTTTTACAAGACGCACCTAGCCTAAATGGCAGCGTGAGATAAGTATCACATATCAACATAAAGAATTTATCCCAACCACATAGCACAACACAGCTTAAAGTAAAAAAGACAAATTAATCAATTTAGGCTATTTTCAACATTGTATGCCAATAGCATACAAAGTTCCCACCATTTCAAAGTGTCCTTGAACCTGGTACTAAAGCTAAAAAAAAAATTGCATCACTGTGGCTCACCCTTATCACTGACCCTTGCACTCAGAAAGGAGGGGGGAGAACTAATTAGAGGACTAATTGCACCTTTGGGATTAAAACACACACACACACAAACACACACACTCACCGTTGCTGTTATAAAATGCATGTTTGTTCTACTAGAAAGCATCCTTCAACAATAATAGACAACAAAATCAAATTTGTATGTGGAACAGCTTAATGAACCTTTACTGACATCCCAGCCAATCATCTTTCATAACGACCATTGAAGAGTGTGTCCTATATAGCCAGCAGTGGCAGCAGCTACTGGCAGCTTAAACTGGAATTTGTGTTTGTCAGGAAGTACATTCAAAATAAATGCAGCCAGTGCAAGCGCCCACGTTTGGCCAGTAAGCCATGTTCTTGTGACTCATTTTCAGGTTGTATTTGTGTGTTTGTTGGCCAGCTGACCAGTCTAATGTTTTTGGCCTGTGCCGAGCCATGGAGCGGGTGAGAGACAGTGATGTATTCAAACTCAGGAAGATGTATATGGAATGCCATTTTATTCAATATTAAATAAATGAATAAATACATAAATAAACAAATAAATACATACTGTATGCCTTTGAAATAGATCATTAAATAAATAAATGAGGCAATTAATAATTAAATAAATGTAAATATTCATATAAAAATGAATCAGTTAGTTAAATAAATATATTAAAAGGTTTTCATTTTCATTTTTTTTCTTTTTTTACTAAGTCCACGTTTATTTGTTTCAAGAAGTTACTCAAGAGGTTATTGAGAGGTTGGAACAATGGAGCGTCGGCGGTGCAGTCCCCGGGCAAATGACTGCTTTAATTCACATTAAACTGAACCCCAGAATTTACCCCAGTTATACGCCAGATTATAGGTGACTGTGGGCTGGGTACAGAGCCCCGCGACTGACGATGGTGTGTTGCTCCATCAGGTCAGCGCTAGTTGTTGGTTCAGTTACCCCAGAATAGGTGGTTGTGAGCTGGGAACAAATCCCCGCGAGCTGCTGGTCCATGGCTCTGTTCTGAATGAGAAAGATAGCCACGCCCCCTGATTTGCATATAAGAACTAGAAATAAATAGAGAGGGAAATAAATAAATGTGGCATTAGGAAATAAAGTACAGGTAGATGCTGCTGAATAGTAAAAAGAAGGGGAGGATGACATGGCCTTCCATTTCCTTTTCTTATGCCTGTTCAATGCTTATTTATTTTTCCTGATTAATTGCAAAATAACCAGTTAGAAATCCTGGACTTAGGGCTGATTGTTTGGTTAAACATCTGGATGACACTGCTTTTTTGTTCCTAACTCAATTTATCATATGGGATTCAATTAGTTTATTTATTTTGAATTTAATGTATGAGTACATTTGGATCAGTAAAAGACTCATAATGTCAGAATAATCACCTCACAAAGTTAATATACCAAACTTGTTGGCAAACAATTATTTATTTACAAATTTAGCAGAAATGGAGCAGCATTTGCATTCATATGGAGTTGTGTTTCTGGCCATTTGATAAATTCACTGATATTATTGCTCGGTTTTGGTCTCCTCCAACTACATAGTGAAGTATATGGCTCTCTCTCTCTCTCTCTCTCTCTCTCTCTCTCTCTCTCTCTATATATATATATATATATATATATATATATATATATATAAACATGGTGGAGCTAAATGCCTCTGGTACTGGACAGGAAGTGTACAATGGGTATATAGGACTTGCCTAAAACAGCTGCCTACTGGGAATTTAAGTTGAAGAGATATTATAGAGTCCTATAATATTGGGGATCTGACGATTAAATATGTATCTGGCAGGAAACAACAGGTGTCTTTCGCTAAATTTGGTACACCTTATTTTTCACAAGGCCCTGGCTCAAAATTATAAGTTGATCATGTTCAGTTATGGATAGCTTATATGAATGAATGTTTAACTGGAAGAAGGCGACTCCTAAAATCCACATGACTTGGATGGCTAGAGAGAAGACCATCCCTCTGTTGGAGTTGTTGGAACTACAAAAACACTCAGTCCACTCACAGTTGTACAGTGATGTTATGTTGCCCAATACAGATACTAGCTGCGGAGACAGACAGACAAGTTTAATGTTGGCTTGAAGATACTTATTGAATTCATGTTAATTAGCGGCTGCTGGCAACATTGGTCATTTTAACCTGTGAAAGCGCCAGTAAAAAATGAGAAGCTGCTATCTAAAGGTTTTGAACATTGCTCTTTGCTAAGAAAAAAGAGAGGAAAGGTACCAGGTTTGACAATACATTTGTTAGCTTTGGAGATTATGATCCATGTATTTTGCCAACCAGGGTGTCAGACCTCAGAGTCACTCGCACCGGTATGCCCAGTTTTCCAATTCACATGCTCTCAAATGCATTAAATGATGCACTTTCGAGCTTAATAATTCACATGCTCATTGACAACACAATGTGTATGTGTGTGTGTACTATGATTCAGTCCATGTAAGGAAGCAGCCAAGTAATTATATGCTGTGTGCAAACAAACACACAGCCCCCCACCCTCCACACCCCTTTACTCCCCCACCCTCCCTCTTCCTGTCTGTCTCTATATCACTGGTGTCTTCCCAAGCTTTCTTACAATTACTTCCATGAAAGAACACACACACACACACACACACACACACACACCACACACTAATGTTAACACTGGCTTACAACTTCTTGAGGATTTACCCTAACCTTAACCCCAACACCTTGTGAGGACCAGCTTTTTGTCCCTAAAGGAGGACAGATTGTTCTCCCCACAATGTGAAAAATACAAGTACAAGCTCTTTAAAACATGTGTGCACTTACAGCCATATGCACACACATTCTCTTTCTGCACGCACACACGCACACATGCACACAAAGCCAGCCATTAGAAGAGCTGCCACAGGGAAGAGAATGACAATGAAAGCCAAGTGAGGGAGACGTGAGGAGAAAAAAATTGAGGGAGGAGAAAAGCCCATGTGGCAGAGGGAGATTCTCATCTTCACTGAAATCAGCTGATCTCTCCCATCCTCCATCCCTCTAGTGCTACAGCTTATTTCTTTCTTTCTTGCACCTCTCTTTCTCTGTC
This sequence comes from Etheostoma perlongum, assembly GCA_026937815.1. Classification (NCBI taxonomy): domain Eukaryota; kingdom Metazoa; phylum Chordata; class Actinopteri; order Perciformes; family Percidae; genus Etheostoma; species Etheostoma perlongum. The sequence continues at coordinate 15,843,706 of CM049393.1, read as the reverse complement.
TCTCCCCCTTCTATCTCCCTCCGTCCCTCCTCCTCCTACCTTTATCCTTTTCAACCAACCTCTTGTCTATTCATCTTGCCACCTCCCTCTTTCTTTTTTACTTTCTCCCTTTCTTTTTGCCCTCCCCTCCCCAACTCCTACTGCCTCTATATCTCTCGGCTTTCACCCTTTTGTATTATCACTCTGTATTCCACCTCCCTGATCCTCTCTCTGTCACAGTGGGAGAGCTGCAGGCAGACAGAGGCAGCATACACTAATGTTACTATTTTGACACTGTCACACACACACACACACACACACACACACACACACACATACATATTCTCCTGCCACACATGCACGAATGCACACACATAGGAAAAGGAAGGGGAGGTGGGGGCAAAAAACACACAAACACACACACACAAGAAAGACAGCCTTAAGTGTACACGCATGGATAAACACACACACACACACACACACACACACACACACACACACACACACACACACACTCCGACGCGTGGTGAGTGCAGGAATCACAAACATAGCGACACACAGAAGGGCAAGCGCGTGACGCCAGCAACCTAACGCTGTTGTCTCATTCTCGCTCTCTCTCTCTCACACACACACTCACGCCTCTCAGACGCACACGGCAGCGCACAAGCCAGTGAACAGGACGGCGCTGGCTGTGTCATTCATATATAGGGAATTGATCCGAAGAAACGGATTAAGTATCCACATCCCTCTCCCTCAGCGGACCTTATCCTCTCTTCCCTCCTCTCTAAGCCTCTATTTACCTCATTTGTTTTTCCACATGCCCTCTTTTTTCACATTTTATTGGTGAGTTGATGCTGGGGGATTGTCTCCATACAGAAAGGAGGATTATTCTTACATTATTCCTTTGACCGGGATCTTGAATACATGGATTTCTTTAACTGAAGGGGGGACAGGTTATCTTTATTAGATTTTTGATCATTTTATTTTTTATTTTTTTTTTTTATTTAAGGATATTTATGCTGAGGATGGCTCTTGTGAGAAAGCTATAAGGCTGGTGCAGTCTGAGATATTTGGTCAAAAGGTAAGTCTGTTTGTGGTGTAGTTCTCTTCTCATCACTCATACACTTAAACACACTTCATTTCAACGTAACTGCTCCTGATCTAATTTTACGACTTGGGTTAAAGATGTACTATGTCACACAAAGTAGAGTGCAGACAGGGACAGACTTGCCTTTTTTCAGCAAATAATTTTTTATTTTGATGGGGGCAAAGGTAATTGCTGTGAGGAAGTGGATGTTGATAATGTCAGCCCTACCTTTTTCCTGGATACACACAACATGCACATTCACTGGGATTTTTGGGCTGTGGTTCTGGAGCAAAGCTTGCAGAAATGGGCAGTGGGAGAAGGTGAGAGCATCAGTGGTCTATTCACACATAAGTATGGGCATATTTCTTTCTGTTATTTATGTTTTACAGCTACACATGAAAGAAGTACATATAAAAACAGGCAGCAGTAAACAATTTAAGACCATTTAAGAAATATTACGGTGTAAATATACTTATGGCTCTGCAGGGCATACACAGTAAATGGTTTGGTCTAAATATACAGTATGATGGATGTTAGGGAACAGAATAGGACATTGCTATTTTTCATTCCACTTGATTTTAAGCCACTTGACTGTATAAGAAGTCTTATGGTAACTCTTTGTCTGTTGCTACCAAACCTCTTGAGGCATAATCTATTGTAGCCTAGATGTAGCCTAGCTAAGGTTAAGATGCTGCAAATATTCTGTGATATTGTTTTAGCATATCACATGTACCACCCTTAGATATATATATATATTTTTTAAATGCATGAGGTATTCAAACATGGCAGCCCATGGATTCCAGTGAAAACTGCAGACCCAGGCTTCCCGATTCCATGCCAAAGCTTTAAGTGTATTAAAGACTTTATCTAGCTCTGTCTTGCTGACTAAACGTGAATAAATAATATCTTTATACAGACATTCCTACCATAAATTAGGTGTATTGTTTTATAGCCATTTATTTTGTAATGGTCATGTAGAGAGAAAAGTGTGTTCAGAACAGCACAATTAATATCCTGTCATTTGCCCCTTTTTTAGTATGCAGACAACTTTATAGACAAACTAATGTAGCTCAAAGAAATTACAGTTATTTGTATAAATCTAATGTGAATAGACACAGTAATTGTTTTATTTGGCTGCCTTCAGTCTACTTGTTTCTTTAAACTACACAGTATCTTATGTAATCTTAATCGAGTTAAAACCCTTTATAGGTTCTATTTTATAGTATCCTGTTGATTCACAGTCTGATGCCCACTTTGTAGTGTGCTGCTTTTTTACCTGCTGTAAAACTTTGTAGGCTCTAGTCCTGTTTTTGACATGCCTATCATTTCTAGCAGATATGTGTTAATAGTCTGGGTGATAGTATAAATGTGCTAAAACAAAAAACAAAACTCAAAAATACTGGATTTTTCTCAGGTTAATAATAATAAAGTGTATACAGCACATACTGTAATGTAAGAGTGTGGTACTAGACTAGAACACTGAATATGTACATTTACATGTTGGTAAACTAGTATATAGTATAATAACTATAATATACAATGTGCATGATAACATCTATATGTTATCATGCACATCTACTGTATATGACAAAGTGTGACCTGCATGCTATGCATTAACATGTATACTTGAACTTAATGTGTGTGTTTATGGACACGTCCACAGTCTTACAACATGTGTGTGTATGTACAATAAGTGTCTCTGCATACCCACATGTATGTGTAATTATATATCTGTACACATTTTGCCTGTCAACACCTGTTGTCAAGCAATTGGCATGTGCTTAGGTGTGTGCGTGCGTGCGTGCGGGTAGAGCTGAAGGTCAATAATTGGACTATGATGTCACTTATTCAGGGGCCACACACACACACACACACACACACACACAAACACCTGCCTTTACACATGGATAGACGTCCTCTTGAGGGCAGGTGTATTACAATTTGGCAAATTGGACAGAATTCCAGCCAAGCTGATTAAAAACTCTTAGTCAAGCCAAGTAGGCAGGTCACAAGAATGATGAAATGCTTTGAAAAAGAGCTGACGTGGGCACATTGAGCAAAGCTGTGTACGCATATGCAAATTCACACTCATACAGTAAAACCCAACATAATACTAAATGGTCGTGATGCACATTTCCCAGCTGTTGCATTTATTTTCTACCTGTAGTCATCTTATTTACACTCTAACTTTGTCACAGTTAGATGAGTAATGATGGGGAAGTTTAACTGGAGAAGGCAAAATACTAGTATTAGTTCAGCTACTTTAGATGACTGAGACATAAAATCAGCATATACAGTACCTACAGTAATCATGTTTACATTCTTCTATTCACATTGTGATAGAGAGGGATGATCACGGTGGAGATGCTTACTGGAAATGGATTTGCAAGATCACAAAATATACATTTGTCAAGAATAAAAAAAAGGGCCATTGCTGCTGAGCCTTTCTTCATCTCACTTCCTCACTATCAACAATCCCTTCCTGCATCATAAACGTGTGGGACAAAACATACGCAGACTAAGTTGACCAATCCCAGTTGGTGGTCTCTACTTGTTATCTCTGCCCCCAGATGTGTGGTTATATTTTGAGGCTCTGCACGAAGCCTCTGCAACCCCATGCGGCGTATAAATCCGGCTTATGTGCGGACAAGAAACAGTTAGTGGAATAAACAGAGTGAAAAAATAGGACGGAAAGAGGAGAGGAGAGAGAAGAGGAGCCCAGAGAAGGGGAGGATGTGTTACTTGACTCCCCAACATGCAGGCCACTTTAGCACCCAAGTATTTACACGTGTGTGAATGTGTGCATGGGTGCATGTGTGGATTTTGGCTGCCCATGTGTCCAGGTCAAATTGGTAAAAAAAGCTTTCTGAGAATAGCCTGACAGACAGGCTTACCTCTAGACCACCCGTTTACCGAACAGTAGCATGTGACTACATAGGTGACCTTCTGCGACACCTCCAATACATCATTTAAGTGACAGTTCCAGCATGATTGTGCACATGAAATGTAGGCACATTTGATCATGTGCATAAATAAATTATATTTTTCTCATTTTTAACTGATAAAATGTTATTTCAGCCACTTTTTTTCATCCATTCCCATTTATTTCCAAAATGGTACAGAAAACAATAAGAAGCGAGCAATAAACATGTATTTGGCTATAATACACCTGATATAAGCAACATAAAGCCATGAATCATTTGACAAATGCCCAACATGCACAACATGGCAACATATACAGTCTTAAAGCTTAAGCAGGGATTAAAGATTTGTTTCACACAACTTGAAATTGCCACAGGAATGTTTAGTTGAATGAACTACGAAAAAGGAAAAAAGCATTCATCTCAACGTATGAAGAATGCTTTGTTTGATGTTCTACAGTGTATTAAAAAAATGGAAATCAGTAAAAAGCGTAATTACAATGGAGCGTTCTGTTACTTTGTTAATTAATTTCTCCTCTTGCATATATATAAACCAAAAAAACAGGTTTAAAAACAGGTCTGTGGCGCTACCATTTTGATTTTGAAATAAAATCACACCATCAAGCACAGTGAAAAAGGAAAACATGTACAGCTAGAGAACAGAGAGGAATCTTCCCTAATTCCTTGAGTTCCCTTCATTTCTCATCTGTGCTTCAGAATTCATCAAATCATGTGCTCATTTAAAAAGAACAACAGAAATTTCCCAGTAGAGCCTGGCTAATGTTACTTAAATCACATGCAGGAAATCCATCTGCCGAATATCCTCGGTACATGCCTCTGTTTCTTTGCCAAGGAGAGGAAAGAGCCATAGAGGGAGAGATGGAATGAGAGAGGGGAAGGAGGGAAGGGAATAGTGAAAATTGACAGATGAAGGTCATAAAGAAAGTGAAAGGATAGAGATAAAGAGATGATGGAGAGGAGAAGAGGCATAATATGCAGAGGGAATATAAAGAAAGAAGGGAAAGAGCAAAGTGATTAGGCAAGAGCATTTTATTTTGTTCAGTGTTTGGCAGGTACTAATAGCAATAATGATAACACAAATAGCGCCACTGAGTGCACATACACAATCACACACACACCAAAACATTGCAGAGGTTGTGGAGGAGAATTTTAATGTCCTCTCTATTCACCCATTGCATTTTTTTACCTAACCATATTTCCTGCCTCGCCTAGATTTCCTTTGTATCCTGTCATTGCTGTCTCTTTTCTACACTTCTTTTCCTCGTCATCACCCTCTCACTTATTTCACCTCTTCCCCATTTCCTTTTCTTCTCCTTTCCTGTCTTCCAGTTTCCACTAAAGCATGTATAACCAGTTGTAAATAACTCACTGACACTGAACAGATTGAGGAGTGTTACTTTTAGAAGTGGCAGCAGAAACCGTCTGTCTGCTTGACCATATGCATAGAATGTTGAATTTACTGTATACTGTGTGTCTATCTTCATCTAAATCCATCTATCATGTTTTCCTCTTTATATTGTTCCTAAGACATCCCCTTTAACCTCCAAATACTCTCAATCATTTTTGTTTAACATGCCTATTTTAGGTGATGCAAGTGCTAATTTACATAATCAGTGCACACACATTCACAAATGAGTGTAAACACACGCACGAATGCACATTCACCACCATTCAACTTTATGGCAAAATGAGCGGTGCAGGAAAAAGCCTGCTTGAGTTTCAAAGTTTTCCCTACAAACTAACCCGCTAACCATGGAACAACAGCCTAATCTGATTAGTGCAATATTTCACACACTGCTGATTGGGTTTTGATGATGGAAAATAGGAAAAAAAAAGATGCATGTCACAGCAGCACTCTAGCACTTTCAAAATTACACTGATTGGCCCTTGGGGCGCGAGTCAATTGCGTACATCAGCCATGTTGTATTGTGGTTCCACCGAGCTTTCTCCCATGGTAATTTCCCACTCGGCAAACCTATTTTCACTGTAATGACTCAACAGTGACAAGAAGACTCATCTTTTTCAAAGCATGTGGGATCTGTTTCATTACACTGCTGTAATTGGACTGGATCTTTTTTTTTTTCTCAATCTTTTTCTCAATAATAATAAAGGTCCATCTATCACAATGATAATAGCAAACTAATTGCAACAAATCATCCATCATGTACAGAAAACAAAAAGACAACTAAAAACAAGAATAAAACTATTTTAACTATACAACCAACTTTATTGTATGCAATAGTAAGACTTGCTTCTATTGCAATGCAATTTTCCATGGCATTCCAGAGGAGTCGATCACATGCAATAGAACTGCTACAGAGCAGTCTTTTTAAACTTGCGGTCCAATAGTTTGATGTGAACAGTTTTCAACAGTTAATTTTCTTTATTGGAAAAGTGTTCTGATTATTTTTAACAGATTTGCTGAGGTGGATCATATAAATGACTTCAGAGATTTCAGAGCTAATATAATTTATGGAATCAGTTTGACACCGTCGTCTCCAACACATTTCAAGAACTAGATGTACTCTCGAGGTGAGATGATTCTTGCTGTTCACTCAGAATTCACTTTAAGTTTATTATTGCTGTGTTACCTTTATTATTTAGAGAAGAGGTAAAAATAATAGCAGCGTTCCACTGTCTCCTGCCTTGCCCAAGGGTACTTTGGCAGTGTCACACATACAAACAGATGCAATGTCTATTTTATTTTATTAATTCTTTCTCTTCCTTTTTCACACTTTTTGTTCCATCCATATGTCTCATTTCTGAGTTAATGTCTTTTCCCTGCCTCTCTACCTTTCCCCTCCTCTCTCTTCCTCCCCTCTCTCCGCCTGTCACGCTCCCTTTGTTTCTCTGTGTGTCAGTCTCTGTGCCAGACAGTAGCAGTAGGGGGTCTGTCTGTGGGAAAGGCAAACTGATTGTGTAAATTGCCAAAGACACACACATTTATTATTTATGCCTATAAAAAACCGGGGCGGGTGTTGGGGGGGGAGTTGCTAGCAATGCTTGTGCACATTAACTTATGCACACTTACAGTACATATACACACAAAAGGTAGAATAGGTGCAAACACGTGCATACACACAGAAATTCATTTTTAATGTATGCAGGGAAGCCTTCTGGCAAACACACAGACACCGCAACTGCTGTTTTAGCATTCTTGGCTGCTGGTGTATATGGGTGTGTGTATACATGTGTGCATGTACACATTAGTTTGTGTAGTCCTGTGCAATAACAATATGATGTGATACTGCCTCATCCATCTGTCTGTCTCACTCATCTTTTTTCTCTCTCCTCAGGTGTTTTGGTGTAGCTTTCTGCAGTCGCCGCCCTAGTGGAGGCTGCAGGCATGGTGGCTTGACGCCCCCATAGCCCCGCCCCTCTGACAGAGGAAGGCTGCAGAGCTCTGTGTCATGCTCCCCCACACCCACCCCCCTGAGGGCATCGTCCTGCCCTCACCTAGCACTACCACCCACCACCTGGCCAGACCTGGTGAGTTGACAAAAGCAGATGAAAAAGATGAGAGAGTTAAGAAAAACAGTCAAGAAGAGGAGAAAAAAAGTGCTGTGTTCCTACTCAACGCCAAGTTCCTGCTCTATTTTTTCCCATTTATTATACTCCTAATCACACACAAAAGGAAAAACACTGTCTGTTTCGACAGCTGCTAATGTTAACATACCCACACACACCACACACACACACACACACACACACACAGCGGGTAAGGTCTTTGGCCACGTGCCAAGTCCTCCAGTGAAATGCCATATTACTGTATGTATTAATACAGCCAGCAGTCTGTGGAAACAAAACAACATGGAAAAAGAATGATGGGGAGAGACCTGCAGGTTATTTGTCTCTCTTTTTATGCATTTTACCTTCTTTGCTTCCCATTCCTTTTTCCACCCTTCTCCTGTCCTTTCTTTTTTCCCTCACATTTTTTCTGTTCTTGGTTGTCATCTTTTTCTTACATATCTCACTTCCATATATATATATATATATACTTGTATATATATATATATATATATATATATATATATATACACAGTATATATATATATATATATATATATATATATATATATATATACACATATATAGATACACAGTATCTATATATATGTATATAAGAAGACATATATATCTCTTCTTCCCTCTTCCTCTAATTTTCTGCCCACAGCCCTAATTTTTCTCCCCCCACAGTCTCTCTCTTTTATACCACTAAGTCAAAACAAAAATCCGTTGGAGGTCGGGTGGCATAGCAACAGACATGACAGCTGCATGTTATGGATTAGACAGTGGAGTGGATGGATCTTGCTCTCCCAGACTCCAGACACTTTCTCAACTAATAGGCAAACATGAATTGAGCTCCTTTTTGCATTGTTTCTCTCTTTTGTTATACATCTGACAAAAACTTGACACAAAAAAGGTGCACACATGCCACAATGTCTGTAGAAAATAAATGCCTTTATATTAAATAGAAAAGCGACTATAAAAATGGGGATCTTTGTCTTCCTGTTGGAGAGATATTCTACAAACTTCTGTGTAACAGGGGAGACACTAAATAACAGGGCAACACTATCTGTCAGACCCTCCACACACCCACACAGTACCTCTAAATTGTTAGATACACCTCCCTCTGGGCAACCCAATCTCCCTCCATCTCCATCACCTCATACCTCTACCTTTTCTTCATTCTTTCATCCACCTTTGCAGTAAATCCAGTTCAATATAACTGCATGATCAGTCTCAGTTTCCCTCTCAGTGTTTTTTATTAGGTTTTGTCAACATACTGTAAATATGACATTAACAGTATAGCTAAAGCCTTTTAGGAAGAAACTAAAAGGTTATCCGTTAGTCACCGTCTCTTCCATGCAATTACGTTCTTTGCATTAAGGTAACACAATATCGCCAAAACAGTCTCTCTCACTCGCTCAATTCTTCCTTGAGACAAAATGCATAATCATTACTGCCAAGCATTTTGAAAACAGGTGTTTTCTCTGTCTCTCTCCTTTGTTTTTTCACTGTCTCTGTATTTTTCTCATAAAGCTTGGAAGCTCTCTGATCTCTACTATTACTCTTTGAGGTCCTCTCACACTATTATACACTCACTCACTCACTCACACACACACACACACACACACACACACACACACACACACACACACACACGTCCCAAGTGACCAAAAGATAGGAGAAGAAAGGGGTAAGGCATCCCATCAAATCAGAGCCAACAAAATGTCATATTTACAGTTATTACAATACAGAGAAGGACAGAGTTCAGATCATCAAGGCTCTTTCCTTTAAAGCTGAGTTTATTTAGAAATAGAATTTGACAGACAGAGGATACAAAAGATCAGTTTCCATTTAGTATTTTGGTAAGTGAAAACTTTTCAAATGTTGCAAAAATCAACATGGAAGGCTTAAGAGGAACAGAAAAAAGATCAACAAGAAAAATTAGTGTTGGCATTCTTTAGTGTCACCAGTGTTTGTATGTTCAATTAATGGCCATTAATCTATGATGAAAGGTTGTAACCTACATAAGAAAGAAAGTGTTATTACTTTTCTGAAAGGTGGTGGAGAAAGCTTAGTTCATGGTTGTTTTTGAGTATTCAAAGCCAAATATCAAAATGTTTTATAGTAAAAAAGGAAATTGTGCCGTATCATCAATAGATGCATTTCCATCACAGATTTTTGCATAATGTCTTTTTCACTGAAAGCATATATATTAGTCAAGTGGTTTTATAATTGGTAGATGGTTTTATAATCAAGAAAAATGTGCAGGTTTGCAGGAAAGATTCTCCTCTTAATTCAGGCTTTCTTCATTCATTCAATTTCCCAAAACAAAGGGAGAGAGATGGAATATAAAAACTGATACTTGAGATAATTTCTATGCCATTAATACTAACAATGTTTGACTGAATTGCCAGGAAAATTAAAAGTGGTAGCAAAACTGCAAAGAAAAGATTGAAAGTGCCATAACACCACAGAAAAAGAATAACAGAGCTTTAAAAAAGTGCAAAGTGACAGAAAGAGTGAGCTAGAGCTAGAAACAGTGGGGAAGGGAGAGGAAGAGAGATATGAGATCAAAGAGGTGTAGGGAAAGAGAAAAAACAGTTTGGAAAATAAAGGATGAAGGAGGAGAGGCCATATGGTGCCTCCAGGCTTCCACAATACCAACAAACTGTCTCATCTGACACAACACATATTTCCATGCAAGCAGGCATGAATTCATTCCTATTCACACATAAGCACACACTGTAGCTTATCTGGTCCACTGTGCGTGCTTGTGCACCTTGTTGCAGTTCCAAACAAAGCTGGCAGATTAATTGACCACATAATCAAAAGAGTGACAGAGAGAGAGAAGGTGGAAGGATGGGAGGCTTTGGCTTTGAATGGATACGATGACTGAGGTTAAAACCTTGGTTTGTAATGAAGCCGTAATGTAGCGATTGAGGTTGTAACATAATGCAGATGTAATACAGTGCTGTGACTAAAGGAGCAGCATAAGGTTTGGAACAGAGCCACAGTAGAGCTATACAGTCAAAACTAACTTTCTGTCTGCCTGCAGCAGCTAATCTGCCTGTTAAATTGATTGGACCCATTACTTGTACAAGCTAGTTTGATTTGAACCTTTTTAAAGACATTGGTCAGCTGTGAGAAGATATCAACAAACCGAATTCATTTCTGGGTGGTTAGTAGATGGTGGCCCTTTTCAACCCTGCTGGGATGATGGGTTTGGCATGACACTACAGCAGTGTAGCAGTGTGACTGTGTGTGTGTGTGGTATTATTCTTGGAGTGGAGCCTGATCCCTTATTGTTACATGAGACTTACTTATAGAAACTGGAATGACAGCTTGTTGGCAAACAATCCAAAGCATCTGGCAAATTCAAGTATGTAATTAATATCCATTTTAATATAATTGAAAGTTATTTTGAGACTCAGAAACCACATGCACTCACAAGGAGTAAACTTTAAAACAACAAGGTTTCAAGTTGAAGGGGCAACTTGAATTTTACTCTTTAATTTTCTACTATAAACATGTATTCTTGTCCTCTCTCGTACAGTGGTTTATAACATTGATCTTTCTAGGAATACAGAAATATTATCCTCTAACAAGGTACTGTGTCTTTGACCCCTGACCTCAGTGGCGGTAGCTTGTAATGTTTGTCATTTAGGAATTAACGTATAGTTTATTGTTGCTGTGACATTACATCAGCTTGGCTACTAGTGTAGGAATTAGAAGATTGCTTCAGCTAGGGTGTCATTGAACTAGTTCCCAGCTGGGCACAATGCCTGCATGCACAATATTATTTAGTTTCCCTTCTCTTCTGACCACAGTATAGTTTGGTGCAGGTACAACAGGAATGTGCCATATAAAACACACAAATACATAGTATTGGCCCACTTTCAAAGGACATGGATGGGATAAATCTGGATCATCCTCTGCACCACAAACAGTTTAGCACTAGTCTAGTTCAATTGAATTTATAGTGTCAAATCATAACAGAAGTTATTTCAGAACACTTTAAAGATAGAGTAGGTCTAGACCACACTCTATAATTTATCTAGTCTCAGCATTCCCCCAAGAACAAGCATTTGGTGCGACAGTGGCAAGTAAAGGGCCCATTTCTGAGGAGAAATAGTACTTTACTTACCAAGCAATCATAGAAAATGGCTGATAATGGTCCTGAATAATATAGCCAGTTGAGATATGTTCGATTTGTCTTTGTGAACACTCCACACACCTCTGAAAAGGGCATCCAATTAGCATAAGAGATCTCAAGTAGTGTACAATCAAGTCAAAAATTAGAATTTGATCCACTATTTGTCTGTCTGTCTGTTTGTCTTTCTGTCTGTCTATCTAGGTACAGTATCTATCAGCAAACAACAAAAAAATAATAAAAACACAACATGACAACTATCTCTCACAATATTGTGTGTGTGTGTGCGTGTACGCTTTGGATCAATACCATCTGTCTATCCATCACCTTCTCAGGAACAAGTGGGCATACATTACAACTTGTCACACATCCAAGGCAGAATCTATTCTATTCTAGTCACACTGATGCGGATGTGACAAATCAGAAGCCAAGCATCCTTTATTTTCTGTCCAAATTCTGAATGTAGTCAGCCTTGGACTGAGGCCCAGTTGAGTGGTCAGTAGAAAGCAATGCCACATCCATCAAATAGATGGTGTGTCAGTGAAATATGTAGACGTGGATTTGCTGAAACTGGCCTCAAAGTATGCTATACTGATAACTTATTTTCTGTCACTTTTTTGCCTTTGTTCCTATCTCTTTATAGCTCCCCTTCTTTGTCTTTCATGTCACTCCTACTAATTAATAGGCACTATCACAAAAACAATGTCATTGCATGTCATACTCTCCCATTGGCCATGCTTTTGTGTGTGTGTGAGTGTGAGTCACAACAAATTGATACAGATAGCATGAATTAGAGAGGCAGATCAGCCTACATTTTACCCACTCACCCTCCAAGTCAAAATAATGATTCTGTCTTACAGATGCAGAATTCATTCCAGGAGAAATAGACAGGGGAGGCAGAGGGATAGAGTAGGTGGGAGAGAAATGAAGGATGAGAAGGGACAAGAGTAAACAGAAAGGGGAGAAATAAATAAAGAGAAATACTGGAAATAAACCATAGGGACTAATAAATATAAGTATAAAAAACAAGATTTTGGAGGACTAATACAAACTCTCCTCTTCACACTGTCAGCAGGAGTACAGCCTAAATCCCTACACCCTGTTCCTGCTTATCCTCAACTGATGTATGCATGTGTCAGTGTGTGTGTGTGTGTGTGTGTGTGTGTGTGTGTGTGACTTCCTGTGTGTGACTATGTATTTAAGTGCCCAAGAGTCAAGCAGAAAGGTTTTGTGCACGAGAGAAAAAAATAATGTGGGTTAAATGATGGTGATTTTGATATGAACCACAAAATTCTGCCTCCTTATGTCTCCTCTTTTGTTTTACCAACGTCTATAGCACTCGGTTGCTATGGTAACACAGCATTACCATGTCAATGTTGAAATAATACGGTCACACAGTTGGGACCTTGATATTATACTATATGTGTACGAGTGTATTCTTTTATATATTTTTCTAAGCCTTACACAGAAAAGGCATGCATATAGTTAGATGGTAGACAGTATAGTGTATAAAGAGATTCACACACACATGAAAAATTTGAGGCGAGCACACGCACACTCTGTAACCACACACTGTCTGGCTATTTTCCATCTGCTAACTAAATGAGGACTCAGGTTACGGTGGAGATCAGACATCTAACAGCCTCTGACAAATTACACAGACACTGTTTCTGTAGAAAGACAGGATACAGAGATATTACACATGGTAGATTACACATCAGATATGACGAATAATAATATTTAAGATACTTCTCTGTTAAGTAAAGGCATTATCACATATCCATCATGCCTGTTATGACTGCTGACACAAATATCTTCAAAGTTTTAGATCATCACTGTAATAAAACCTGGATCCTTGCAGCCAAAATGTACGTGTGACTACCATGCATACAATATAATATGTTGTCAACAATATGCCACCATTATTGGTCCTACTGAAGGCACTAGTTGATTTGAGGAAGACCAATCAGTGTACAGTTGATACACATTGGCCTTTTTTTATCATGCTTTATTGTATTCAAAACATTTTGAATGATACTGGCCTTAAAATTCCAACTGAGGAGATTCAGGGTTGGTAACTACATGCAAGTGAAGACATACTGTAATGTTGTATCAGGTAATGTAGCTGATATTGGGAGTCACAGGAGTTAAAGCTAAACTCCTTAAGTGAGACTCCTGCCCAGAGGACCATGTAAAACTTAAAGAGCTAGAGCAAGAAATACAGGCACTCTGTTGCATGGAGGGCAGCTGGTTGTTACAGAAATAAGATAGCAGCGAGTCCATGGAAAACAGCTTGGCCCCTAGGTAACATGCAACTGGCCTCAGTAACAAAGGTGCCTGTGGTGATGACATCATAGCTGGATCCAGTGTCACCCAGGGGCCCCTGGATATAAATTTACAAACAGCTGAGGCCCCAGAGTTATCAAACAGTGTTGCCTAGGAGACACTGTCAAACATCCCCACATTTACAGGAGTCATATGACTCTTCATATGCCTATGAAGGTGACAAACGCTAAAAAATAAATGGCAGTAGAAAAAGATGGTTGTGTAAATGTTTGTGTGTGTGTGTGTGTGTGTGTGTACCACCATCCTGCAACTTTGTACAGATAGAAAAACTAAATAGGCAGAAAGTACTACAAGACACCCAAGTGAATGCACACAGCATGACACTCATTCATACAAATGAACTTGCAAACATACACTTACAGACAGTTAATTATCCCAATTCAAAGATTACCTAAGACCTGTGTTATTTGAACCCTTTCACAACTTCAAACACAATCGTGCACAGACTATAGATGGTTGTGCCAGCTACCTTGCAAACTAAAAGAAAGTTGACAACTACTTGGGGGTGTTGGGAGTCTACTGGGCAATACTGCTCTTAAGTGTAAGCCTCAGAAGTCTTCAATCAAACAGGAACATGGTGTTGCATTTTAATGTCGTGTCTCAGTTTGTTTCCCATTGCTGAAAGCATTGCCAGCCTACATTTGCCCTAAATGTCAGCACTTCTACGGTATGTGTTTGGTAATTCTTATAAAAGATTCAGTCTGAAGTCTGTTCATACTGAATTAAACTGCACAGAACCACTTAAGACTTATTTGGACTGAACCTCCCTATCTTTCTCTGACTGTGGCTGAATGTTTCCCTTTGCTTTGGCTGCGTGGAGCGCTGCAACAGAGAGGATTTGGAGCAGCTAAAATAAGCCAAAACAACAACAACAACCTCCTCCATGAGTGTAGCTCAAACCCCTCATAAATGTTGGAAGATAGGCTACAGCACTGAGGAAGGGTGGGAGGGGGTAAGGGGGAGTTATAATGTACAGTAAAAAAAAAAGGAGAGGAGAGGTTGTGGTGAGGAGGAATGAATGAAAGAGTAAAAAGAATAACTTATATATAATATGACATGATATGAGGGAGAAGCAGCAAAGTATACAGAGTTTCTCTCTCTTCCCGGCTCTCTTTCACTCTCTCTCTCAGTTATATAACAGTACTTCTACCTCTGAACTACATTGTCCTTACAAATCTCCCGCATTACTGTGTCTTTTTAAACCTGTTCTAGGAAATTCACAGCCACTGTGCAGAAAAATCCTTCTAGATTCCTACTGAGCTGTCGCAGTGAGGATTGGCCCTCTGAAGCATTTCCACCACAAAGTACAATGGCACAGGACGCTTCAGGATATTTCAAAATCTGTTCCATCCAATCCATTTATGAAGTGACGTTAATTTTCCCAGAGATTAGGATTATACTGCCGGATGGAGCAGAGAGGATAACACATACAGGAACAAGAAGGGAGAGTTGACACGCTGATCTATCTTACAAGGCCACAGTCTTTACTTTCTGACCCTTTTTGGTTCGGAATGTAAAACGGGGCAGTGTCCTGGATATGGGAGGTCATGTTCTGTGCCAACTGGCAGGTAAAAGCTGTCTGATAAAAGATGCTATTTTTAGACCATTGTCAATGTGTTTTCACACAACTATTCAATGTGTTACGCAATACAATTTCTACTCTCCATGAAACCTTTCAAGTAACAAAGATTATTGAGATAAATATAATCAAACTAATCTCTGAATTGTGACATTTTGTGTTTGCACATTTGCTGTTAAAAAAAAAGATGGACATCATTACCTTGAGGAGTTGAGATGCATACACAAGTGAAAGATAAAACTGAACTGTGTGTTCCAATTATTTGTTTTACATCTAAATCCCGGTTGTGAAGAAATGCTGCTTTTGCAATTCTCACTGTCCTTTCATTTGCATTGATTTTAATTCAGAGATCACATGACGTAATTAAAGCAGTTGTTATACAATTTGGGAAATGCACCTATTCATTTTCTTTACAAGTTAGTTGAGAACATTGAGGCCACTCATGTATGAACAATAAACATTAAGCTACAGTCAGCAGCCATTTAGCTTAGCATAAAGACTGGAAACAGGGAGAAACAGCTAGCCTGGCTCTGTCAAGAGGTAAAAAAAAAACTAAAGAAAACAGCACTCTTTAAGCTCACTTGTTTAAACATATTTTCATGTTTCTTTAATCCGTACAAAAATCTAAGTGTGAAAACCATATGTGGCATTAGAGGAGTTATGTGTCAAACTTCCTGTAGTCTGACATCCTCCGTGAGCTCAGTTTCTCCATGCCTCCAGTCTGTACGCTAAGCTAAGCTAAGCTAAGCTAAGCTAAATTAAGCTAAGCTAAACTAAGCTAAACTGAGCTAACCGGCTGCTGAGTATATTTCCCAAAGGTATTTCCCAAAATATCAAACTGTCCCTTCAACAATATTTTGATGAGCTTAAAGAGGTGATAAAAATTCAACTACTACATAATTTTCTCAAATCATTCAGCATTACTCATCATTTATAATTAATTGAGTTCACTGTCTGTTCTCACTTGAAGTCTATTTATGACCAGTTTAAAGGGAATAAAAATGATTTTAATGGGATGTTTAAAGCATCCTCTCTTTCTCACTGCCCCATTACAAGTCTCATATTTTATTAGTAATAAGATAAGAGACCAAAGGAAAGATGCCTTACTTTAGAAGAATGAGACGACTTTCATGATGCAATCGCTCATATCGTCGGAATTTCATGACAATTTTAACATATCAGAATGTGGAGTGTCCAGTAAAGGGCTATTTCACAGCGTTTCATCATTCTTAGAGTCAGACGGCCAATGTGGTGAAAAGGAGTGAGAAGAAAGAGAGAGAACACGAGAAAGAGAGCAAATTTAGAGAAAAAAACAGATGGACTAACCGAGAGAGAAAATACAACATGGAGCGGGTGACACATAGTGTGACAAAAGGCAATGGCACGCTGAGAAATTGATGCTAATAATATGCAGATGATGCAAGTGATGAAATCTGCTGTTGAAGCAAACTGTGTTGTCAGGAAGTAAAAAAGTGCTGTGTCTAGAGTTTAGACAGAGTAGTTTTCTTAATATCACGCTTTGTTGGTGCTTAACACACACACACACACACACGCACGCACAGGAGCACAAGCATATGCCCACACATACACAGAGAGATAAAGCATAAGTCGTGCTGATAAGCCATTGGACGGAAACAAAGTCATTCACTGTAACGAGACACTGAGGGAATAAAGGGCAGTGCCGAGAGACTTGAAGTGAAAGAGAATGAGAAAGATAGAGACTAAAGTGGGCGAGAGAGAATTACTGAGTGAAAAGAGAAAGAGACGGATGCAAATACAGACAGACAGGGAAATAAATAAATATGAAAAGTAATTAATGAAAAGGCCTGAACTGTTTCAAAACTAGACAGACAACTAGACAACAACACAAAAACTAGAAAGAGAATGAAAAAGTAACAGTGAGAAAGAAAGAGATAGTATGATGGTGAAATGACTAGAGTCTGAAGAAACAGTAAGTCAAAAACAAAATAAAACAGAAGGGATTTTACTCACGAGTGTCACTTACACTGCTGTGAGATGCAATAAACACACACACAGAAAGACAAAGAAAAAGACAAAACCAGACACACTCAAAAATACAAGATGAAACAAACAAGTAGAGCTTTTAAAGAGTTTTTTAAAGAGATGTCTTTGCGAATAGACTGCTGCCTTGGACATACATTTGTCACATAGTAGCCAGAGTAGACTAGTGACAAAATTACCATTTATTTAATTATTAGACAAATTAGACAAATATGTAGAACTAATCTCTTTTTTGCATGTTTGTAGACAGCTGTAAAAGCTTCTGTGAAAGCTATAGTCCTGGTTTCTAACAATCATTTCCCCTTTAATCCACTCACTCCATCTTTCAATTCATTCCTTTTTACGGGTCTGCTTATTTCTTTAACTTTCGCTGCAGTCCTCTGTACACATCCTCCTGATTGGTTTCCACACTGAAAAGATAATGTTTGTTTTCTCTCTTTTGCCCTCTTTCTTGTCTTCAAGTCTTCATCTGTGTCCTCTGCCTCATGGCGACGCTGCTGCCAGCAGCCTCTGCCTGCCCGCCTCCCTGTCTCTGCGACTCTGACAGCCTGGTGGTGGACTGCGGGGGCCGGGGTCTCTCCTCTCTGCCGCCCCTTCACCTCCTGCCTCCATGGAGCCGCTCCCTCCTGCTAGCCAACAACAAGTTTTCCTCGCTGGGAGCCTCTGCCTTCGCTAACCTCTCCTCTCTGGAGGTTTGCAGCCATTATTTTTTCATTGTTGTCAGTGGAAGTTTTCTTCCCCTAGACGTTGAGCATGTTGTATTGTTGTTTATCATGCCATGTGCAGTGTTTTCCCCAGGACAATAAGTGATCATTTGTTTTCAAGGTTTTGCAGTTTTGCAGGGATACTCATCATTAGAAATATTGGAATTTTGGAAATATTGGAAAATTTAAGAACAAAAAATTATGGATCGTTACACCTGCAAAAAAAAAAAGCCTGGGTAACTGCTGCTCATGAGTCACAGCCGCTGGCTGTGTTTATTTCCAATCTTAAATACTGTTACGGTTTGTTATTCAGAACATCATATACTAATCAGATACTGTCAATGCTTAATGTACAACTCCCTAATTAGGTGAACTGAAAAACAATTTACTTCCACACTGCTGAGCTATCTGCTGTAAAGAGTTGGTTTTCCATTCTGACTGACTGTTACATTGGTCATCTAGAGTATGGAGATTTTTACATGTATCCTAACATAGCACTTGATGTGAGGGACAGTTTAAGGTTTAATATAAAATGTCATTTGTCATGTCAAAATCATTTTCAATAAGTGCATCAGACACCTGGTTTGTTAAATGCAAAGGTGTACTGTATATGTAAGTGAAAATGTATTTTTTATGTATTCTAGGAGCTGGACCTCTCTAACAACTACCTGGATAATTTACCAGCTGGATTATTCAGAGACATGTCCAACCTGACAAGACTGACTCTGCACAACAACTCACTAACTGTAATGGACAGAGACCTCTTTCAGGTAGGCACTGTAGATTACATAACACCATATATAACACAGCTCACTGACATGACAAGAAAATGCCTTATTCATACTGAGAATAATACAGAACATTGCGCTAAATTGTTTACAGTCATGCACAGTGTGAGATATAGCACCAGATTATTCAATCCACCAAAACACTACAGCATGTGAATGAAGAAAGAAGCTGATACAACTACTGATATATTGTTTCAACTCCTGGGCGAGGCTCGACAGGCTCCGTTTAGGAGGAGAGCCAACCTAAGCAGATATACATGACTGGGATCCTGTCCAGGTAGTAAATTAGTAATAAACTGTTTGCTCAACACTTTCATCCACTTTTATCTGAACCAAAGCAGTCTGCAGGGTGAGCTTTTGTCATGACTTCACTTGGGATCTGAAATTTAACAAGATTAGCCCATCAAGGGATGAGCTGTGCCCTTTGGAAACAGTGAAATAAGCTAATAATATTAATATGAGTTTGGGGGAAAGTGTACACTATAATACCATACTGTATGAGCAAAGATGACTAAACAGAGAGCTTGTTTTGATGTTTCTACAGGGTTTGGGGGGTCTTCAGAGTCTGGATTTATCCCTGAATGGCCTGTCCTCTGTTCCTCTGGGACTACTGGATGAGCTGCAGAGCCTCAGGTAGAAATCAACACCTAAAAACAATGAATCTGCTATTACAGACCCCAAGAGCAACACTAGTGTTAGATCACATTGTTAACATTATGAACACTATTACCATCCACCAACATTTCAAAGGTCAGTGCTTTACTTCAAACAAACGTTTTAATGCAATGAAATACTCCTTATGTTAGTAATTACAACTTGCAAATTATAACACAATATGATATCATCAATATACATTTACAATTGAATTCAACATAAGATAATATTGAATTATTGTATATTTGTATATTGTAATAATGTATTAGCTGCCTGCTTTTAAAATCAGTGCCACAACGGTAAAGTTGTCACGAGTTAATCGAGTAAATGAATGTTATTCTCATTTTATAGGTGGCTGTCTCTAGCGGGAAACAGGCTTCATGGTTTGGAGAGGGCAGCGTTTGAGCCGCTTGCCAACCTACGACACCTGGAACTGGGACACAACCCCTGGGAATGTGACTGCAACCTCCGCGATTTTAAACACTGGATGGAGTGGCTGCTGTACAGAGGTAGATGACTGATTTATGTTACAGAAGTTGGATTTCAATTAGGGGATATGACATGTGTACTGTGTGTGTTACCCACGTGTCTCTGCAGGCTGTTAATACACCAGATAACCCACAGCTGCTCTCTATTCATTAGTAAAAATCTACATTCACCTCAGCGCCTCGGGCCTCAGCTGCCCCGCTAATGAAGCATCTCTTCTCTTTTCTGCTCCATTCTTCTCTTTGCTTCATTTTACTCTCTTCTGCTTTGCTGGGCCCTACTCTCCAGCTCAGCTTCAGTACAAGTCAGACAAAAACTGACACACGGCGGACATGATCATTTAATAATCACCAGAGCAGCAGAGAAGAATTACAAGGAGGCATTTCATAGTTAAACATGAAAGGATGTCAGTAGCTGTTAAAAGGGTAGATATAGCACAATGTGTTGTAGAAAGTAAGACAAAGCACCGAACAAGTGTGAAATGCTCGGTGACAGCAGTCTGTGTTGACTTCTATCTCCTGCAAACCACTTCAAGTACACACGGCTGGGATGTCTGGAGAGATTTGGAAAGCGAGCTCTGTTTGCAGAGGGGATTCTTGTGTTGCATGCTGAGATAAAAGCATCTAGCTAAATACCTCTTTCTCGTTCTTTCTTTTTTCCTCCGCCTTTATCTTATGGTTTCTGTTGCTTTACGTATCTGACGGCGAGGGTGACGATCAATAGCTTTCTAACACTCAATCTGGAGGCAAATACTATGTGGAGACAAATGAAGCACGTGATGATAACAAAGTAGATCCCCCACCCTCCTGCCGCCTGTGGGAATTAGTGAGTCAGATATTTTTTTCTTCCACACAGACTCTGCTAAAGCTAGGCATGTCATCTCATGAATTATAGAAGCACTTATTTGAGGCTATCTCCAACTTAGTGTAGAGGGCACCGCAAACTCTGTGTGTGTGTTAAGTGATGTATGACTCATCCTAGTGTTTGCACAACCACCCCACTCTCTATCTCTTCCCCTCTCTCAGTTAATTGGTAGAGCTTTACAGGCACAAGACATTTTATGAATGACCTATCCCTGTCCTCCTGTCTCTGCACCTCTTTCTCTCTCCTTCAGGGGGGAAGGTGGATGCGGTAGAGTGCACGCTACCGAAGGATCTGCGTGGGCGAGACATTCGTGGCGTTCCGGTGGAAATGTTCAACTACTGCCTCCAACTTGAAGATGAGAATGGGGGTGGAGGTGAGGGTTCCCGTTCTGGACAAGGAGGCGTTCCTCCCTGCAGCAGGAACGCTCTTAACCCCAGTGGGGCAAGCCCAATTTCTGACAACAGCAACACTGGTCATGACTCCTCTCCAAACACGGGAGGTGGAGGAGGAGGTGGTGGGGGGCGGAGAGGCAACTCCGGATTGTGTCCGTGCCCGTTACCGACCTGTGAGCGTGCGCCGCGCCATCGGCACAGTTGTGATTGCCGGCGTGGTGTGCGGCATTGTTTGCATCATGATGGTTGCAGCCGCGTGTTACGGCTGCATCTACGCCTCGCTGATGGCCAAGTATCAGAGAGAGCTGAAGAAGAGGCAGCCACTGATGGGAGACGGAGACGGAGATGCAGATGGGGAGGATAGGGAAGAGAAACAGATCTCATCTGTGGCCTAGAGGAGTGATGGGATGGGGGGGGGGGGGTGTTGCCATGTCAAAGGGTAAAAGGTTGGAAGGGGTGAAAATCAAAAAGGGCTCGAAGAGGAGAGAGATGGAAGAGCTTGTTTTATGCACACAGTCAGTTATGGTATCTCTCCCTCTGATTCTCAAACTGATACTTTTCTCCCACTTTGTTTTCCTTTTTTTGTCCTTTTTCTATTTTTAACCTTCTTCCTCTGTCCCTCTCTTTAACACCTCGCATACATATACCTTATCTGTTCCTTGATTCTCTCTTACATTTGGAGCCATTCTAACTACAGTATTTGTTACTAAGTATCCCTCCAAATCGCCTTTCACCACTTACAACACTGCAGGTCTTGGCTGATGCTGAATTCACTATTAAATTAGCTGAGAGAAAAATTAGTTGGTACTCTCTCCAGTATGAAACATATCATAAGCTGTTGCAAGACACTCCTGGTGTACGTTGGTCATTATTAGTAAAACTGGATAAAATTTTCAGGGATTTACAGTATATATGGTGTTGATTGGACCAATATTCACAGCTGTAGTATTAGCTCTAGTGTGGTTTGCATCTTTCTCCTCCTCATCCTCTCCAATGCCAGTAGTTCCTCCAAAAACCAGGACTCCAACCCAGATCCCTTGACCCTAATCTGGCCTAGTGTTCCTCTGACATTCCCTTGGACGTCCAAGTTCCAAAGAAACAACCAGTGTTGGAAATCTTGGGGTAATTAGGGAAGCTTAATGGATAAACACAAAGAGATAATTTATGTAGTCAATACCTCTCTAGCACTTTGTTGCAGAGAGAATACATGGCATACATATAAATTATATGTTAATTGAGTCTCGTGCCTCCTGAGACTTGTTAGGGATGTTTCATACGGAACAGGAAACCATTTGGATTGACAAAATGATCTTTCATGGAAGGCTAGACCTTTCAAACACATCTGTTTCTTTCTGGATCTTCTCTGGACCAATAACATCCTCCAGGTGTCACAGACTGGAGCTGTGCATAAGATTCAATCATTTCAAAGTGGAACAAACCATTTTAACTGTAATTTACTTGGAGTACTTGCTTACTTGATGCTTGTTAAATTATTATGATCAGTATCTGAACAGATGAAAAGCCTCTTGCTGTATCATGGCGGACAAACTAATTTTCTGGTATACCTTGGACTACTACAGGCTGGTTCCGAAAAATCTGAAAATGGTTTTAATGAAGTTATTGGGAATTAAAGGACCACTGACTTTGCTTGACAAGATTTATCCTTTTATTCAGCTCATTTTCAGACTGATTTCACCCCTCAGAGGTGAATGTTTGCTACTATGGCATGGAAGCACTATCTCAGAGAACCCTGTATTCTGGCAAGGACTACAACATGTCATCTAAGGACTACAATATTAAGACTCCTGCACTTTATTTCCCTAATCAGATTCCCTTCCCCACCCCTCTCGTTCCTCCCTTCCCCCTCTTTCTTTTAAAGATGAACGATTTGCCCAGAATCATTATAACGAATAAAGGATTAAACAAAAAGACGCTGCTATTCCCCTCTCCTCATCCTTTTATCTCTCCATCCATCTTTCCATCCAGTTCTATTTATGGAAAGTATTTTACACTTCCTTAAAGACAACCCGCCTCCTTTCTTTCCTTTCGTCCATCCCTTCTCCCATATTGTTGTCTGTATGTTTTTCCTCAAAGGTCAGCAATATGCAGTGGAAGGTGTCTCATCATAGCATTAACATTCTGTCATCGCCAAAGAGTTGTACTGTTATAAACTTAGTAATCATCACTTATTCAAGAGGAATCTGTTTGCCACTGTTTCTCAGTGCATTAACAAAAAGGGTTAGTTTGTTTGCTTTACATGGTGTTTTCATAAGTACCCTTATTCACACCCTGAAATATTTACATACATTTTCACATTTTATGGATAGCAGAGTAGGAATGTTGTGTCTTCACTAAAATGATCTCAAAAAGATTTCATTGCATATTGCTCCCCTACAGTAGAACTATTGTTCACCCTTGATTTTTAATTGGCTGGATATAAACCTATATTAATAGTGTGTTATCTTATACCTGGGTTATGATGCTGATAAATATTATTATATTAGTCTCTAATATGGTGTGTTGGCCCAGCGATCCCCACCAAATGTTTTATGACGTAACTGTTCATGGTTTTCTGTATCAATTCATTATGTATGTCTTTTGTTGTGTAAATGACTTATGTTTTTGGTTTAAATATCTGTGTAATGTTTGTTTATTTGTCGTGTTCATTTATTTGAGTTCAGTAGTTGGTAAAGTTTCTGCAAGAGGCATAGAAAGAGTTTGGCCATTGAGAGTATACAGCATACAGCCATGTAGGCGACAGGTAATCTTATGGTTTTAATTTTTTTTATTTAGTGCTATATGACCAACTTTGTCTCAGACGAATAACTTTTTTCATTATGCAACTTATTTGAAATAACAAACAGCATTAGTATTTATGGAGAAACATGCTGGCAGATATACCAGATGTTGGGTTCCAACCCTTGTTAATTGGTTATTTTTATAATATCCAAACATCTGTGGTTAGGTTGTTAAGATACAGTATGTCCACTAAACAATGTGGGAATTGTTACTAAAATGTTATGGTCCTGGTTATATAATTACAATTTTAAGGCTTAGGTCTTTTATGAGATAGGAGATCAGATCAGATCAAAAACACACTCTTATCCAGCACCTTGACCTCCCCACCCCCCCTTACATTTTGCTGAATATATGAACATTACACCACTTTTTGCATCAGCAATGAGATCCTAGAATAGTTGCAAATAAAAAATTAGTTGGAGACTGAGCTGGTCTTAAGTCAAAATGCACGAAAACCTGGAGAATTATTTGATCCTGCATTGCAAATTAAGTCTAAACACACTTAGTAGTGAAATGATATTTTAAAAGGGATTTAAAAGACAAGTGTAAATATAGCCATGAATTTACAGGGACTCTGGGGCAGTAACTGAAAAATAAAGCAATGGCTAAACTCTGTCTATCAATCTAGAAAGTTGTCCTCTCACCTCCTGGTCTGCAGGTCTTGTGTTGTTGGTAGCTAAGTATCTTAGCTAGCTGATACCTGTTCCTATAGCCTGTGTGTGTAAAGAATAATACATTCTAGTTTGTTATGTAAAACTGCAGCAGCCAAGATGACTGAGGGCTTCAAAGACTAAACTGCCCGGAAATGTATGGCGTGTTGTTCTTATGATGATTGTGATTATGACAATGATGATGAAGCATTTCCTGGTCAAAATGCATTGATTTAAATAAAAACATATCACACTTATGTCAAATTTATATCCAGACCGCTGATGAGCTTTGACAGACTACGTACATATACTATTACCAATAGCACAAAATAAAGTAGACAGTAAGTAAGCTATTAAGTAAGAATGTCTGGATGTAAATTATTTGCATTGATGTTATAGATATAGGCAAAAGTTGAAGGGGATTAAATACAGGGGGTCAAATGAAAGTATAAATCAGTCATGATAACAGCTTTTCTGTATACTGTAGCTCCTTTTCTCTGTCATTTGCCCTCTACCTCCTCCCACTTCTCTTTATTTCTCATCTGCTCTCTCCTTCCCTTTTCCTCTCACTTATCGTGTCACCATTTATCTTTCTGTCGCCTCTTCTCCAATCATTTTTTTAGTCTTTTCACCTTATTTTCTCTCATCTCTGCCCTCTTTATCCTTTACTCTGTCTGGTGTATTATGTCTTTTTTCACTTTTTCACCTACCCCATCTTTTCTCCCTCGTTCTTATCCATCACTACTTCCTCTCTACCACCTCCTCCATGTTAAATATCTCTCTCTATCCTTTATTCTTTCCCTGCTCTCTCTTTCTGTCTTTTATTTACCCACTTATCTCTCATTCTTCCTCCCTTTTTCTGTCTGCAGTCTGCTTCTTTGTCAATAAGAGCGTATTAGGTTTATTTACATACAGCCTGGATTATGTTCAGACGAACACTGACACCCAGTGGTTGGAAATGGGACCACAGTCTTTTTTAGCTGCTTTTAGCCATGTTAATAATATTTATTTGCACGTAACAGAAACTTATCAGTTCTGTTGCATAAAATAGCAGCTTAAGTCAACTGTGTTACTCAGTTTATTTAGTTATTCAGTTTATGAATGTCTCATGCTTCAATCTACAAAATGGGACAGTATTGTTTGATACATATGTTTATGCAAACCTGCAAAATGGCATTATAAGTAGTCAGGAAGTATAATGTCAACTGAATAATGCTGCTAAAGTGTCCCTACTTAAGACAAGAAAAAACGAAGCAACTGTACTGTTTTTACAGTGGTTGCATGTAAGAGAGGTGTTTTTTGTGTTGTGTTTGTGTACAGTATTTACATTGCATTTTCTGATTGAGCAGTATATAAATAGATACACGTTCAAATGCTAGATTGAGGCCTACGTAATACAGACAAGTACAGATATCATGCCAAATGTGGGAACAGTACAGCATGTGTGTGTGCACCCGTGACAAGCCAGCTTTTGAGATAGCCAAACACGTTTACGCAGAAGCAGCAAGAAACAAATGTAAAGAGGAAGACAAAGAAATCAGCGAAAGAATGACAAGACAGATAAACAAGGAAAAGAGAAGAATGCCAAGTGGATGGATTGGCATTTAGTGATACAGAAGTGAATAAACACAATCTATGACCTTTAACCTACAATCGGTAATCATCATTCATCAACAATCTACAATAAACAGACAAAAATAATTTCCTCTTATATAAATTAATATAGCTTAACATAAATTTTTCTTTTTTTTGACATTTTTCTTAATACTGCGTTCTTACTTTATTATAAATGCTATTTTTGGATGTAATAGTTATTTTAGATCTTTCTGTCTGTTTTATGTTATTGAGAATGTATAAAAGATACAGTAGGCTATAGCAGAGCTCAGGATTCATCATACTTTACTGTGACGTTAATGTTTCCAAACAAGCAGAGAGAGACAGAAGGAAGCAAAACAGAGAAAAAGAGATGTACAGAAAGAATGAGGCACTGAGATTAAGAAAGAGACAGGAACACATCTATTTTGAACTTTTTCTTCACTTCTCACTGCTCTGCGATTTTCCATTTCCAAATATAACACGATTTTCACACCTGAGGAAATTTCTACGAAAGCTGTTAAATACAGATACGCATGGGTTTGTGTGTGAGTATGTGTACTGTGAGTGTGTATGGAGTGTCTTTCTGTCTGTCAAAATAATGAGACATCAAATGCATGCAGGCATACACTCAGACGTGCGTGCACACACACACACACACACACACACACACACACACACACACACACACACAGACTGAGGATGCAGCTCCAGAAAGTGTATAGCCTCACTCGGATAATTATGATTGATCAGTGTGTCAGTCATAAATGGAGCTAAACATACGCACAGAAAAACAAACAATGAAACACAGCCAAAGACAAATAACTATAAGGCAAAATGTGTGTAAAATACACCCTCAAGCACAGACACCCTCAGCTCCATTAACTATTTCCTTGTAGCTACTAAAGAAACCAGATGCAACAAAGTACAGTACTCTCCAAGCATCCCAGGTAGGTGATCACAATTAGAGCAGCACTGACACATCAGCAGGCCGATGTTATTGGCTCAGGTGATCACAAACATATTGGTATGTCTGTGTAAATTGGCAAACTGCAGCAGTAAATGTTTTGAGGTTCGTTTTTATCAGGCCATACGGACAGTATCTTGTCATTAGCTTGGTATAATTTTCAAGTTCTGATATCAGCATTGGCCTCAAAAATCAAGTGTTGGTCAAGTTGGAGTCTAATCGCAATGCCTGTCTACTGAATTGTTTATCCTGTTGTGGATCGTCACATCTTAGACAGAGTTCACACAGCTCACAAAAATCCTCGTCCTCAAGACCTTCCGGTGAGTACAACAGAATAAGTGAAAACCAAACTGAATGAAACAAGCTAAACTACTGTATTTCTTACAAGAAAACTATGACCAAAGATGTAAGTTTGTCATTAGACTGAATTCCACAGCACATCCAACAAGCATGGCACTGACAAATCAGTAGGTAAAATGCCATCAATACCAAAAAGAGAAAATTGCAAATGCATTTAAAGAAAAGATGAGATTAAAATGAGTGAGAAAGAGAGATGGAACAATGAAATAAAATGTGTGTAAAAGACAGAAAAAAAGTGTGTATCTAAATAAATAGATTCATCCTACCTCCAGCGATGGCAGCTTTCTTGCCCACCGTAACAGTGACAGCAGTAGTAGCAATCACGATCCTCCCTGCTGGTAGAGCCACACACACACAATTAGCAATAATTTACAGAACTTTATCAATACATGGGTGCATAATGTATGCACATCACAAACACAGATCTTCCCTCAAAAAATATATACATGCATGAGTATATTCATGCACAGGAAATATATGGGGTGACAGATTGAGTTGGACTCAGTAGGTAATATTTAATAAAGTCATGCCTTCATCTTCTGCGTCTCTAGTCACAGCCATCATGCCAGTCGATGCCAACTGTCACCAAGCCACAGACTCCAGCCAGACTAACATTTACGTGTTATGTAACACTGAATATGAGAGCTAATTGACTAATACACTCATACCAGAGGGACTGTGTGTGTACTGCATCTTTCACCATGTTTATATTTATGTTATTCGCTCCACTAACACAAAACCAGTCTATACCTGCTTGACAAATCACACATTCAGGAAATTGTGCAATTTAGTTGAAAATAGGTTAGCTTGTTTTTTGCCACTGAATATTGTAGCATGATGTAGTAACAAAATAAAAAAGACAGCCAACAAACTCTATGAAACCAGATGTTTACTTCTCAACAATAATTCATTTAATACAGAGAGCCACTGACTCAGCACAATGCAAATGAACAAGAACGCTAACTGATTTCCTGAGAGAGGAGAGGAGGTTCCCACACTGTGACATGCTCATTCAATGACAGAGCAAGAGAGAGAGAGAGAGAAAGAGAGAGCATAATGAGACAGGAGAAAAAAGAGAAACAGAGCAGAGCTAGAAAAAAGAAAACAGACATGGGTGAAGAAACAGAAAACACAGCACTTGACATGCTTTAAAATTAGGGGTGAGGAAGAACAGGACGAGGATGAATAAATAGAGGAGGCATGCCAAGTACAAGTAAAAGTTTTCCTCTACCCTCCTCCTCCTCCGCCTCCCTTCGTTTTCTCCCTCCCTCCTCCGCTTGGAGCTCCACCTCCTCTGCCCTTAAGTTGGCGCTATAGTCAGCCTCATAGTCCCTGAATATATCTGAACACAACAAACTATGTAACATCAACCTAAAACATACTTTTTGTACATTTGTACTTGTAAAATAGATGGCGGATGGTAAGATAAAATGTTTCATTATAATAATATAACATGAAACATTTATTGCCACCTTAAAATAGGACTTAGAAATACAGCTTCAAACTTGCTGAAATGTGAACATCCTATACTGTCTAGTACCTTTTAAATGCAGCTCAAGATATGAAATCCTCTGTAGATTTAGTACATACAGTATAGCTGCTTACGTGAGGTTTTTATGCTTGGTGAAATAAAAAAACAGCCTTAAAATAACACTCAAACATTTAATTTGAACCTTTAATTAGGTGAGGATGTGTATATATTTTGCACATTATGTATTCTGTAATGAGGAAGGGCAGTATCATTAGCCTCAAACTCAATATATATACTGTATTTCAACAAAATTATATTTAAGTCTGCACTATTTAGTGAAGATTAAATTAAAATCCCTGTCCTTTGTTAATGCCTAAAGCACTTTGTAGCAAACCTGTTTCTTTAAATCACTTTAAAAATACATTCTTTCTTGCAGAGCTAAATAACAAAATTAAATCCAGAGGCAGAGAACGGTCAGGCTCAAATTCCTACCTTTTTACTAACTTTTGTGTGTGTATATGTGTGTGTTTTCTCAGTAAAGATTTCTCCATTACCTCTAGTTTCCTGTCTGGGCATGTAGTACAGAAACTGTCCAGCTGGGAACTCGGATGCTCTGCGATACCACACTGGGAAATGGTCCAATGTAAACAAATTCTCGATGTCTGTGGAGGTCAGGAAAGACCTTGGGAGGGATAAAAAATAAGCTTAAAATGTGTTATATAAATAAACTTGCCTTGACTTAAAGAAAAGAATACTATCTATCACCTAATTCCGATGACAAAAGAAAAGAAGGAAGATTGAAAAGGAAGATAAGATAACGATTTGAGAATTGTTGAGGTAAAAAGGGTTGTGACTGATGCATAATATGTATTTACCAGCTGCCCTTTTATTGACCACCAGAGGGCAAACTCTTACCTTGTGTAATTCCAGCTTCAATACAGCTCTTTAATTGCGATCACTCATTAACAACATAAACCGTTAACTAAGTTTAACTAAACCCAGTTTTGAATCTTTTGGAGGTAATGGACTTACTTGATGTGATGATATTTAATATACAAAATGTTATTTTACTCACTTGGCAGTTCTTTTCTCAGTACCAGCGTATCTCTGGAATCTCAACAGGCCTGAACGGGTCCCCAAGAATGCTGTTTCTATCCCCTCTTCCATACTGAAAGAGAGAGGAGGGGACAATGAGATAGAGAAAGAGAGAGTTGGAGCAGAAAGAGGGGGCAAATATTTTGTATATCACATAAAAAGTCCATGTCTTAATAAACATTTATGTGGGTGCGCATGTGTTAATATTCACCCAGATGTGTTGAGCATGAGAGCGGTCCAATAGGCTTCCATAGGAGCTGTGACCACAGCATCGAAAAGAGTTTGTTGCAACAACTGCATATCACCTGTAGAGAGAGGGAAAAAACATAGATCTAATGCTAATGACAAAAATGATAGAGGCATAAGACAAAAGAAAGAGGAAGACAGAAAATAAATATACAGCATTAAATGGAGTCATCTCAAAGACCATAAGAGTGCCTTAGTGTATCCCTGAATCTGCAGTTTTTCCTAAATCAAAAGATGTTGTAATTAAAGTGTCCACTTACACTCCAGATCTGGTTCTTTGCCAGTGAGGTATCGCACCACAGCCTGTAGCTGGCTAAGCTTACGGTGGGCCGGGTCAATGTCTGTCTCACAGTAGGTCCTACAAGCGTACGCACGCGCACGCGCACACACACACACACACACACACACACACACACACACACACACACACACACACACACACACACACACACACACACACACACACACACACACACACACACACACACACACACACACTTAGTACTGTAGTCACTCAGTAATATA
The DNA here is from genome assembly GCA_026937815.1 of Etheostoma perlongum. Taxonomy (NCBI): domain Eukaryota; kingdom Metazoa; phylum Chordata; class Actinopteri; order Perciformes; family Percidae; genus Etheostoma; species Etheostoma perlongum. Next base: position 15,812,497 of record CM049393.1, on the reverse strand, counting down.
TCTTATTTCATGACACTAGTTAGAATCCCATACAATTATATGTTCTTATACATAGTTCTTATACACAACTATGTATAACATAGTTATACATAGTTTAGTTATACAGTACTTACCATTCATTGGCTATGGTCAGGTCTGGAGCCATTAAGTCATGGAGCCCTAAGGCAAAAAAGCAAAGAAGAAACCAGAAAAAGAGAGTAAGAAAGGCAGACACAAATACAAAGACACTAAGACAGAAGGGAAAGACTTACCCTCCTCAACAGAGACATTTCCAGTGAAGATATACTGTCCATATCCCCTAGTCAACACTATACCCAGACTGTCAAACATAAAGAATTTATTATTAGCAGGATGAATCATGGTTGTAATTTGTAATTCCTACATTACGCATTCGTTGCTAATTTAAACAAATGTGTAGGCTAGACAGAACATTAAAATAGAAGAGATGTATTATATTTTTTAATATTCTAAATCCTGACATTTTGAGTAATCCTGTTAAGATAAAAACAATCAGACAAACCTAAATGGTGTCTCATTGATGACAGTGTAGAAGTAATCATTCTTCAGGAACATTACTCGCGTCTGTGAGAGACAGAAAGAGGGACAGAGTTTGTAAAAATAATAGTGAATGCAGAGAGAAAAAAATGACTTAATAGACAAAAAAATACAAATGGCCAATCAAAACTTGCCACCTCAAAGGAATCAAAACTTAAATAAGACAATAAAACTGCTCATATTGCTTTCACACAAACAGAAAAAAACACAAGTACTCACTCCTTTATCCACTGAAGTTCTCACGTCTAAAGACATCATTCCAGTTTCTCCTTTAACCATGGCTGTCCTCAGCTGAAACAAAAACATAAATTACTCAGCCCTTCACTTGTTTCATCATACCATGCTATGAATCCTGACGTGAACAACACAACTCACCCTGACATACACTTTAGGAAAGTGAGTGAGTGAGTAAGTAAGTGAGTGAGTGAGCATGTGCGTGTGTTACTCACTTTCTCCTCAGTGTCTTCCCATTCCACCTCTGCCAGATCAACACTGTTATAGTTGGGTTTTGGCCTTAGCTTCTTCCCCTTTATACTGTCACACATACAAACGTACAAACAAGAAAGTCTTTAAGAATATATACCATCATATCATATTGGTTATTGCAATACGCCTGTCAAGCAGGGTTATTAAGTTTCTGCAGTTCACAGCTGCAATAATTCATTGTATAATACAATAATACAAACTCAAACAGTCTGTACCAGAGGTCGTAGGTCAGGGTGGGACAGGATGTAGCCGTTGTTGGTTAAAAGGTAGCCGTAACCATGGACACCCAACTAAAGAGACAGAAAGGACATGTAATTATTATATTGTAAATCAAATGTCACTGGCTGTCTCAGAGAAGAATCATACAGAGTATGCGTACAGTACTTTATCCTTGCTTGTGACACAGTATATTGTGGATGGTTTACCTTGTATCTTGAAACTAATCTCATCAGTTCTTTCAAGGCCACGTCAGTTCCTACCACTCCCAACAGAATCCCATGAGACAACTACAGGAAACACAAAGCAGGTTGATAAATGCAAAGTTTCAGGTGTCTGTTGAGGGCAATGGTATTGATGGTATTAATTAAATAAGAATACTTACAGTCTCTTTTTTTCTTGCTGAACACAGGCATGGCTACCGAGGTCATCAGGAGCAGGCTTTGGGCCTGAGTGTTGAACAGCTGTGGTACACACATACACAAGAACAGCCACGCTGACTTGATCTGCATTGTTTTTTTTGTAAATGTTAAATGTTAAATTTGTAAATATAAATTAAGTTGGTGGAGTTCGCTCCTGTTGACCAAAGGTGGAAAATGAAGTGAAATGGTGATGGATTGGAAGATGATGTTTAACTTAACGTTAGTAGTTCTAAATCTTTCTGGACCAAAGAACATTAACTAAGCCAACGTTTTAATGAGGGAAGCAAAGAGAAGCTTAGACATGTTAAGATATTCACTCAAATAACGTTGCAAAAAATGCTATTGGCTGTAAATATAAGACTAAGCTAGATATTACAGGTACTATATACTGTATTTTATATGGCTAACATTACTAAAAATAGAAATTTAGCAGTGCTCTATGATTACCTTTGTTGTGCTTGGTAACTGATGGTGAAGATGGAGGGAAGACAAGATGGGAGAAGAGACAACAAGTAGGAAATGGCAGTCAACGATATGGTACAGATGAAAAGAGATACTTAAATAAAGGAGGAAACAGAAATAAGCAGGCAGGGGTGGAGTAGCAACTAGCAACAGATTGGTTTAGGCTAGATTTTTGCTGGTGTTGCTACACGGTTGTTAAAGCATTGCTGGTTAAATGCTATGTAGCTTTAGGGTGTTGCTAACAGCGCTAACACTGGCTAAGCTAAGTTGTTAAAGTAATGTGTTCAGTAACAAATACAATAATGATTAAAATGAAATAAAATCAATAATAAATATAGCCACAAGCGGCAATTCGCAGGTTCAGACCTTTTTTCTCAATAGCGACTTCAAAGTAAGTTTCACACATGTGGTCCAACGTCGTTATAAAACGTATCCTGCAAGCTTTGTAACGATTGGACTAACAGTGCACTTTGTTTAAAATGCCTACAACTGATTTGTCAAAAACATTTATTTTCAATTTAGTGTGATATGTAGCTCAGTCCAGCTCATGGCAATTTGAGAAAAGCAGATGACCAACACAAAAAACAATTGCTGATAAAGACGCAAACTGCGATTCCAAGCTCAAACCTTAATTTGCGTCATTCACGTCCAGTTGTTGTGCATTTACAGCGCCCCTAGTGGTCAATTTGAATGAGACTTGCATTGTATGTGTGAGGTCCTTATGTATACATTTCCTAGAAGTTTTGTGTTGATTGGACAAACATTTAGTCATTTATAGCCTGATTTGCGCTATATCATCTGCAGTTAGTTTGCATTTATAGCGCCCCCTGGTGTTCAATGTGAATTAAACTTTCAGGGTGTGGTTCAGGTATATATCAAAATGACTTATGAGGACAAATCCTGAGAGATTTGTGATGATTGGACAATGAATATGTGATTTATAGTGATTTATATGAATTTATAGTTTTGATTTGTGTTCATTTATGTCCAGAGACACGCCTCTTTCAAAGTTCATTGGTCAATAACTTAAAAAGTAATTGAGATAGGGACATGCTTTATACAACTTGTAATAAGCTTAATCCATTGATGATTCACTGAAAATTTGGTGGCAATCGGAGCTACGGCAAACATCAAATAATAATAATAATAATAATAACTTAAACAGACAAACATAGAAGGGTTCTACCACTTCACAGTTTGAACCCTATTAACATTACAGTTACTAATACTAGTTTATTTCAGGGATGGGTGTTTTGCTGTCTTGAGTATCATGTCTAGCTTTCTGTATGGGTGGGTGGCTTGGCTGCTGTAAAAGTAATGTTTTCAATTTTTTAATGCGTAATAAGTTATGAATAATGTGTTATGTTTTCCATATAACATGTCTAACACTTGCCTATTACAAAGTGATCCTGTAGTTTGGCAGGCTGGTTGCTAGGTGGTTGTTGTGTTGATGGTGTTATTTGAGGAAAAGGGAGTTCACAGTGGTTACAGAGGGTTACCTGGGGTTTTTGGGTCATTGCCTATAGGTGTTTTCTTCTTTTAGTAGGCCAGTTTAGTTTTTTTAGATGATTTAACAGGGACCATGCACAGCACAAATGCTGAGTCAGAGTTAGCAATATAGCTCATTTGCATCTGTGGTCCCTGAACAGGTACATACTAGGTGGTTGCTTTGTTGTTGCTTTTGCAGCAATTGCTGATGTTGCTAGGAGATTGAATTGGTGACTGGGATTAATTAGATTGAGGGGTTGAATGTTTCAATACCATGGAGAGAGGGAGAGAGATAAATAGAATGGTTTCAAATGTTGAAAAGAAATGGAGAGACTGTGTTGGAACGTTTATCACTATTGCCCTCCAGGAAAAAAAAAACTGTATATGGATCATTACTAAAAGTAATAGCACAGATGGCCTAAATGAGTCTGACATTTTGTTAATTAATGCCAGCTAATGTTGATGCAAGATAGATGATAATGTCTGCAAGCACACTAATAATGGGAGAAGCAGACTGACCACAGTGTCCATATAAGCCTCAGTCCAGATGATGTCATGATCGTGGTTAATGACCATTGGCCGGCTCAGAACATGGAGGTACTCCATAACGTTTTCCTGCACGTCAGCCAGTGTGGAGACATGTGTGTAGTACCCTGCAGGACACACAAATAATGTACAAACATACCGTATATCACAAATTACTCCGATGGAAAACCTAGGACTCAAACATTTTAGCAAAAAAAAACTTCACCATATTATTCTTTATCTTTTTGCCTCTGGCTTTTGGGTATAACATTTAGAGCTGCAAACTCACTTATCCAACTTCAAAAAACCTGGTATTCCTAAAAAAACACTAAGGTGTTTTGAATGACAAAAAAACGACTTCTCTCATCAATGCAAGACTGTTTCCATTTTTGAAACTTGGCTTAGTCTAAGGTTTATGGCAGTTTTACAACTGGGAGACAATGACGTCAATAGGATACCTGCAGTGAAGCTGCTTAGTGACAACAGGCTACTGAAGCACTGCCAGTTATGAATATGTGAATATGTGCAACCTTTTCCTCCTTTGTAATGTCTCCCCAAGCACGCTGCTGTAAATATTATTAAGTAGACCTGCTCACTTAAACTGAAACTGTATACATGTTTTGCAGCAGAATAAAGCATGTTTCTCTGTTTATGACAGATATGCTGTTTTTGGCAGAAGCAACTGCCAGGGTATGCAACAGAAGGGAGTGCACCTGTTACCTATTACACACAGAGACACACACACAGATATGATGTTTCTTGGCCAGGGACGTGTTTACAGTGTATCTGTGCTGATAATCAGGTATTTAGTTAGGGATTTTTGATGTGCACAAAGCAGGATAAAGTGATTATTTTCAGGTCTGAGCTGCTGCATGACCCCATATAATTCACAAGAGGGCAGCACCTGATACCCAGTCCCATACATACAGCACCACCTGGGAACACCACAGAGAGCCAACAAACCTCTTTTCTTCCTAAGTACAACACAAGAAATCACTTGAATCACTTAGCACATAGACGCAAGCAAGTAATTGCAGTAGTTTTCACATCTTCTTTTATTCTTAGTTGCTGAAATTACCTAAAATTCCTATTCTAAATTGTATGGCAGAACCAGGGTTTTAACCTAGCAACTTTTATAACACAAAGCATATTTTTTGACCTTGACCATGCTAATGATTCATCCCCATTTACCCTTGTTGTTGCAGGCAATCCATTTAACATTTTCAGCAAATGTCACCTCTCGCCCAATCAGATAGGTGAACACTCGAACCTGGAGAGACAATAAAAGTATATAGTGAGATGTAATAAACCCCACTTATTTGTTACTCCAAACATCGTTAAGCTTACTTAAGGTACATTCCGCTAATGCTTGCAGTTGATCCTTTTTGTGTGCGTATTTGTGTGTCATACCCGTCGTTCCGGCCAGTTGAACTCTTCAAAAACATCCTGGAAGTCCTCCATTGCGCCGTCCGTTATCAGCATGATAGCTTGGTTACAAAGGCTGCCCTGGCCCAACGCTGCAGCCTAAAACACACACACACACACACACACACAATTTACTTGATCTTGGAATTTGTACTACAGAAATCAACAGATGCAGATGCCTGTAAATTGTGTAGAGCAGATATAGGATAAATAAAAATAAATGAAATTAAAATGAAAGTAAATAATCTGGCTATTGAATTGCTAGCAATGCTATATATTGTTAGGACCTAGCATGTGTTGTGGTTGTGACCCAAACCTCGTTGAGGATTCTGAAAGACTCCTTCATTGCCTTTTTCACTTTGCCCTCGCCTTTGACATGAAGTCCTTCAACCAATAGCTTGAAATGCTGCAGAGAGACACACAACAAACAAACAAATAGACATTGCCCATAAGTCATGGCTCTTCTCCTTTTGGTAAATGCAGTCACCAAATGAACAAGGGGAGAGAGAGAGAGAAATCAGCAGGGAGAGAGTAAAAGAGTCTAAAGGAGGAATTATCCCCAGCTCCCTGGTACACTGACCAATTACAGCAAAGTCACTACAACACCAGAAGGTAATCAGGATTAATCAAAATACGCACACAGACACCCGCACACACTGTGATGGATTGGCCACATTGTTGAGGGTTTGACCACTGTCCAGACAAAAGATATACATAGCCTTCATGGTGCTCTTAGCCTCTTACAGAATTGTATTTGCCCTTACAAATACAAGCTACCTGTAAAGTATTGCTGTTATTATTACCTAGACACTTCCTCAGCCTAGACACTTCCTCAGCCTAGACACTATCTTCTTTGATTGTTACTTGTTGGTAAAAATGACCAAGACATGAGATAATTTGCTTAAATATATACTGTATATATATTTCAATCATGACAAAAAATTAATGGAGAATCTGGGAATGTCCAGCCCCCATGTTGGTTCTTTTGAGCCCATGGTGTCCCTTTTAGCCCAGGTCACTGATTCAACTGCTCAATATTTGACAAAACTGAAAACAAAAATTATTTAAAGAAAACACACATTGGTCTCTTACAGTTTGGGCAAATACAATCTGACTTACAGTGGGAGTTAACATGGTAAATTGTTGTTTGGGAATGTAGGAACTCTTATATAACAACCACAAAACCGAGGATTGTCTCCCTGTAAATGTGTGTGTTCCAACATGAGTTTATGCGAAAGTACGTCAGGCAACATCTGTAAGCCCATTCTGTTACAGCCTGTCTCGCTGGACATTAAACCAATCAAATCCCTTGCTGACAGGTCATGTGACCTACTTAAAATTGTCAGTGGCCAGCAACCTCACCTGATCTGCGATGATGTGAAGGGGAGTGAAAGTAGGGCACACATCCAACACGTAACACACACAGACTGAGCAGACTGAGCAGGTGTTGGTATATGACAAATAGGAGAATAGATGAGGGGGAAAAACAAAGAAAGCAGCAGTGAAACAATGAGATATGGATGGATAAAAAATGCAAAAAAGAAAAATGTCATCTCTTTGTGAAGGAGACTGGAAAGAGGAAACAAAGAAGACAAAGAAGGAATTGGAAGAGAGAGGAAGAAATATCTGCATTCCTCAAACACCAGTAGAATCAGAGCACTTTTACCACACATGAGCATGAACTGGTTCTGAGGGTTTCATCATAACACACATTCCCTGTGTGACGTTTTAACTGTGATGTGATGACAGCATAATATCTTTACAAGATTGTTGAGATAACAGTTGATTGAAGATTGATAGGTTAGCAGAGGTTAACTCAATTAATTAGCTGTCTTGCTTTTGTCTCTTTTCTGTGAGTGTGTGTGTGTGTGTGTGTGTGTGTGTGTGTGTGTGCAGTTCAAGTTACCTCTCTGTTATCCAGATCAGCTTGTACCAGCGTGCCCTTGAAGCAGGGCTCCACGTAGCGAACATAGTCACTGTACTGGAGAGAGAAATCAAATATGTAACCCAATAAAATCAATGAGCCACATGATCAACAGTCAACATGATTAACTTTATAAAAGGTACGAGTTATTGAAGTTTTACTACCCTCAAATCTCAATTAATCCCTAAATATCGCAATATCCCTTAACTTTATTACGCTTATTTATTCCAGCCAACGTGTGAATCTGTAACACAGAAACTATTTAACTCCTAATAATATGCATATATGAACGTTCAAATATTTGAGTGCTGTTGTATAAATAAGACGTATGTAATACAATGTCTTTTTTACTTTCTAGAGGTCTAATATTTGTTGTTTTTCAGATGGATTTCAGTGTTTAAAGTTGGACATTTGGATGTGGTGTTTATATATTCCTGGAAGCTGTTACTTTTTTCCACTGACATTAGTCAAGTCAAGTTCAAAGTTAAATTGCATTATGTTATTTCTTACAAGGATATCTATTTTTAAAATTGAACTCCCATTGTTTTTTGCTTGCATGGTCACCCCCATAAAAGAAGTGGTGTAGCTTTAAATTCTGTGTAAAAACAGCTTAAGGGAAGCAGATTTGCAAGAGGCGTATGATTACACACGCAGTAATACCAGGATAAACCTAGCTTATTACACCGATTTATGGTTGGAGGGCTTTGTGCTGGCAGAATCCTGAAAAACCTAAAAACAAAAATGAATTTTGAAGCTTTGATGTTACTGAAAGTAAATGCCTTGTGCTAATTGAATGTTTGATGTGTGTATTTGTGCCTGTTTGCATGTGTGTGTGTCAATTTCCGTGTATTCTCCCAAGTCTCTGTACTGTCTGTACCTGAACATTAGCTTTCTGTGTATTTGTGTGTTAGGGTGTTAATCTCGACGTCACACTTATCAGCCTGCTCGTATGTGTGTGTTTTGTGTAATTGTGTGTGTGTGTGTGTGTGTACTTACAGCTATTATGTTAACAAAGTCATTTTCTCCCAGTGTGTCCAGGATTGTATTGATGGTGTGTTTGGCTATGGTCAATCTGAGTCCCTTCATACTGCCACTGACATCCACCACGATTACCACATCTTTAGGGGAAGTGGCTGCCTGGATATACCTAGAAAGTGACAGACAGCATTAAAGACTTAACCTTTATAATGCCAACTCAATGACCTTCAGGCATGAACAGAGACTCTATGTTAATTACCATTAACTCTAGCAGACAGACAGAACAGAACAGGCAGAGTTGAAGCCTTATCCTTTAATTTGTTTCTCTGTTCTTCCATCCATGCTTCTCTTCATCTCCTTATCACCATCCCCTGATTTCCAAGCTCATTAACATGGATTAGATTTCCCCTACAGTATTGGACATCTGCAACCTTCCAGGAATCAGTTGTGTCTGAGGACCACAAGTTCTTGAAACTTGATTTACCTTACCGAACAGTAATCCAACCTTTTATAGGTAAGACATTTCCACATGTCACAGCGGGTGTAAATAATAAAATGAACAATGAATTTCAGGGTCCTGGTATTGTGCATGCTGGCTCACTGTCACACTGCCATGGTTTACTGGGGCACTTCAATCTAACTGAGCCACTGTTAATAGTAGCACCTGTCCTTTAACCACTAAGACAAGTAATGTCTGCTGTGAAAAAAGCATTATTCCCAGCATTATTGACATGCTTTTAATGTTTGATTAATGTGTGTATTTTAGTGTGTGGTTTTTTTGTAGTATGTGCATTTCCTTTTAAAACTCTGTAAAGTGTCTTTGAGTGTTGCAAAAAGTGCTATATAAATAAAATGCATTATTATTATTATTATTATTATTATTATTATTTGTAAAAGGCTATACGGCTGCTGATGTATAAGCAAGCCTCAAACAGGTCTTGTACCATTGATGTGTATGCATTTGTCTTTGACACAGGCAGCAGCCACAATTGGGGCTCTTATGGTAATAGGAGCTAGAGAGCTACTTTCAATGTAAATGAGAAGAGCTGATTTATTTGACCACAACTGATGAAAGCCCTAACAACTATCTGTTACTCTACATGTCCAACTGTGCAGCCTGCAACAAAGTTGCCTCCCTCTGGTCAGATTAAATGATATGCACCTCTGTCAAACCTGGGTTCTTTCTCTCTATTAACTATCTACTTTTTTTGATTGAATAGAGCATAAACTTAAACAATAGTTTGATCTATTGGTAAGTTGACACAGACAAAAGCTGACTGTTAAATGCTTTTGCACCAAACCACATCACCTTAGAACTTTAACTTTTAACAACTTCTGTTAAAAGGCAAAACAAGGAGAAAACTGCACTTAATGGGTAAAGACACTGATTCGAGAGGCTAATCAGAAAGACTTCTCTCACTGTCACTGACTGCCTCATAGCTGATTCAACATGCTCAATTGGCCAAATGGTCTCTAATATGAGCAGACTGGTGCCAACTTGCCAGACACACTAAAAAAACTACAATTGATGGTCAGCCATAGACATGAGTGGCACCCAATGACTCCTGGCTTGGAGTGTCAGGGCACATAAGTAGGGTTTGTTGCTATTGTTGTTATGGTTCTCCTGTCATTCATTAGAAGCACTATCCTGCACATACAGTATAAACTATAGAGAGAGCTACAACCCTTCAAAAGGCATCAATAAGGAAGTAGAACTGATGTTGATGGGAATATAGCCTTACCAATTTCTGTTTCTGCAATCAAAGGTGACCACACCATTTTCATCTGGAATCCACTGGATCCCTGGAGACAGGAAGAAAGATGGAGAGATTTAGCAAAGGCAGATGCTCAGAACTGCTCTTTTTGCGGTCTGGTCTGATGGATGGATGAACAAATGGATGCATGGATGGATAGTGACAGGTCAAATGAGGGAGAGATGGATGAGATAGCAGTTGAGTAAAACAAGCTGTTTCACAAATCCTCTGCTAATTACACACACACACACACACACACACACACACACACACACACACACACACACACACACACACACACACACACACACAGTAGAGAATGAGTCATCATGGTTGACAGACAGCTTCCTGCATCGTCAGTTGCTGTGTAAGTATACTGTTTGGCTTGTGTAGCTGAACGTTTATCTACAGCCCTGTTCATGTTGTCTTAACCCCGTGCAGACACAGGATAAATATGTAAATGAGAAAAAATGCAGGATTTCCTAAATCTAGGATGTGTAAGTACCTGGGTACAGTCTGAAGAAGCCTGTAGCACTGCCAAAGTACTGCCAGGTTAGAGTTGGATCTTTCTGGAAGTTTTCAATGAACACATCATTCAGGGCCTCAGACATATAGGCTCCGTTCAGAATAGCTGGATCTACAGAAAGAGAGAGAAAGAATGAAATGGATTTTCATCTGTCAACCAGATGTGTTATACAGTATGTGCAAGGGAATACAAGGTGCATGTGTGTTCATGCTTCTGTACCTCTGTTGTAAACATTAGTAGGGACTTGTATGTTACTCAGTTTTGTGTTGACTGGCAGTTTATTGAAGTGTTCATTTTGCTCCAGAGGGAATTCTCCTCCCAGCGACAATGAATTCCCATCTGCATCCACCGAGTTGATGAGCATGGAGTTAAAGTATTCAAACTAGAGAGAAAGGTAAAGGATGATGACCTCATAGATTATTTGATGATGAAATATTAAAGAGATGTTCAAAAACTCAGTATATACAGAATATTCTTCTGTGTGGTCTGTAAAAGCATCAGTTAACTTTGCATATTTGCTATTAGCAGAGGTCCTGTATGCTTATGTTCAACATAGTGTGAATGAGGTGAAAAGAGGAGAGTGTTATATGTAACACAAGCAGAACATCTTTAATATAGTTATGGCTATGATGATGATAGTACAGTACTGTTGACACCACCAAGAAGGGGTACAGGTAAAGAATAGCATATTTTGGGTATAAATCAGTGGTTACATAATCTTCCCGCCTGTGTTAGACTAAGCATACAGTATATTGTATCAAAAGTCACAAACTGTACACAGAGGTTAATACCTTCAGTGTTTCATTGTACTCGTGGTAAAGGTCAGCATCCTCTGCTGCTTCCGCTAACCTCTGTGATGAAAATACAGCAGGTTAAGGATACACTCTGTCCATGTAAGTAAGACTATCAAGTCCGAACTAAACCTGCAGCAATATTTCATACGATCTTTGTTTATAAAGGTCATGTCTGTAGAAGAGCTCATCTGAAATTGGTTACCATTACATGTGTTTTTGCTTAAACAGAATGTATTATTATTACCTTTACAGATTTCATCTTCCTCCCAAGCATCTCCTCCATCTCTTCAGCAAACTTTTTCACCAGCTCCTTTCCGTCCACCTCCTCTATCTTCACCATACCCTCGACATCCTTGTATTTCTTAAAAACAGGCGCAGTTGGCTCATTAGTGTGACAGTGCTTTTATTATTATTATTATTATTATTATTAACAGAGCATTCTTCTAGAGACAATGTTCCATGAGCTCCTTAAAATCGTAAAACAAAAGACTTGAGTAAGGTTTATAATATATTGCCTTCATTTTGACTACCTGATGCCACTGTATTTTTACATTTAAAAGTTACATACAATATCTTGCTTGAATACACAATGGAAAACAACAGAGAATACATAACCATAGAAAAGATATCCTGGTATTATACAATTATACACATGGTGTGTGTGTGTGTGTGTGTGTGTGTGTGTGTGTGTGTGTGTGTGTGTGTGTGTGTGTGTGTGTGTGTGTACGCAGTTTGCAGTACAGATGGGGGTCAAGCCCAGACTTCATCCCCTCCCCAGACACCCTCTCTAATCTGCAATTTGACAGAGTGATGCAAAAAGAAAACCATTTATTGCATACTGCACTTCCTGCCTGACATCTGTGCATGTTTTAATGTACTTTTATGGCTGCTAGGGGCTGCTGGGTTTGTCCATTGTGCTATTAAATTTGAGCAGCTACATAGATAAAATCTAAGAGATCCAGTGGTGTTGCTGTTTGTGAACTGAAAGGTTAATTTCCGGCACTGATGATAAAAGCATAAGTTGTGGTGGCAGATAACAGATTCCTAGTAAATGTTTGTTTTGGTGATGGACTCGTTTATTTTTACCTTTAGTGAGATGATTAGATGAGAATAGGTTATCAAATTTGTCAAGAAAATGCCAAATTTAGCCTGTTGACCTAAAAATAATTTCTGATAATTTAAAAAGCTGTGGGGAAAAAAGAACTAGATGCCGAATTTGTCATTTACATTAAGATATATGTTATCTTTTCACTTTCAAAGATGATTCTTTTTATTTTTTCTTACAGCGGGGAGAGAGACACACTGAATTAGACAGATGGAAGAAACAAACCGATATAAATGAGAAAAGGAATGCTAAGGAGCTCCATTAGCGCCTACAGCAAATAACCATTAAAACCCCTTTCCAACAAAAGTAAAGGTCCAACAGTTTCTGTATTATCTTCAAACTTAAACTCAAACACTGAATATCTTGTTTAGTTTACTCAGGCAAGAAGACAAAGTCACTTAATGATCCACAGATAATGAGAAAGCCATCGATTACACAGAGGTGGTGGGTGATTAATGGCTTCTTGTTGCCAAGATTAAATGTATGCACTGGGGGCTTTTTACACATCGCTGACTAAATAAAAGGATAAAGTGTGGAACTAGGAGACTTATACTTGCATTATGTATAAACACTACTATTACTGATAATGGTACTACAGCAACTAGTATTACCGCTGCTGTTTCTGGGGCTGCTTGTTCAAGTTAGTCTGTATTTTATATCCTCAATCTGGAAAACTCTTTCTACCAACTAAACATTGAGGGTATCTCAGGTTAATCCAGTCTACAATACAGGTACAAACAACAAACTACTACTGCTGTGTTTGTTTTGGAAGAAATATGTGGGAGTTAGCTATTTGTGCAGCTAGATTGATGGAAGTTTTGTTCTGTACAAGGTGAAAATTGTGTGTTAAAATGAAAATAAAGATTTAGACTTTAGAGGGAGATGGTCATTAGGTGTATGTCTCTGTGAACACAGTTTGTGTGTGTGTGTGTGTGTGTGTGTGTGTGTGTGGCAGATGGTGAATGGGCCTGCTAGGGATTCTAAAGATTGGCATGCAGAGAAAGACTGAACATCCTAATTACTAAAACACACACACACACACACACACATACACACACACACACATAACCCCTTCTTCAGCACTACGGTGAGTCACACAAAAATAAACACTCATTTTAATGTGCTACAGTATATACAGTATGATGTTTTCTGTATGTATTGGTAAAGCACGTTAAAAGTCAACACACGTGTGTATGTGTGTGAGTGTATTTATATGTTTTTGATTTAAGTGTGTCATCACATTGGTCTCTGGGCCATGTGCAGATGTTGTACAGCAAATGTATGCCAGTCAGTCGTGTTCCCATTGGTTGATGGAGCAGAGGGAAGGGGGGAGGAGATAGAGACCCCGCCCGACTCAGTCTGATGTGATGATGTCATGTGATCTATATCCAACTGTCTCTCTTACCGTAAAGTGCATTTATGTCTCTGCAATTAAGTTTTTGTCTTAGATTTCATTCCTGGTCTTTCTAGTTTCTATTTGCCAGCAGCCAACTCTAACTGTTCACTGTTTTTCTACTGTTTTTTTTTTATTTTTACTGTTTACGTATCTATTATTATATCTTGCATTCTTTTCTGATGCCTCTCCTTTTTTTGCACTGTCCCCTTTGCTGCTGTAAGACTGCAAATTTCCAAATTACATGTACCTTCTCTGGAATTGCCATATACTGTATGTTAGGGATAATCAATCCCTAAAGGGATTAAATCCCCACCACAACCATCATCACCTCCCCCTCACCATCACTGATTTGTCTGTCTGAAATGGGAAATTACTAAAACACAACATGATGCATCTTAATTCACCTCAAAAAACACAAAAATGCGATGCCTTGGAAAACATTTGAACTTTGTATATATATGTGTGCGTCTACTTCTGTTTTTACGCATGTGTATTTGTGTATTTGTCTAACGCGTGTTTACTTGTGTGAGCCTGTATTAATGTGTGATCTATTTTGTGTGTGATCTCTTACCTTCTGCAGCAGTTTAGATCCAGAGTATCTTGTGGACAGGGCAGCTATCTCTTTGCCAAAGGATACAGCCCACTGCTGCACCCTGCACACAGAGAAAACATGATCAATGACAGATAATCAAAACTGTTATCAACATCTATGCAATGCAATAACTTAAAAGGCAAGGCAGGGTTACTTGTATGGTACATTAATAAATGTAACCCTTTTTAGGAAATTAAGCAGCCATAAGATCCAATCAGTCAATGGTGTGTCGCAAGTTCAGAAAATAATTTAACGCATTGCAATAAACTGAATTTGTGTTTATTTGTTGACATGCACTCTGAGGTAAATTTCTAATTAATAATAGTTCATTGTTATATATATCCCAAACAATTGTGGAACAAATAATATATTGAACTTATTTCAATGTCAGAACCAGGAAAGTAAAGTACCTGACTTCCCTTAAGTGGGATCACAGTGCAATAAGAAATGCTAAACAGCTAACTTAAGAAAAAGATAAGAACTGTTTCTCAAACACCCTCTGTCCAAAAAGAGTTCACTTGTATCGTGCCTGAAAAATAAGGGCTAATGAGACAGTCTGTGTTGAAGGTGACCATGAAAGTGTGCAGCCAATCTTGATAAGAGGTTACCTTGCATTCGCTTAATGACAGATTATAACAGATTACTGTTAAGGTGACAATAAGAGATGACAGTCTGCCAGGTCAAGGGATACTCGCGCTCAATAACATGCAGTAATTCTACAAATCCTTCATGTGACTGCAGCCAATGAAAGGTAATAGAGGTTAGAGAGTAGACAGGATGTGACAGATGGCTCAATCTATGGGGAGTCGTAGCAGGCAGGGTTGTCATATAGACTGCCAGCCTCGATACAAAAAAAACTGTGACTGAAAACTGGCTGATCATTTGAAGACTTGAAAACATAGAGGTGCTAGGTAGGTGTGTTGTACTTTACATATCAGTTTCAGCATCATGTTCTTTGTTCAGGGATATCAAAGCCTCTCTTGACTGTTGCCTTAAAATTAGTCTGATCATTGTAACTGTTTTAAGTTGGTAAAATGTTTTGACAGATAAATGTCAAATGTTTCGACAGATAAATGATGAAGTTATTTAATTATATGGTGATGTTAAAAAGCTATGTTGCCACGGGCTACAATACCACTGTACAGGCCAAGTTAGGTCAGATTAAGACCAGACAAGGGTCAAATTTGGAACACCACAGTAAGTAAACTCTATATAGTACCCAAAAAGCAGCCTGTTAATTCCACTTTGTTTATTGAATCATGCTTTTTTCACTATCACTATGTTGTGCATTTATGGGACTTGATGGTCATATTTATATATTGATTTATATGTACTTTTGTTTCCACTTTCAAATCAAAGATGCCGTACAAATACATTTTATTATTGAAAGGGCAAAATGCAGCAATTGCTCACTGTGAAACTTGTTTGACATAGAAAAATAGTCAAAATAAAAATGTCAATTGTAGGTTTTATGGGGGTATCTATGGTGTTACACAGTCAGAAATGGTTGCTTATCTCCTAAATTGTTTCTTAAATGTGTCATTCTGTTGATGTCTTATTGACAGCTATGTGTTTCCTTCTGGCAGCAGAGTAATGTTTCCTGAAAGGGTAAAGATTTGACCTTCTTGGCCTCAAACTAACGTATTGAGCCAGAGGGGCCCTGCTGCCAAATCTTCCCCAGGCAGAGTGAAGCACTTTGGGCTCAGTGACCTGTGTTGGCCTGCCGAACTCTGCTTTCCCTGAAGCTTTAATCTCCTTCGTCACACCAGCCTGCCTAGTGACAGCATGCACTGTCTGAGCTGTGCAAAGTTAAAAAAATAAATAAATAAAAATTCACACATACACAAAATATATACTGAAACAGTCAGTGTGAGTAAGAAAATTCTGTGTATTTCACTGAGCTTCTCTGTCCCTCTCAAACCCTTCTACTTTAACACACACATAGACACTCAGTTAATAGGCTATTGTGGACTGACAGCCCTGTATTGATCTGTTAGTGTTTTTTAGTCAGCAGGAGGTTTGAAAGCTGTTCAGGGAAAAGAGCTTCTGCCTGGCTTCTGGAGAACAAACAAACACAGCGTTTTATTCCCAAAAGAAAAAGTGAGAGAAAAACATGGATCACTTGTTCTACAAAGTGAACGCTTGTGTGATAATGAAACACATTAGGCATTATGAGTTATTGAAAATCATCATTTATCCCAGGAAGAACATGGACAAGATATGGTTTTAGGAACTCATGTTACAGTTCATATAAAGGACATAAAGAAGGGGTTATATTATCAATGCGGAACAGTTTTTTTTGTGTAATTGTTTGATGCTACAAATTTTTGCCAATACAGATCTAAGTGAAAAAGCTATAAGCTTTGACTGCACATTGATTGACATACAGTAAACATACCGGTCCACGGCCATGATAGTGGCTCTCTGAGGGTGTCCTTATGCACATTGGCATGCTAACAGGCTCACAATGCCAATATTAACATGCTGATGTTTAACAAGCATAAGTGTAAAGTACTGTATTCTAAGCGTTTCAATTTACTATGGCAAAATACATATTAGACCTAAATAGAAAAATTGGTTGAGATAAGCAAATAATACCTAAATAATAAATAGTAGCCTAAATAAAAAACAATTATTTTTTTTAATTAATATCTGTGCAAACCAAAATGTATACACCATCTTAAACATACTTAGTTGTAGCTGTAAAGAGGCTGTAGGACAGTTTGGCAGTTATCTACACCCCCACCCCACAGGTGCCCATATGGCCATATGTATCTGTGTGGAGTAATCAGCTAAAATAGAAAGAACACTATTGACTCATCTATCTCACGTGTGTCTTCAAAAAAGACAACGATGCATGTGGACATGCCAAGTTGTCCACAGGGAAGGACCTGGTACACTTGTTTAAGTAATGTCTTAATAAAACACGAGGTTTGTGGTCATCTGACTGATCTATCATCCAGTCAGGTGGTTGATAAAATATTTCTAAAAAGGTTGGATAAGCCAAGTCAGTTAGGTTAAGATCCTTGGAATGAATGTCATCCAAATCTACAAGAGAAAATATTTGAATGAATTGAGTAAAAATGAAAGTGTTATGTGTGAAAAGCAAATTAAATTCACATATATGAATATGTCTCTCACAAAACCTGCATGATCTGTATAGTTTTTTTACACTAATTGTTCAGTCCCTGAGAGTAAAAAGAAGTTATTGTCAGGGTTCTAGCGCAACTGCACTCACGTTTCTGGTGAAAGCTTCATCTGGCCGTCAACCATCCGGCACAGCGAGCTGAAGAGGATAATCCACAGCAGCAGCATCATCAGCCTCCCTCTGTGCGGCCCACTTTTGTCCGATTTACTGGCATTGCCAGCATTTCCCCAGCGCCAGCGGTTCATCCCTGCAGCTGCCACGATCTGCATCAGTCCAGCAATTGTTGCACGCTGGCTCCAAGAGAAAAGCATAAAATTAGGACAGCACATAGTGAGATTATATGTGCTCAGGCCACAGTGTAAACACAAAAGAAGGCAAGTTGATTGGTCCTGGGTAGGTAATGTAAAGTGGGTATTTAGAGCTTTATAGTTAAAAAAAACTACTCTGAGAGCAGTGAGAGTGATTAGTTATGGGCTGTTACACCAAAACTGAGCTAAAAGAAGCTAAAAAAGCTCCATTGGGATGAGCAGAACTGCAGAAGTGGGTGATAATTCACTTTGGATTTGTCACCACTGTGATCAGTGTTAATATGAAAATATGAATTATAGCCACTTTAAATTTGGATATTACTTTGTACCACAAGGACATTGACTAATTTTGAAATTACAGAAGAAATTCAAGACACCAATTTTCAACTTGCCTGGTAAAGTAATCGTTCAAAAAAATCCAACAAAGATACAATGTAATCCAGTTTTCTCAAAGACATTCATGCACAGTTCACATCTTGATACTCTCCAGAGACTTGAAGAGAGGCACACTTTGTAACAGAGCAGTCTAAAACAGTGACATGTGGAGAATCTGTGATAGTCCGAGGCCTGCTCAGGAAAAGCAAAGGATCCAGAAAGCTAACATGCGACATCCAACAACAGAGAAAGCATGTCATCCTAAAAGCAGTCACAAGAATGATGCTGAGAAGCCACAGTCTTTGAGTGGAAAGACTTGTGAGCTAAAAGATTGTAACAATCCCATGTGCTGTGCAAAAACGCAGGGTGCTAATTTAAAAGAAACACAAGCAGGAGCCTCAAAGTAATACTTCCCCAAATCAGTATAGACAGAATGACACAAAAGATTACTCACTATGTTATGTGGTCAAAGGTTTGAAAACATTCCCTTTGAGACATGTGGGTCTGGAAAAAAAGTTCAAATATGATTGATAGCAACAAAGAAGTGTGTGATTGAAGATTTGATGTCAGCTCAGCTGGTTACACTGGCACACAATAGAGACTGAAAGCTCTTGTCTCCAGTGTCAAAGGTCACTTCTGCACACAAGGAGTCCCAACGGACTTTTGCCATGTTCCTACACCTCCCGCTACACCTCTTAATCCAATTTCTACTGCTCTCATTATCCGGTTCTTCCTCCATGCACTCTCTCTCTACAGGGTGCCAGTTAAAAAGGGAGAAAAAATGAAAGATTTGGGTCGTCCGGTAAACTTTTTTGTCTTCAGTCCTTTTTTATCGGACAGATAGGTATTCCAAAGCAGGACACGCACCCATATTCCCAAAAACTAGTTTTCTTCTCCTTTTCCTGAATTATTCTAACCTCACATCCCGGTGGATCCAAACCAAAGTCATCCAGCACTGGGACACGATTACGCTTCGAGTTAGATGGATTGAGTAATGGAGGGATAGTGGGACTTCCTCTTTCTCTCTCTCTAGTGTATCTCTTCCTGCTCTCTGGGACCAGTTTACACTATAATCCAAGCTGGATTAAACTCTCCTTCCGCCATCCCTCCTTTTTGCTCTCCATCCTCTCGCTCTCTTTCTCTCTCTCACACACACACAGACACAGACACACACAGTGACACAAACACAATCTCTCTCTCACGCTTATCTTTCTGTATCACTCTTTAACCTTCTGTATTTATAGTCCTGCTTTTCTTTATTGTTGTGTTACTCTCCCTTTTCCACCCAATTTTGTCATCAGTCTTTCTCTCACCTGCTATTTATCTAGTATTCTCATTATTTATCTCAATTCTTTGTTTTGTTTTTGCTCAATCTTTTCTGTGTGTCTGTTTTTACTAAGAAAGAGAATGAATGGCCGAGAAAGTGTCAGTTGTAAAAATTAAATTAAGTCATCTTTCATGAAGGAAAATGTTAAAGAAGAGAAGAGAGGAAAAGAAACAAAAAAGAGAAAAATGGGATCTAAAAGGAATGGGAGGATATCAGACAGAAGAGAGAGCAAATAAATATAGAGAAAAATACCAAAAGAGAAAAAGAAGAGACCTGGTGGAATGGTGGTAGTTGTATCAGAAGGGAATCGCGATTTGTGGAGGAAGATGCATTTGACTTACTGTATAATCTTATAATATAAACACACTGAGACACCTAGTGGACTCGTTTTGCCACACACACACACACACACACACACACACACACACACACACACAGTGCTGCAACATGTATCTCAGCTCTGTAAATGTGTCTATATCTATAAATTACTGTAGGTTAAAAAATCAGTTTATTAAGGAAGTTTAAGTTTATTAAGGAAAAAAACTATTCTGTAAAAATGATCAAAGGTATCTCACATTCTTCTCATAATCCCTTTTAATTAGCCCAAGTGTAAGTCATGTTTAAATGCTCTGTGTGTATAGTTCATCTCCTTATCTTCCTGCATTACCTTGCAAAAATCATCACACAAATGGGTAATGTATATTCATCTTGTTTATCATTTTTACTCTGATTACATTTTGTGACTGCTTTGTCAGTGAGAAATTTGAGAAATTATTTGGTAATGTTGAGAAGAATAACTAACTTGGCAAATTACTTTCCCCCCTGCTGATAAAGCCATTGCACAGGTCCTCTTTAGGTCATAGCTACCTGTGCATTCAGTCATGATACACTTTTTTTTAACTGTAAAACACTCAAACCAGAACTCACACAGTACTATAGATTAAACCTCGTTATCACCATCTTTAAATAGTAATTGTTACGGGTACACGCACACATATGGACACAGTAAAACATCTGCTCATGCTGTTATGAAAATGAAAATGCAGTAAAACAATCTGGCGCACACACGCACACACACACACACACACACACACACACACACACATGCAGAAAGGGTCAGATTAATAATACAAGATATAAGCAGTTAAGAGACTGCCTATGTAATATAAACACAAACATGACATCCATGCACATACTATATCCATGCACACACACTAGCAGTAGGTGTAACAGCTGTGGAACTCCTCCCCCACTGACCCAGATCACTGATGATAGGATGAATTCTTATTCCCCCCCCCCCCTTTCTCAGAAATTTGCTGAGATGTTGAAAATAACTCAAGTTTGTTTATTTTATTTTATTTTAAGCATTTTGTGTTTTTCCAATATTTTGGCCCCTTACAGTTTTTTTACCACTTTAATCCATTTAATGAGATCTGTTTCATCCTGTAATCCAATAATAAATATATGTATATATACATATGCACTACATATATACATTAAACGATGATCCTCAAACACCATGAAGCAACACTGTAGCATAAAATACCGAATAAAACTCTGAGCAGTATCACTCACCTATCATGCCTCTGTAGAGCTTATGGTTCCAACTTGTCTTGCTATGTCATTTAGAAAAAATATGACATGGAGAATTTTTTTCTTAAAATACAGTTTGAACGCAGAACAACTCTTTTGTGTATGAGCAAAGATAACCAAGTACAAAACATTATTACTCTATGAATAAGTTTTCATCTGATTCATCAACTCTTGGACTTCCAAAGAGAAACCAGTTAAAGCAGACGACATTGTCCATCTGAAATTACAGTGGCAACAAAACAAAAAGTGGTTTGACTCCTGTACAAACTGAAGACCCCGCTCTCTGGGCATGTACACGACACGCACACGCACAAGAAATCATTGATTACTCTTAGGCAGGGCTAATAGTCAGCCCTTACTTTTAGCTCCATCAGCTAAACCAATGTTCTGGAACCTCCTAGTCTCAGAGGAAATAACGTGTGTGTGTGTGTGTGTGAATCCCTGAAAGACTTTGAAAAAGATTTGAAGGTCCTTACAATATTATTAACAGTCCACAGCATTGATACGGCACTCATAACACCTTTTTTTTTAGGCTTTTTTGTACATATGAATTGATTCTTGTTTTGGCTATTATGCATCTGCTACCGTGAATATGGATTTTAATTACCATTTATGACACAACAGTGTTGGTTAGGAGAGGAAGCAGCAAGGAAGGAAGGGAGAGGCAACCAAATTCCCAAAGTGTAAGAAAAAAGGGGGCAGCAGATTGATTGACTCTGATCACTTCACACTGCGTTTCCTATCAGTGTTTGGATTCCCAGCTGTTATTAGGGAGCCATTAACAGCCCTGATAACAACAACACTAATTAGTACTAACAGACTGATATAGTCACATGAAGATACCGGAAATATGATGTAACACTACTAGGCAGGAGGGCAGAGCACTTTAGAAATAAAACCTTGTCACTGAATTCCTTTTGTTATACACAGTCTGTTTATCTAAAGAAACATACTGTATGTATCTATGCCATGGGGAAACAGTGAGTGACAGGTCATTATCCCCACAGTCCAGAGTCTGTGGTCACCATGGGAGACTAGATGATCAATTCATGTGAGGGGAAATTTTCTATAATTCAGTCAATCAGGCTGTCAGTAACTCAGTCAGTTACTATCTGTGATTTGTTGTCAGGTAATATACTCAGAGTCAATAACTGCTATTGTTGCACTGCAAACAAACACAAAGTCGCGTAGTGCTGACAGGGAACACAACCACCAATGAAAAAATGTGGATGTACATTGTTTTAGGTTAGCTTGCATGGAATTTGACACTGAAACTGTTCAAATTTCTACTTTCCTTTAAGCACTATAAGCTTAAAAGTAAATAACAGTTGAGACAACATTCTCTACAAGGTCTCCACCCCAAGGTCCATTCAGTAGCTGCTTCCTCTGCTAATGAGGACCATTTGATTTGATCAAAAGCTCCACAACAGCTACTGAATGAAACTTGTGGTGAGGTTTTCTCACCACACCACTGTAACATCATTATGTCAGCAGCTCTGCTTTGTTGGCTTGTATTGTGTGCTCAGTTTAGCGCGACAAACACAGGGAGCGATTTAATATTGGAAAAAATCATGTTGTATAAAGTCTATGAGAGTTAATTGGGCATGGTCCCTCAATACTGCTGGGTGTGTAAAACCAGTTGATGAATCACTGTAGACATTATGTTACACTATTGATTATGGCAAAACTAAGCAATGATGTGACATTAAAGCAATAATGAATGTATCTGTACTGTGATTAGTGTTACTTAAGTCTGGATCATTCTTGAAAATAATAATAATAATAATAATAATAATACCAGTCAGCCATGCAGCTCCATTAAGACAACCAAAAAAGTAATTAACAACAGAGGCAGTTTGAGAACATTTAATATCTAATTAAAATAGACTTCAGTTTAAGAAAAGCACAAAACATTTCTGTCAAAAAAAGAAATAAAACTTAAAAAATGTTTTCCTTGACATTCCATTGTCTCGTATTGTTTGAAATGACAATTTTAAGAAATAAAAATAAGAATAAAAAGATTACGGATGACATCTTTTTAAATTAAAAGAACAAAACAGCATCTAACGGGTGGCCAGATAGCTCAGTTGGTAGAGCGGCTGTGCATATATAGAGCTTTATTCCTCAACGCGGCGGGCCCGGGTTGTGGCCTTTTGCTGCATGTCACCCCCCCCTCTCTCCCCTTTCATATCTCCAGCTGTCATGTCAAAAATAAAGGCCAAAAATGCCAATAAAAATATCTTTAAAATAAACAGACAAATAACTTTAGATATGTTGTATAATAATAATAATTTTGCACTTGTTGTACATTAAATTGTAATGTAACATGCTGGTTATTTGTACTATGAGAACAATACATTTTGCTTGAGTAAAAATAAGAATATTATTACATAATATTCAGTTTTTTATTAAAATGTAATCTCTCTCTGTTTGTTGTTGCTGCTGTTGTTGTTTTTGTGTACTCTCTGGTATCTACCGGCTACTGGCTTTATATGAGTTTACACACAAACTACAAACCCTAACCCTGACAAAATGGAACATATTGACTGACTTCTCTGCTGTAGTTAAGTAAGGAAATGTGTGGGTAACTTAGTTTTATTGGTTGACACTTTATGCAGTACATGTAGCGTGACAGTACTTTGGAAATGCATTTTCTATCATATTTCTATTGTACTTGTTTTGAACCGGCCTGTGAACTTCAAACAATTATTATCAGGTATTTAGACAGATTAGATTTTTATTGCTTTAAATCTCCATTTACCAAGCATTTATTTAACTAGACTTGCCAATAATAGCAAAGCATTTCATCAATAAAAAGTTGTATTCATCCTGAAATGAATTTCTGTAAGTTGTTTTGTTTGGCAAACAAAATGTTCAGGAAGTGAGAAATATATACACAACAACTCAAAAGATTGTCAATGCGTTTTCTGTGATGATTAAATCCTTTGTGTTAAACTGAAATAAAAACCCTGACTGGGTTAGCTAATCTTTAAAACTGTTGAATTACATAACTTGACAATCTGCTACTAGTAAAAACACAGGTACGACTCCGAACACCTCCAAACTGTGTGAGGTAGCAGGTTAACAATCTCCTGTACTTTCCTTGTTACTTCAATTTAGATGGATACCATGTCATTTTGAATTTCATCATGGATTACTGTACAAAAAACTAAAACAACTGTGACCAATCAAATATTTTCATAGCTAGAGTCTGCTTCATAAAAAAAAAAACAATGGTAAATTAAAATATACTTGCTTTAGAAGGCAAACTAGTAAGAACTTAGTTTAAAAGAATTTACATTTTCAAACAAATCATCTTAAAATTTAAACATTTTTTCAAAATATACAGAAAACAAAATATGTTTAAACTTTTATGGGGGAAGTCAGTTTCAAGTCAGTTTGAGCATATCACTAGTTCTTAGACAAGGAAGACTTGTTTATTAAAGCCCAGAAGGCTGGCTGGTGTTAGACCACTGTGACGGAGTAAAAACTACACATTATAACAAAAGAAAAACAAATAATATAATAAAATTCTGCTGAGTTTGGTGAATAAAAAAAACAGTAAAGGGAACTATATTAAAATACTGAGGCAAAACATAGGGTTGCAGCATATTTGTTTTCTTCATGTAGAGTGAATGAGAGTATAGACTACATTCTCCCCTCAACTACAGATGGTGTCAAGACTTTATGGTCATGTCAAATTAGTGAGCCTCAGATTGAGAGAATTTCTTCAGGATTCAGAGGATAAAACGTATCAAAAAAGTTTTTGGGATATGGAGACAAACATGTATGATCTGATAAGTGCTTTTTTTGTTGTGACTAGAAAAACTTGGTTTAAAGGGGAAGAGTCAGGTTGACTGGCTATGTAGTGCAGAGGAGATAAAGAGAGGTGTGTCTGATTAGATTCAGAAGAGGAAATGGTACATCCATCTGAGGTGTAGATAGACACAGCCCAGTGCATGAATAGACCGAGAGTGTGAAGAGTCATCAGTACTTGTTGCTGGAGTCATTAGCAAAGCGGCTGATGTAGGCTTCATAGATGCTGTCCAGGAATGAGCTGTCAGTCTGAAACACACAAACAAGGATCAGCATACTGTTTGTGTGCATGTGTGCATGCATGTTTATTTGCAAAAACACAACAAACGGGCAAAGTGGAATGATCTGAAGTCATTGACATATATAATGTGTCAGTGTCAGATATTTTCAATAATATTATTTTTACCTGGATCAGCAGCAGCAGTGTGGCTTGAAGCTGGCTTCTGGAAAGAACTCTGATCTCTTGCTGCAGTGGGGGTCTGGACAGGGTTGAGGGGGCAGGGCAGCTCTCCTGGGACACCACTGACAACCCGCCACTAGACTTTGCCTGAGTGAACACACTGGGAGAGAGGAGCAGGTTGGGGGCCACAGTGGCAGGTATCCGCTGGGGGGAGATGATCTGGATAGACAGGGACAGTTATTAGTACTCTTTAATAGTACTTAGTACTTCTTTTTAGCAAACTAGAAATAAGAATGAAAACAAATCGTAAACAAGTTAAATAGAAATGCTAACAGAGCTTATAGTGCTTACCTGAAACTGCAGCGCAGCCTTTTGACCAGCAGTACCTGTGGTCTGGTTTGGGACTGGGCCTACAACTGAGCCGGCACCTTGCCCTTGAGTGGGCCCCAGGAATCGAGGTGCCAGTCCTGGACAGAGGCGAGGGGGGTCATGGGAAGCCAGGCTTTGTTCCTGCTGAACCAGCTGGAGCTTTTGAAGGAGCTCATGAGGTGACACCACACCAGATATCTGGGAAGACAGAACTAGATGGAGAGCATGAGGTACCCCATGATTAGGAACAGCTTAAACACAGATGAAGCATCTTGGCAGACATTTTAGAGTTTAGAGAATTAGCAATAGATAGAGACAGAAATAGTCAAATGCCCGTGTGAATGCTAAATTAATGGTTAAGAGACATCATTAAATATTTCAAGATCATGCAGAAACACACAGTATAATCCATGACTATACAATGACACAATAATTTAGCATACATTGGCTACAATGGCACTGTATATTATTGTGAAATTATTTTGTGAACAAATGCAAAAAAGGAAAAACAACTTGCAGCTTTACAGCTTATCTCAAATTTACCTGGATTAATGTGCACTTTTTCTGAAATGAATTGCTAAAGTAGGTTGGAATTGGGGCTGAAAGATTATTTGCAATAATATCGTGATATGTTAAAAGGAGATTGTTTATATGACAAAGGCTGCAATTACACTCTGGAAAAGCAGAGGAAGCATCAACCATGACGCTACACCGTACCTTGGCTGTGACAGAACCTGACACTGCCGATTTAGTAGTACTAACTTTGTATTTATATAATTCTTCACTCATATATTCATAGCATATTAATAGCATAAAAGATGTCCCACCTGTTCCCTGTATAGGTAAAGCTGAATGGCAGTTGTGCTGTGCTTCTGGTTGAGGTTTAGGTAGGCTGAAAAACAGCTGTTGGCTTTGTTGTGCTTGAAGGTGCGAACATGACACAGAATCCACCATTATGGGCTGAGAGGAGAGATGGGGGTTCTGCTGCAGAGGCGAAGGGTTGGATGAGAGAAGAGGTGCCTTGGTTTGGAAAAGCTTCCTGATTGGGTCAGCCTGAAGCTGTTGCTGTTGATAATGATGAAGGTGGTGGTGCTGCTGCTGATGATGATGGTACAGATGGTGATGGTGGTGGTGATGCTCCAGCGGCACCCCGTTGTCACACAGCCTGTTCTCGGGGGACTCGGACAGGGTCTGAAGCACCCCTCCGACGACCCCTACTCCACTCTGTCCCTGCATGAGTTTCTGGATGGCTGGGCAGTGCTGGGGTTGGTTCTGCTGCTGCTGATGGGTGGTAGTGGGACATGGCAACAAGCCCACAACAACATTTTCACCATGTTCTCCGACTATTTGTCCTCCAATCACAGCCCTGGGCCCTCTAACTGAACACCCAACCATGTTGATGTTCCCTCCTTTGGAGGGCACACTATTGCCAGAGTTTTCTGTATCATCGTATTTCAGCGAACGTGCTACAGGTGGCCGATTGACTTGTCTCGGTGATGGCCCTGTCCCAGTAGTAGCCATAGGAGAGACTGGGTCAGGTTTGGATGAGTGGTGATGTTGATGTTGAGGGCCAAAAAGGGTAGCAAGAGAGAGAGACTTGGGTTCAGCACTTTCACTGTCCTGGATGAGACAGAGAGAAGGGTAAGAGAAGGAAGAAGAGCAGTAAGCATGAGAAGTGAGAACTGTTGGAACTAACTATGGGTTTTTAGCAAATCAGACTAACTTCAAAATGTCTTAAAATAACAATAAAATAAATTAGATTGAGGAACGGAATGGATAAACTAAATACTGAATTCATAATGGCAACATTTTTAGTTACTGGTTGGGAGTATCATTTGATTCAAACTTTATCTGATCCTTTGCCTTAGTTCTTTTGCTGTGGATTTGATTCACTGAGGGCCTCATCAACAAAAGACAATGTACTGAGTGCAACCCTGAAATGAAATAGGAAGTGGATGAGGGTGTTTTACCTGAGTGTTCAGTTTAACCGGTATTGGTTTGATCAGGTTGGGGTTTCCATAAATAACACTGCTGCCGCCAATCTCCTTTGGCTCTGATGTAGACTTAATGTTGAGAGACATATGGAAAGTGGAAAAAAGAGAAAAGACAGAGGGACAAATGTTTGATAAGTGACTTAAGGAGATCTTAGATGATTCTGTACCACCCTACTCGTCAATATAAGGAAATGCAAACAATCAAATAAAATGTAGGTCATATTTTTCCAGAACAAAAGCATTTCATGCCATTCTAAATATTAATCTGTAATGCTGTAGAGTATTTGGTGTTTCCCTACCTTGTCATACTCTGTGTGTGCTTTGGTCAACATCTGAATAATGTCCACTGCCTTTGCTTCACTTCCTCCTCCTCCTCCTTCTCCTCCTGTTCCTCCTCCTTCAAGTACTCCAACTACTCCTCCACCACCTACTCCTCCACCACGTACTCCTCCACCACGTACTCCTCCACCACGTACTCCTCCACCACGTACTCCTCCTGGGGACAACCATCCACCTTGAGACTGTGCCAGGGTCTGCTCCTGCTGGGTCAGGCTACACACACACACAGAGGTCATGCGAGAATACAGAGGTTATACATTAATTCACCCTAGAAGCATTCAAATATTCTATGCTTGTCATTAGTTGGCTCCAAGTTGCAGACACAGATCAGTTAATAAACACATGTAGTCTCTGCCGTCTGACTAAGATATTAAATAACAAATCTCTAAGCTACAGTCGCTGATTGACCATAACTCACTAGTCCTTGTTCAGTGGACCAAATCCCCCCTTATTTTTTTTTATAAATGGTGAATACATATAGTTTGTGGTTATATAAGAACTTACATCTTCATTCTCTGAGCAATACGTTGACAGTCCTCCTTATCATAGAACCAAATGCCATGGATAACCACTGGGAGAGTGAGGAAGAAAGGGACAAAGAGGAGCAGAGAGAGAGAGAGAGAGAGAGAGAGAGAGAGAGAAGAGACAGAGAGAGATGAAGAGACAGTAAGCTTTTGAACATAAACAAATGCAAACAAAAGGTAAGTACTGCCCTAGTTGATGCTAAACATTGAATTATTGAAGTGAAATATTGTAACTGCCTGTAAGCCAGTAAGTTCAGCAGACAACAAAATTGTTTTCAGACCTGCCATACTCTTACAATCAAATGAATGTACAGACATGTTGTCGTACAACTCTGCTGCTATGACATCAATGCAGGGCAGGCAGACATGTATTTTGTTTATTATTAGCCCTGTCTGGTATAAACCCAGGGTTTTAAATGACTCATTTCCCAAAATGGAACAGAAGCCAACAATGCCATTACACAGTAAAACATGGGGCCCTGGAGTCTTTTGAACTACATAAACATTATCAACAAGGGAGGGAAAAGGCAACACTAAAACCCATTTGCCACAGAATTACAACAAAGTGAGCAAGTAGGTAACATTACTCCACGATTATTTTACTATTTTAATTTGCACTAGCTCCTAAAAGGATATTGTAAGAGATAGTGTCATTGCAAGGGTTTTCAACTCCTGTCAGTGAGTCCTGTCTCATAATTTTGCCAAAACCCAAAGTTTAGTCCCAGAAATGAACCAGTGAAGGTCTAAAAAATGTTTTGAGATTCCAGAGGGAGGAATATATACATGGTTCCCTGTCCTTATCTAACACAAAAACTTCTCAAATGTAAAATTCTGTCTAGACAAAAGCAGCGGAACAAGCACTTTGCTTGTATAAAATACAGACTATTACAGTGGCAAAAAATTGATTTTAACAATAAACTCTGATAAAAAAAAAAAAAAATAAGATGAACAGTTGCTGAACAGTGATTGATACTTAGTGTTGCCAACACATTTGAGTCTGTACCGAAAAAGAGGTTTAAAAACCAGCCCTATTCAAGACAGCTAGACATTTCCTCACACCTCAGCAGACATACTTTCTACATTGGATCTCAAGAACAGATTGGGTCAATCGCAACAAGGGACGGAAGCAAGTGAGCAATAGACAACAGAGGGCAAAGTGGGGTCTACTATATATGAAGAATAAAGTTACCACCACAGTTCTATCAAAGTCACACACATTCCCACACAGACAGAAATACACAAAAATTTACACAAGCACACCACAAATGAGGTCGGACAAGCCATTGAGGTCAGAGGCAGGGAGAAGCAAGCACACACAAGTGCTCTCACACGCACGCACGCCACACACACACACACACATGCACACACAAAGTTCAGCTGAGCCTGGGAAAAACAGCCCAGTACCAAAATAAGTAACTGCAGTGGGAGACTGTCTTGAGTCGCTTAGTGTTCACTGGGGATGAGACTGTCTGACAAAGACAGAAAAGACACACAGTCAAAGTCAGAGAGCTGGAAAATTGAAATAGAAAAGCGGGACAGATGTGAAATAGGAAGTGAGGTGTGTTAGAGGGGAAATTATCATCATGTCCATCATGAGAGAAACATCTGCTTCTGAGAGCTTTTTTAGCCGTCAGTGAACAGAGTCTGAGTTTTGTCAATGAATGAAAAATGTTGAACTGAAGTGCATTGATGGGAGAAAACAGCTGGATAAGCTGATGCTTCAGATACAAGACAGTCTCTTTGACCAGTAGGCTGCCCTTTCTCTCCCCCACTAAAAGAGAAAGACAGAAGAAAAGGAAGAGGACAAGATATAAATTGTTCAATAGTAGAGATTATCATGTTTTAGTGGTACTGACCTGCCCAAAGTCTATACCTCAACAAGATAGAATACTCGTCAGAGCGAGAGAGATAGTCAGTCAGAGGGAGAGAGAAAGTGGGAGGATTACAACCAGTAGCACCAACAGAAATAGTGGCCGTGGCCACAAGGTTACACTTTCAGGGTGAACGTTAGAGAAAAAAAAGAGAAAAGGGGTCTGCAGAGAGAGAGAGAGGAAGAAAGGCAGAGGGACATCTGCATTAAATAAGTGAAGCAGAGATCCTGACCAAGTGAACTGGAGAGGAAACACCACAATAGACCACAACGATCTATTGAGCAGACAACTTCAACAGAAGGGGGAACAAAGTCTGAGACAACTATAAGAAGACTAACTGAGAAATGTAGATTCTGAATAGGACGGCATCCCTTTACAGTTTGAAGGAAGGAGCATTAGAAACTTTGGCAACAATCACTCTACTGAAGACTGCAATTGATTCAGGACTTAAGCGGTGTGGTCCTTTCCAACCCTCTATGACTACGACAGCGAGCACAGGCGTCGTGTGATGTTTGCTGTAGACCTACAGTGACTCTTAGACGGGACTCCAGTGGGACTTGAATGCATGAAAAAGACATTTTTAATTTTATGTCTGGGAGGCAGCACATCATTGTCTGTCTAACAACTACTCTGTTGGGACTTTGCTTTTAAAAAGACATTTTTAGTTAAAAGCTGCTTTATATGTCGTATTTTTCGACAAGGCTTAAATGCGCTTTTAACAATACAGTAACCCTGTTTGGCTGTAACCCAAACTGCACTACTGGGACTACTTACAAAATAGTTTTGTTTTGTTTAGCTTTAGTATACTTAGAAATGCAGATCAGCTTAGTGGGAGAGCTCTGGGCATCAGTCATGAGAAACAGTGTTGATATTCTTGTACACTATATTTAGTTTGCTAACGCACATTTATGCTTGAGATTATTGTTGTCAAGAAGAACCATCACTTTCTTTGTTTGTAGGAATGGAATTCATGACATTGGAGGAGTAAATATTAACACCGACAGCTATCGTAATTCCTCTAAGGAGACATTTACACTACTGTCACACCTTCCCCTCTGAGGCTAAACTGCAGGGACATTTGAATTGCTCTTTTGCTACTGAAGCCTAATTCTAAGGAGGCATTAATCACAACTGCTGTGACAGCTTTATGAACACTACCTAACCTGGATAAAGGAACACTTCCACATCAGTACATCCTTCGGGCTTCTGAAGAAGACAAATCTAATCAAAGGAGTGTCACACCGCAGTGGGCATCACTTTCATAGAACCTTTTGCTAGCTGGAGCTGCAACTTAAGGTATAACCTGAGCAACTTTAAGTTCTAGAGAGACAATTACTACCAGACCGTGAGACTCGTAAGAGACTAGTGGAGCCATGCTGAGAGGCCTGTTTCAGAGAAACCCAAACATGAGAGACTGGAGGAGGAACCTGAGGTCAAATTCAAAGGCTTGCTGGTGTCAGAGACAGACCTGGGATATACTTATGTTCGACCTGGAGGTAAGAAAGTCCATACCCGATATACAGAACGCTGTTAACAGGTTAAGTGGAGTGTTAACCACATAGCCAATTTAATATATGTGTCTATTGGGCTACAGTACATTTTTCTCAATTAAACAATTATTCATTTGGTCTATAAAATGTCAGAAAATGGAAAGTACACTTTCGCTAAAGGCCATGTTGACATCATCAAATTACTCATTTTATTTGACCAACAGTCCAAAACAGAAAGATATTGAACTTTCTATCAGGACACAATAAAGCAGCAATTCTTCATAATTGAGAAGCTGAACTGGATCAACTCCATGCTGACAAAGGTGCGGCAGGAACACTGCTTGGGATTGTAGGTGCTTATAAGAAGGAATGTAGAAAGCATTCTCTGTTCCTCCGTACTGGGATATTTGCCAGAGGAATTATGACTTGCTTGGAGTAAAGTTCTCTTCCTGAATCTTGACATGTTCTGTTGTATTTCGGCAGTGTTTATTTTTGTGCCACTTTGTGCCAACTGCCATTCCAGGAAGTAATGGCAGCCCTGAGCTAAATGTTTATCTAATGATAAGATTCCACGGCCCTTGCACAGAGGTCACACAACACAGCGAGACTGGCAGCATTACCAACAGCCTGGGGCCTAAATGGATCCCATCTTAGCCAGAGAAAAACATATTTCCTGAGCTGAGATGAGTTACTGTTTATAGTCTTCTGGAAAAGGTTCTTTCACCCCACACACACCATTATCCGTGTAACATTCACGGATAATCACTTGGCATTTTGATGTCTCTAGAGCATCTGAAGTGCTGTTTTACGTGCATGTATTTTGTTAGCTAAATCTGGCTCAATCTTGTCACATACAGTATCTGCATGCTAAAATAATAATTTATGGGGTCCAACAATCCGTAGTTAATAATAATATAATAACCGTTACCCACATTTCCTTTTTATCAGAGGAAATAGTCATCAACTAAGCTGTGATTACTGGTTTTAGGTGTTTGTAAATTCCTTCTCAAGAAATATGAGTTGGCTGTTTACCTGCAATTTATTCCCCATAACCACATCTAGAGGCCAGTATTATCCCAGATCGTCTTTAATGTGCCCTGTGTGCATTTAAAACCTGGTGTAAAAGGTATTAAGAGGTCACAGAGAAAGGTTTATGTCATACTCATTATTTCACTGAGCCTTCTGATGTTTAATAATAGCTGTGTTGTATACGTGTCAGTAAGAATAATGAAGTACTACAGTAAGGGGATCAAAGCAGGCATAAGGAATCAACTGGTATCTAAACACAGCATTCCACCTGCCTCTTACTGAGTCTGATGGAGAGTGTGAGACCATGACAGAGAGGGAGGGGGGTCTGTGTGTGGCAGTTATTCCTGAGTGAGTGTGTTTATATTATCAGTGACTGTTGTGGAATATCTAATCTCTGCTGGCTGGTTGTGTAGTGCTGTCAGGCTCTTGTCCTGCAGGCACACTCTGCAATGTGTGTGTGTGTGTGTGTGTGTGTGTGTGTGAGCCAGATGTAGGTCTCAGAGGGAGACAGGCTGATAGAATTGGAGTCACCACAATACCTCTGCTCCTTATATGGAACTAATGGTTCCCCCACAAATGTAACAACAGCATGCTAGACAATTTGGTCACTCTATCAAATTGATATTTTTTTCTAACTTATTCCTTGTAGCTATAGATACACCTGTCATTTTTAGGTGTCATGTGATAACATTGCTTACAGATCTTCAAAGTCACAAAGATGTGGTCTCATGTGGATTAGTCTTTTGAATCAGACCCCAAAATAACAACAAGAAGGACAATTATTTTTTCTGATTTTAATGTTGGTCCCAGTTCTTCTCTGGTGACATATTTGTTTTTTATTCATGTCATTTCTGCTTAGACTGTCTATCTCACTATCTAGCTTTATTCCCTCAGTTTCAGTTTGTCTTATTTTAATAAGTTTGTCTCACTATGTCAGGCTGCTTTTGAAACAGCAAAGTCTCATCAAACTATTTAGTCTACGTGGCTAGTCCTGGTATTTAGTCATCCATGCCTGCACAGTCTGTGAGTGTTACTGACTCCTGTATAACCAAGATTTTTAGCATGTAAAAAAAAAAATTCTATTGTAATTTTCTCTATCTATTGTAATCTTGATTTCTTTAATATTTCAAGATTTAGGTCGATATCCAGTGTACCGTGAGCAACAGTGAAAGTGGCTTTGCAATAAAACTGTCAGCTAAGACATATCAATATGGCGCTGAAAATTAGGGTTCACTGCATTGAAAATCACACTTAAAAAATATAAAACTACACTAAAGGATCTCTGTGCACATGATCAACAGGTGTTGAGAACAAAATGTGTCAGACAAACAACTGAAGATATCAATAAGTAACAGGCAGACATCAGAAGTGTGTGTGTGTGTGTGTGTGTGTGTATCTGTGTGTCTTTATCCTTACACCGTGCATTGCGATAAAGCAGGAAAGGGTGCTGGAGCTGGAAATCCAGGTCTTTGGTAATTGGCTCTGTCAAGTTCTCCATACTGAGTCTGTTCATAATGGTGAAACCATGCCTGGGAGATGCCAGTCTGAAAAACGCAAAGGACACATCACAGAATTGCAGCTGAAGGAACCATGTAAACATTTGTCAATCGCAATTCACAACTTGAAACTACAGGCACTTCAGCTTCATGTCATGTCCTGCCGTATTCACCATGACGGTTTATATTACACAGAAACAGTTGTGCTATATAATAACATATACATACTCAACTGATCACTTTACCATTTAGAATGCGGCTGTAGTTTCAATGTCTGTTGAAGAGCTTTACAGGTATTCCAAACAAATACTAAAATTGTTATCTTTAGACACCAATAATTCAGAGTCCTGCATCAACTTTATTACCTTGTGTAAATAAAAAAGGGTGCCTTCCACCTCTGTCTTCTCCTAAAAAACACATACGACAAAGAAATTGCAAAGTGATAAAACTGAACCACAACTGGTCAGCCAAATCTCGTCACTGGGGGACAAGCAAAATGTAATATTTTAATAACAAATCCTCCTAAAAAAATATGTACATTACCAAACAGCTGAATATAACATAACAGTGTGAGAACTTTTTTAAACAAGTCATTAATAACGTTAAATATAATTAACGTTAGTGACACAATGTTCAGGGAATCAATAAATAGAGGCTAATACTAATAGATAAACATTTCAGTGTTGTAGAAAATACCTATTTATATATATTATGTAGCCTATATATATTAAAGCGTAAGTCGTAACTTATAGCCAGTTTTCTACCACACACCCTAAAAAACATAGCTGAATGTACTTAATGCTATCCATTAGCTGGGGTAAATCTGTGTCAGTGACAAAGCGCGCCTATCAGGGACGATGACGAGGCTAAGCTAAATTAGCATATTAACCAAAGTTCAGGCTTACCCACTCATTTGCCCTGTTGTTATAAGTATACAGGGCAACTTGGCTGCCACGTCCACAATGTCATTGATGTATGGGGTCTTTGTCGCTGCAGAGCAGCCAGACTTATGTCCAGTCCTTTAGCGGTGAGGCAGCTGCTACCTGCAGAAGTTGCTGTCATTGTCCCCCTATGGAGAATTTAGCTCGCTACGTAGCTTCAGCGGCTAACGAGTCGCAGGAAGATGAGATTAAAACCAAACCAACAGCAAGATAAAAGACAATTAAATTTGTAACTGAGCAGTAGATTTTTGCAACTTAAGACTTGTACATTTAAAATTGTCAAAGAGTTATCGAGGGCTAACTGCTATGAGTTAGTTTGTTAACGGCCATGTTTAGCCAGACAGTAAACAAACCAGACATGAGTAGTTGCGCAGCAGGCTTGAGAGTTCAGCCTTATTAATCAACTTAGAAAATCGATAGATAATTACTTTTGTCAACTGCATGGATTTTCAGTATTATTTTTTCTTCAAACAATTATTTATAATGTCAGGGAAAGGAATGACCATAGATGTGTAGCCTTCTTTTAACTCAAATTAACTATATTGCTACGTTCAATACTTACATCAGGTAGGTTAATTTAATTGCCAATGGATTGGTTGTGGAATGTGTTTTTATTTAATTTATTTGTATGGGCTACAATCCTCTATATTGGTGGTATATATGTTTCTGAACACTTTGTTATAGTAGACGGACACACACAAAGTTGCTGGGTCTTACAATTTGTAAGGAAATAAAGCTTGATTTTGTTTGTTTGTTTGTTTGTTTTGGTTGGTTCATTGGTTATATTTAACTTTTATATTTTATCCCTGTCACCACTTCTTCCCATACAAGTAAGCAGTTGATTTCCTCTTTTGTCTTTTATTTCTGTATCTGACTGCTGGGTAACACAACAGTAACACTGATGCTGACTGGTGTCTCCTATTCATTAGTTACATTTCCCCAAATATTGCACTAGGGGGCATCAAAGGGATAGATAAAACACAACCATCCCTGCTCTCTCTCTCTCTGTCTCTGTGTGTGTGTGTGTGTGTGTCCCACAAGAGTTTTGTCTCAATGGGAGGAGAAAGCCTAGAGTTACACCATGTTACAAAATATCCAAAATGGAAACAAATACCAATACAGCATGTTTTTATTTGTACGACATTGCACTTGGTTTCCATCTATTTAATTCTAGTTAAGTCCATTTGAGCATTGTACACAGTTTACAATGGTGCAGGTCTCTAGGCTA